>JBCNJP010000027.1:4083528-4127465 GCA_039602395.1 Deinandra increscens subsp. villosa | reverse complement strand
TATTTAATTATAAAATATTAATTGATAATTTAATACATTAAATATGACAAGTTCTTGATTTGTTTCCTTAAAAAGACTTAAATTATTGAGTAATTCATCAAATCTTCATTATATTTGTCAAATTTTTTAAAATGAAAATTTAGTTTAGATAAAATTAGTAATTAGTTTAATTGGTAATTTACTAAATTGATAATTGAATCTGGTTTTGACATATGGCAATGCTGATGTGGACACCTTAAAAAGAAGACATGTGGAAACCATTTTATTGATTTATTAGGATTAAGATGTTGTAAATTGGTTGTAAGATATCGAAATCCATTTTTCTATCACAGATGGTTTACCATACCATATTTTATACATTCACCCTAGTATTTATACTACCACTACCCACTACATCACTTTTCACTTTCACATAACCGTCTACGTGGTGTGCTTTTTTAACTTTGAACGTTCACACCACTACGGCTTAACTTAGTGACGTTGTGCTGAAAATAAAATTCATATATATATATATATATATAATTCATCTATCTATATAATATATATATGAAAAGATGATTGTCCACGTGTCATCACCACAACACCCAATTTTTAGGTTTTCCCGCCCATTGCTTTCCTCCGGATTTGATTACGTGTTTGGTTTTGGATTTATTTGTTATCATCATCATCCGTTCGAGAAAAAAGGGATCCCAAATATATCGCTTTAATAGTTATTCCGCCTCTCAAAAAAGCCTATTTCTTTTCATCTCTCTACCCCCTTTTCGCAAGAAACATCCGCCTCTCAAGATCCTCGCAGGAAGATTTCACATCCTTCGATTTCGCTGCTGCTTTCTTCCATCCAAGGTACGGTAGTAATCTCCTTAAATACATGTAAATTTATTTTCAACATCATCATAATCGTTGCTGATATCCGATATTGGTTATTCCTTGATTCTATCGTCTTTTTGAAATCGATTCACGCAAATAACGAATTCGATAACTGTGATCGAAATCTGTTGAGACATATCATAAATCTTCAAGATATATGATTCTTTTAAAGATAGAATCGATTTTGTGAAAAACCCTAAATTACTAACGATCTTACCTCATTGTTAAGAACCCTAGATAAATGTTAAATTGGATCTGTCGAATGATTATACATATAATCGGTTGAGATATGTTATTTAAAAAAGCATATATGATTCTTTTAAAGACAGTATCGATTTGGTTAAAAACCCTAGATTAGAAACGATGTTAGATAATTGTGAAAGACCCTAAATTCGTTAAATTGAAGGAATCATCAGGTAACAGAACCATAAACACTATTATATGATTTTTTTTTTCCTCCTAATATATCAGAACCATAAACAGTATGAAGGAATCCTGTGTATTTCTTCAATGAATCATATATAAATCTTCTTCACCTATACAATATATTTCTCTGTTATAAAAACCATCAATTTTATAGCAAGTTTATTACTTTTTAATTTTTTTTTACTATAAGAGCATACTTTAAAATATTCAAACTGAAACTATTTCCTTTGATACCTGAATCCTGATTGATGTGCTTTTGGTTCATGATTATCTTCATTTGTTACCTTCTTTATGTACTCTTTTTATATTGTTGGTGATTATATAATCAAGTTTTCAGTAATGAATGTTAGTAATGTTTAACAAGGCTGTTATTTGTAAGTTTGTAGTCATCTCTTGCTTTCATCCGATTTTCAAGATCTTATATTTATCTTTTATAATATATATTTCATGTGTGTTCATGTGCTGTGTATAGAAGACCAGGGGAGAAATAGGTGAGTTTCAACAAGATTGGTAAGTTATTTCAACTAATAAAGGGATTTATTTATATTTTTGTAGGGTATATTTGGATCGAATGTCAATTTTAAGCATTTTTGTTCTTTTAATACCCCTTTTCATACACCTGTTTAAATAATGGTTATGATTATTTCAGAATGAGTGCTTATATAGACACCCACCCATTTGCTAAATTCACCCATTTCCTACGATCGTTTCGCTCCAAACGGTCGTTTCAAGGTCGTTTCATATGAAACGGCCGCCACGTGTCGCGCCGACGAAACCTTGAAATTCAGGGGGCCCCCTTTTTATGGACCGTTTCGTCCAAAACGATCACCGAACGGTCGTTTCACCCGAAACGACCGTTAGGTTTGGGTGCATTTAGTAAATTGTTTTGGTCGATATAGCCACACCCTTTCAGAATATTCAGATTTGGAGTAAGCATACCCTATATTCTCATTACAATTCTTCAAAATAGTCATTTATAGTGATTATGAGACCTAAAACTTATTCAGAATATTAGATCGCTGATTAAATTTGCAGGTTTGGAAGCTGGACGAACCTACCCGAATGCTGCGTTGAAGGTAATCTTTAGCTATGACTGCATTTTTTTGGTCGATTGTGCAATGGACTGCTCTGTTCTACTGTTATAATAGAGAATTTTTACATTTAGGGAAAGCGACGGTTATGGGGTTTTTGGGCTTAGTATGGACAACATTTTGACAGTTACAATGACAGTGACATAACTGAATGATGTAAATGGGGAACACAGTGAATGTAGCTTTCTGTTTATATGGATTGTAAGCATGGAAAAATGTATATGCAGACTGGTAAATAGGATATTAGATATGTGCATTATATATTGGATGTTATCTAAGTTTGGTTTTGAAATAGATGAATTCAAAAACATTTTCTAGAAAATGGTTTTGAGTTTAGCCCAATGAACTGAAGTGTTTTTGTTACTACTTTTATTGGGAGAGGTGGATGCTTACTTACTATTGTAGTGGTAGCCAACACTTTTCTGACCATTTTGTTTTTGAACTTTTTTAGTAATTAATATTCTGAATATGATTACAAAGATCAGTAATCTAATTCTGGTATGTGCTCATACGAAAGTTAAAAAGGAACATTACACACTATTGAGTATTGACACACTTATTGAGAATTGCAAATTGCATTAGTTCATTCCAGGTATTGATCTCTTTAAAATATATTAGTTAGGTTCATAAGATAACCTTTTAACATTTGTCTCTTTCATAACATAGTTCTTTAGATTATTTTCATAATATTTTTAAACAACAGCCCGTGTGTATATGAAATATCAAATGGGTTGATCTAAAATTGTTCTTAAATTATATATTCTGTCAGACATGATTATAAATTTTTATATATATATTCTAATATTATTGTTTTTTATTCATAAGTTAGGCTGAGAATTAACATTATTAATATTTTGTTTTGTCTATTTTATATGATTATAAACTTGAAATCTTATTTTAGTTTTGTCATTTTGTTTTTCCTTTAAATATTTAAATTGATTAAACCAATTTTTTAATTCATAACCATTTGTCTTTATTTTAATATTATTTTAATGCAGTCTGTTAGATGCACGAGTTGTTAGATGCACGAGTTTTAAAAACTAGGTTAACCATTTATCTTTATTTTAATAAGTTAAATTTTGATTCAAGTGGTAACCATTTGTCTTTATTTTAATATGTTAAATTTTGGATTCATTTTTTTTTAAAATCTGCCCGTGCGTCGCACGGGTATCAAAAACTAGTATATATATATATATATATATATAATTCATATATATATATATAATTCATATATATATATATATATATATATATATATAGGTGAAAGTTCAAAATCCAAAGTGTTACTTTCGTGCGAAGCATGCGAAGGCATCTGAGCCATTGATATAAGAAATCAATGGTTTAGATTTAGTCCAGATCTATTACAAAAATAAAAAGGAAATTCTAAGCGTGAAGTGAGCTGAGGGGTAAAATTGGTATAGCACTTTTTTCAAGTTCCCCCCAATTTTTTAAATGTCTATAACTTTTTATACGACATAATTTTTTTAAAAAAATTACACCATAAAAACGAGCATTTAATTCTCTTTCATTCTAGTATACTATTGCTATACTTTTTTTAAAGTTAAAAAACTTTGTTTAGAACTCAACTATGCGTCCAGGGGACGTTTGCGTGATTATGAAATAAAGCATGCGTGATTATTGTATTTGGTGGCAAAATGATGACAATTACCTTTTTGACACCATTTTGCTACCAAAACATATTTTGGTGGCAAAATCATGACAATTGTATATGAGAATAAAGCTTTGCAATTATCTATAACTTGCGTGATTATGACCTGTACATTTATTATAACATATTTGATGGCAAAATGTTGGCAATTACTTATAAAATAAAGTTTGCGTGATTATGTATATATATATTTTTCACAACATATTTGGTGGCAAAATTGTGAAAATTGTCATTTTAACACCATTTTTCTACCAAAACATACTTGGTGTTTTTTAAAACGACATCTCTCTGTCTCTCTAAAGGGGGCGATATCTCACCATATCTGGTTGCTGGGTGTCGTGTGTTTATTTTTTGTGAAGCTTTGGAAATTAGGGTTTTTGTCTGTCTCTGATCTTCGATCTACTGGATCTTTCAGTCGATCTTTGTATTTTTAATTTACGATCAGGTGTTGCTTCGTCGCTACGTTTCCGATGCTAAACTTACGAGAACTAAAATTCAAAATATCGAAATACTAAACTTACAAGGACCAAAATTCACAACACTAAACAGATGATTACTTAACGAAACCCGCTCTATCGCACGGGGTTTCAGCCTCGTCTCACTTCTGTAACTTAAGCCTTTTTTTAATTAAACCCATCTTTTGAATCAATATTTTGAATAGGTTGGTGTCTCTTCTTTCACATGTTATTTGCAGGTGGCATAAACAAAAATATGGCAAATTCTCCCGATAAAGTTGAATACTGCAAGTTTCTTGGCAGGTTTAAAAATCTTGGTAATTTCCTATAACCATAATTAATTATTTTTACGTACATTGTACATTCAAATGGAAAACTATAAGTCAAAATAAGTTTTAGCTATCACTGCTCTTTAAGTAACTTTTTTATTTTGTTTTGTTTGCAGGTCCTCATTTAATATCATATGTCTTAAAATTTGCACACTGCACAATGGATCTGTGTGCTGAAGAATGCCTAGCCCACGTTTCTAGAGATGGATACATAGCAACATCATATTGTGAAGGCCAAATTTCCATTTGTTGTGTTTGTTGTATGCGTGAATAATTAATAAACAAGTCTTGTTCAATCAACTTTTACCTATGTAACTGAAAATGCATGGTGATAATATATAATATAAGTCACCTTAATTAAATTATTTTATATCCTCAAACACCATACACAAAAAGTGCACATGTTTTATACTTGATACTGTTCTCAATTAAATTATTACAAAGCAAGTCTTTTGAAATGCAACATATATATTGTTAATATAGTGAAGACAATTAATGAACTTTATAAAAATATACTTAACGTATATAATTATATAACAATCTCATACATGTAAAATATTTTGTCTTAAAAGAATATGCAAAATCCATTTTATACAAGTGATAGTGTATTAGTGTGGCACAATATTATGTAACATCTTCACTAATAAGCTAGAAAAATACAAATCCACTCCATGTATGTAAACACTTGTACCATGACTCCATGAGAGGCAACAAAACCTCCAAAAAGATATAAACTCTCGTGAGATAGGAAGGGATGAAAATGTGTTGGATTTGATACGAATTTGGATAAATACAACTTCATTCTCAATTATAAAAGCTTGTCTAATACTCGATCTAAAATCCTTCGGGTGGGTATCCAGCATTATCTCGAGTTTCGGATATCCCTATTATGCATCTATCGAGTAACTCTTATTTTTTTAATTTATAACAGCCGCATTCCAGGATAAGCACCGGGGAGTGTTACATGTCGGATAACAGAAAAAACATATGACAAAAATCAAAGTCTACAACGAAAGTCTTTAAAACTTTATTCAAACTAATCTATAGTATTTACATCATATCAAACTGAAATAATACGACATTATATTATTCTATAAATCATGGGTCTTCAATCTGACAAAAATTAAACTTCTTTATGTATTCCTTCGTTGCCTATCCACGCCTAACAACCTATTACTCACTACTACAAAAAAGGCATTTCTTGACGTACAATGCGTGTCAAGAAAGGGTCTTCTTGACACGCAAATGCGCGTCAAGGAAGCCGGGGTCAAGAAACTTCTTGACGCGCAAAATGCGTGTCAAGAAGTTCTTGACGCGCAAACAATGACGTGCATTTTATGACGTAGTCATAAACAAAGATGACACGCATTTTGAAGTTACATCATCAGGCATTATGTATAAAGGTCAAAGTATCTTATATTTGAAGAATTGTTAATGAAATAGAACCATTAACGATCTGGGAAACAAGTCAAAAGAATGTTACAAAGAATTATGAAAGTCAATCTGCCTATAGTCAAACAAGGATCTACATCACCTAATCCTGATTAAATAAATGATGTATCATTTCCATTATGAAAATACAGTGATAAAGTATGATAAAGAGACCATGGAAAATCATGATATCATTTATATATATTACAATTGTGGTTGAAAGTATGTGTCTACATTTTACTATTCATATCTCCACCAATAGGAACATGACACGTGTCATGTTCCACCACTAATAATATGACACGTGTCATGTTCAACTAATAATAGATTGGCACGTGTCGTAGTAGCTTTTTAAAATTTTATAGGTCAATATGTGGCCTGACAGGTGGCCACGTGTTAGGCCACGTTTCATATGTAGGCCAATGCTTTTGCGACACGTGGTCATGTGTTAGGTCACGTATGACGATACGTGGTCACGTGTTAGGCCAATATTTTTGCGACACGTGGTTACGTGTTACGCCACGTGTTATGTACAGGTGATATTTTTACTGACTTAAGCGCAGGTGGTCACTTTTACACTACTTTTAGAGTTTTTGACTTTGCTCACAGCGTTTTGAAAAATGGGTATTAGGCCGCGTGTCATGTACATGTGGTATTTTTTCAGACTTAAACGCAAGTGATCAACTTTTAAATCACTTTTAGAGTTTTCGACTTTGACCACGGCGTTTCGGAAAATAGGTGGCCCGTCGCGAAGCGCGGGCGGGTCACCATCTTGTTATACTAAACATGGCAAATCATGATATCATTATACTAAACATGGCAAATCATAGTAAAACCTGATCTGTTTGACTTTCTGAAAGTCAATCTGCCTATAGCAAAAATTCATAGCACCCTTTTTGATGAAAGTCCTGCTAAAACTTTTCACCTGCCAAATAATTATAAGAAAACAGTTCATTAACTAAGCACTTGTAACATGCTGCTTTCAAGTCTAATTATAAAGTAGTATCATGCTATAACATCTATTATGTGAAAGAAATGCATATTAACTATCATCAAATAGGATTTGTTAATGAGTCCAAAGGATGTCATCCTTTTCTCATATTTTTATGCTAACCAACAATCAACTTATATTCAACAGGTAACAACCATTTTATTACAGTTGATTATATAATTTGATTTCTTAAATATCATGTCACTTTCGAAACACGCATCCAAAAATGTTTTCTGCAAAAACACATTCAAACCAGATTTATAGTTTTCTGCCAAAAATGTATAAAACTATTTAACAGAAGTTTGGTATGATCATGAGTAGTAGCTAACCTTGTGAAAGTGATGCGTCCTTCACTGAGCCCAACCACAAATAAAAGACGATCCCCTTTATCAGTTTTAATAAATAAGACAGTATTGTTTAACTGTGAATAAGAATCGTAAAAACATGCTTATGTAAATGCAACACTCCAGGTTCATGTAAGTAAGAAAGTTTGGTCATGTCATCCACTCCACCATCAGGATAGTCCATCTCTTTGGGCTATACTCTTGATAGTTTTATAACAACCTATAGACATCAAATGATAAGAGTTTACACGAGGACTATCATCTGAAAAATGAAATTCTGCAATTGCAAATAGATGAGGACTTAGAGCCCCAAATCTCGTTGGGGTATACTCTTAATAGTTTTAAACACAAAAAAGAATATCACCTGAGAGTAAATTCTGCAATTGCAAATACCAAGGACTTAGAGCCCTAAATTGTGCTCCTTTGTGTTACTCTCTTGTTCCTTTATCAGCAGAAAGGAACATACAAAATATGTTACTTTCCATACATATAATGCTGAAAATTACATAACGGACATTACATTAAACACTTGGTGTGCATCAAATAGTAGCAGAATAGTATGCATTCTATTCAAAGTTTCAAACCCAGTTCATTAAGCTAATCAAAGAACAATAAAACAAAAAACTAAATTAACCTCTCACGTGCAGGACAAAAGTTAAAATTTCGAGTGATTCGGATGAGATTTTTTGGAGAAAGACTTAACATTGAAATGGGTTGGTGTAATTGGGTGTTTGTTTAGTAAAAATGAATGGCAAGTGAAGAACATTGCTTAAAAAGGGGGAGATTGTGAAGCCTGACCACCAGTTGGTAGACCTAAACTAAGCTGATGGTAGAAATCGAATAGATTAACTACCTTACCAGTAGACTAAATATGGCAAATTGGGGAAAACACATCAGCAATTCAAACGGAACCAAACATCAACATCGAACATATGAACCCTAACAACCTGTAATCAACGAAACCAAAAAAACCACATCAGCAATTCAAACCCGTATAAAGAACCCTAATTAGAGACACACAGGATGAATTAGATAAAATATGTATAAAGAACCCTAACTCGACATCATGGTTTGAAGCCAGGGGGAGAGGAGAAGAATCAAAGCAGCAAATTGGGGAAAACACGTACTCGAACTCACGGTTTGAAGCCAGGGGGAGAAGAGAAGAAATGAAGCTCAAGGAGATGAAGACAGGGCTTTCATCGATTAGGTGGACTTCGGCGTCGATTAAGTGGACTTAGCGATGAGGTTAAAGGAACTGTCGGTGTCCATGGTGGAGGACGTTGTCGGCGGCGACGTGGACGAAATCGTTGCAGGGGTCGGTGGAGAGACGTGGGTGAAATCGTCGATGGAGAGACGTTGTCTTCTCTGCGTTGATGTTTTTTGAGAGGTCTTCTTTGCGTCGGTTGTTTTTGGGAGAGCGGGAGGGAGTTTTTTTGGGGAAAACTTAAATTAGGGCAAAAATATTTGGTGGAAATTTTTGGCGGGAAAAATTAAAAGACGACGGGGATTTCTTGACGCGCGGATTTTATATGTCCTCCGTGTTTTTTTTTTAAATGTGACAGAAATTCTTGACACTCAAAAATGCGCGTCATGAATTCTTAGAAATTACCTATAATTGACATTTTATTTTGACACTTCAGTTTTTACACGTCAAGAATTATCGAGTGTCATCGTTCGCGTGTCAAGGAAGACAGTTTTTGTAGTAGTGACTACGTGATACCTAGGATGTCTCTCAAAATAAAACATTTGGGGGCTTAGCAAACATGCTAGTGAGTTTCAAATATATAAATTGTATATTTGATATCACATGTAATTTTTTATTACAGCATCATATAAATATATCAGTCATGACAGAGAATAGATATATACAGAGTTGGATAGTTAAGTTAGCGGTTCAATGTATATGCATACCAACTTATAATGGCTTACCAGCAGTGTAAAAGCATGTATATACTACCACCTTATAGTAGTCAGGTCAATGTACATACCTAACACCTTATAACGGCTTACCAACCGGGTAAATACATGTATATACCAACTTATAACGACTTACCGGCAGGCGTAAATGTATGTATATACAACCTTATAACGGTTTACTTTAACACCAACGTCTCTAGTAAGTTTATTGTAATGTCTTTTTAATTACCTCAATGTATATAGATCTCATCATCAATAAAATATATAAATTAAATTGGAGAGTAAACACAAGAACAAGCACATCTCGTACAATAACACGAGCTGCCCTAATTAATCTACCTTCAAGGTAACCCTATTAGCCTTAACATTTATTGATACCATGGGTAGTCAAAACATTTAATTTAATGTGTCAAGTAAATATAGTTTATAAAATAATTGCTCGTAGTAAGAAAGTCACAATGTAAAATACATTTCATAAAAGGGTTTGTCCAGTGTGAGAAACTTATAGTTAAAACACATAATTTAAATACAGAGTAAACACATTTTGTTTATAAATTTTTCAGTATGAGAGCGACTCATCTTTATCTTCACTCGAACAATCTCAGAAAAAATATTCACTAAAAACCACGGTCCTAACCTAATCGGGTATCGGGCCGTATTAATGCAAGTCTTTATATAATAGGCATCTCCTATGTCGATCTATTTACATATCTATAATCCTAATAATATAATTATCAAGACTATATACTCACAAATGTCAAAATAACTAAAATGCCTTTTATAAGCAAAATAACGATAATATGAAGACGCGATCTCCTATAAGCAAACGCTCAACCCAGAAATCCCCAGGTAAGTGCGCCAGATCCAAGTAGGGATTTATGCGACACGCTTACCTAGCCAGAAAACCCAGTGTACAGGCTCTCACCCTTCCGGTCCGCACGTGTTCTAAATACCTGAATATCTCGGAATATTTAATATTTTATTTAATATCAAAATTGAAGTCATATATATCTATATATCTATATATCTATATATCTATATATATAATATATATATGAAAAGATTGGATGCCACATGGCATCACCACAACAATCCATTTTGTGGTTTTCCCGCTCAAATTTTTTCCAATAAATGAAATTTGATTTTCATAATATAGTTATGATTATTCAAAAATGGAAAGAGTCTAATTACAAACTGTATAATTACGTCTTTAATTATATTCTAAAAAAGTCAAAAACATTTAAAGATTGAATTATATATCGTAAATGACGGATTTGGATTTGAAAAAAAATCAATTTTAAATCCAATAAGCCTTAAATATTGTAATTTCAAACAACTAAATTAATTCTTATGAGTTTTTAATAGAGATATTATCGTTATAATTGCATTCTTAATTTTATTATTTTTTACAAACAATTATTTCTTAAATAAATATAACAATATAATTAATATCAATATTTTTTTTTGTTGTCTAGCTACACAAATTCCCAAATATATGTATCATAAGGGTGTCCTTGAGTGGTGCTTATGACTACTCTTAGATTATTCATGCACGAATGCACGATTATAATCAAATAGTTTTGTTTTTGTGTTTGTTTTTATAATTAAAGAAGGGTATGATACAAACTTTAATTTTCTCTTAAGTTTTAGAGATTATACTAATGTTTATATCATTTTTATATTTTACTAGGAAGTGAAAGTGGCTCATTGTAGAAGAACCATTGAAACTTTTAACTGGATATTTCTAATAAAAAAATCTTAGATGATATAAAGAATCATTAGTACATTTTAGTTTTAATTTTTTTTTTAAATACCGTCGTACGATGCACGGGTTTCAATTATCGAATTACATTTATTATAATACTAGTCAGTGACCCGGGTAAATACCCGAGGTTATGATATAAAAAGAATTATGCAAAATAAAAGATGAACCTAAATTAAAAAAAATTGAACTGAATAATACATAAAGCTAAAGAGCTGATTAATATTCAATAATATTAAATTTACAAGTTTAAAAAAATATTTGAATACAATATTTTTGGTTAAACGTCTGATTCGTTGATCAAAATCTAAGCAATATGGATCTAGTTTTGTTAGGTTTTCTGTCACGAATTCAAAGCAATTTACGAATTGAATTTTTGTTAAGAAATAAAGGAGAAATGATGAATAAAAGTTGTGGTCTTGTAAACAAAAATATGGATAATTCTTTTATGGAAAGAATTTAATTTAATGTAATTTTTTAATTCTAAATTATGAGAAATTGACAAGTAAGCAAATCCAATGTGGCACACCTAAAATTATGCCACATGTACTTTAAAAACTCATGTTTATTATATAGATAGATAGATTTACATTGTTGGATTTTTTTTTAAAACCACCCGTGCGTCGCACGGGTATCAAAAACTAGTATTTATTATATATAAACATGTTTTGATACCAAAAACAAAATCTCAATTCCTCCTGGATGATTCGATTTTAGACAACCCCCTTTTGATAATTATGAAGGGGTTCGCAAAGGGTTTGAAAACGGACGGGAGAACAACGGCAGCAGCCTCCTTGGCTGCTTGCCGCTGCTTGGGATCTCAAGGACAACGGCGACTAAAGGGTTTTTTTGGCATCAAATCAATAGTTGATCGAGGGAAGTTCATATTTCTTTCAGAATACATTGTAGAATTAGATTTGGTTGTTCATATTAATGGAGAATATTATAGTGACACTATTTTATCTGTTTATTACTTTGATTGGCTAACTTATTGGAGATCAAGGTTAAGAGTAGGTTTTGAATATGTTTTTGTATTCAATTTAATTAGTTTATGAATCAGGCTAAACACTTGAGTATTTTTGTATTATCTTGTTATAGATGGTTTAAATATATTCTGATGATTAGGTTTTGAGTTAGCTTTTGTCTAGAAGAAAAATTTGCCTTTGTTGACTTATTGATAATCACCCGTTTTTGGTTTTAATGATCAGTCACAAGTGGTTGTTTTACGGGTCTCATATTGTTTGAATTGATATTCATATAGACACATTCTAGCACGGGTTCCCATTCGGTTTCGGATCGTTAGGTCAATTTGGTCGGATTCCTTAGTCTAGTGATTATCCTTCTTTGCAAAAGTTATATTTTAGTTATGTCTATGTAATTTCTCAAATATTGAATTAAGTTATGTCAATGTGGCTTTTTCAACATGGTAAATGAATTAGTGTTGTCAATTCCGAACCTAAACGTGATCACCTGTTTTTATTTATTGATATTCTCATTATTTTCTATTTAAACTCGAACATCAAATTTTACATTTTTTAGCTTTTTAGATAATTTAGTTTAAACAATCAAATAAAACATATAACATTGACCACACGCTCTTCGTGGATATGATACCCAACTTACCCTAGATACCTTGGTTAATAAGGTTTTTGAAGTGGACCATGGCATCCACTATCAAAATGGTCCATGAGGCTGGCCATGGTGAGTTTGTACCTCACAACGTCTGGTACCAGATCGATTGTGTCGGTTTTTATTAGAAGAAAAGACACGTTGATCTCGGCACCTAGAGAAAAAACGGTGTTGTTCAGGGTCATCAGTGTAATGTTGCGCCCAACACATCACCTGAGGGCTTCAGGTGTCCAGCGTTAAGGATAAGCTTGGAAATGATCACGTAGCCCAGGTAAAGTGTAATAATGCAGCACGATAGTAGTCACAACAATCTAGGGGGGAAGAGCAGGAGCCGTTGGGGCTGGAGTGGCAGCATCGGTTGGGGTTGGAAGGCGGTCTTAAGAAAGAGATGGTGGAGAAGAAAGTGGAGGTTTTTCATTTTGAGACAGTGAAACCGATGTTTAAGGAATAAAGAATGTTGAAGACTAGCTTAAATGAGAAGATATTGTTTCTGGTTTGTTAATTAGAAGGTAGAGAGAAAGTTAGAATGGGAAGGGGTTAAGAGATTTCTTGTGTTGCGGAGTCGAACTCAAGATCTCTAGAAGCTTTGAAGGTTGATAATCGTTGAATAAATTCAAGAGAAGTTACTTGAGTATAGACGCAAAAGAGGATGGGAATATGGGATGGAATGGAATGGGGAAGGAGAAGTCTTGTGAATATTTAGGCAGCGGGTAGGCAGGTGGTTAGACATCATATATACCATTTAAGGATAAAAAAACTAACTTCTCCTCAATTTCTCATTCTCAAGCTTGATTACTTCTCGTTTGTCTACACCAATCTATTCAAACACATGTCAAAAAGATCAATTATCTTCTACGATAATAAAAACTTATCAAAAATCGCTCACGAGACAAAAAAAAAAATAACTTTTTAAAGAAACTAGTAATTTTTTGTTTAACTCATAATGTTGTGTTCAGAAAATAAAAATAAATAAGACTTTGAATTTAATTTTTTTTAAATTTAACACTTAAAAATTATTTGAGAAAAATTAAACCCTGATTTTAGCCTAAATAAATATTTAGAATTTAATATATTATAAAAGTGATGTTGTGTCATCACATTAGTGGTGAATGAAACTACCAATCTCCTTCTTCCGTAGAAAACTAGGCGTGAAGTTCTTGGCGGATAAAAACCACGCCAACATTTCACGGGAGTCGGGATGGTTTCGATGTCGTAAAGAGGTGCCAACTCGCAGGCCCTTTCATGATCGTATACATGATGCTATTATTTTTAAGATGAATTAAACACTATCCAAATCCCACTTTCTTTTATGCAATCCATCTTCAAGGATGGATCCAGTAGGTATCTACCGGGTTCACGAGAACCCAGTAGATTTTGAAATTTTAGTAGAAATATATATAAAAAGTAGAAGTGAATCCTCATATAGATTAGAAGTGAATCCTATTAACAAAGTTGTTTTAGCTCAGCTGGTTAAGCTCCTTGCATATGTGGTTGAGGTACCAAGTTCGATTCTGGGTTTTTCCTGTTTTTTCATCCTTTTTCTTTTAATTTGTTTATTGGAGAATAAATATTAAAAATAGAAAAACTTCCAATGGTGGGTCTTGAAGCCACGTCTATAGAGTAAGAACGGACCATCTTACCACCTGGGCCAAAACCAATGATGTTAATTTCTTGTTTTAATTTATATTTATATAAGTCCAACTATAATAAAGATTAAAGAGTAAACATAAAGTAATTAGTAATAAAAAAACAAAAAAGAGAACAATGCTTTGGTTATAACTTATATATTTTAAAAGTAAAAACCAATTATTAAACGAAAACCTTATCAAAGATAAGAAAATGTCAATAAAATTAGAAAACACACCCGATCCTATCCGATCCGACCTGAACCGACTAAACCGAAAACTTTAACTACATTTAGTTGTTAAAATTACAATCACCGAAAAGAATGTGAACTCAATGAAAAAAATTCATGAATTCACCCCTGTCCATTTTACTACATCAATTGACATGCCCCCCAACTGATACGAATCTAAACCTTGATACGTTATCGAGTTCTGAGAATCAATAATGGAAATAAATTTTCTATGCTCACTCTACCAGCGTTCACAAAGTGACAAAACAGATGTCATAATCCGGTGGGAGTAATTTGCGGTTTAAATAATATTGGAATTTGGAAACATGCATGGCATGTGGTAGAGACCCATGAGTACATGCATGCTACTATTATTGATTGCTAAAACATTTTCCTTTGAGTACGTGTCACAAGATTGAAAAATATAATATATATTACATTTTATGTTGAATATTAACAATCATAATTCAACGGCGACTAATTTTAGTGTATTCAATGTTATAGATAAAAACATAAAAATATTAACAATCATAATTCTAACGGCCTGGGATACTTTTCCGGTTTAACTTTAAACTGGTTTTTAAAACATTGTTTTTAACTAAATAGTGATTACATATTAATTACATGTAGATTTTTTTATTTATTCAAGGAAATAGCAAGAGGGTGAGGTATGTAGGAGTTACTTCACGTGTCTTTTTCTGAACTGACATGTTTGAGTTTAGCTCATTGCCTATTGATTTATCAATTTTCAATTTTTAAGAACACGGCTATTTTTGTAAAAACCTCTGTCTCCAACTCGTGGAGTATTTTATATCACACCTGACTTTGAACTTAAGAACTTAAGAACTTAGTGTCTTAAATCTCTCCACTATCATTGAGCTATAAGCTCATTGGTTACACACCACCTTATGCAAGTGATAATATGATAATAATTGTTCTCTATTTCTCTCTAATGTTTAACACAAAATCTTACTTCTAGTTCACACATTTGTTAACATTAGAACTTGAAGACCTTATAATAAAACAGATACGAAGGAAATCATGAAAAATTAAACAATTACGAAGGAGTGAGGGTCACATCATATAATCGAGCCATGATGGGTGTCATTTTGAATCGATCAAATCAAATGGCAATTGGTACGTACGTAATTGGCTTCATAGACCGTATAAATAGAAGGATTGCATTGATTAGAGTAGGGCCAATGGGCCATATGAGATGGACCTCACAATTAGAACAATAAGTTGAAGGATATATTGCATGAATTTGGAACCTGCTGCAAATTGAAAAGCAAAAACAAGATAAACATGGCATGTGGTAGAGACCCATGAGTACAAGCATGCTACAATTATTGATTGCTAAAACATTTTCCTATGTGGTAGAGACCCATGAGTAGAAGCATGCTACTATTATTGATTGCTAAAACATTTTCCTTCAAGTACGTGTCACAAGATTGAAAAATATATATTACATTTTATGTTGAATATGAACAATTATATATAATTCAACGGCGACTAATTTTAAAATTGCATCTATAGTGTAGTGTATTCAATGTTATATAATAAACATTAAAAACATAAGGTTTGTTTTAGATTGATGAGCCCTGCCTGTTTTGCCAAAAGGTTTATTTAGATAAATGGTTTATTGGATTTTAATAATTCAAGTTATTCCTAATTGGCCGATAATAACCCCAATTATAAAATTTTTCTACAATAATCCCAATTATCATGGTGTTGGAGTTCATTGGACGTGGCATTCTATATGGTTTTTTTAATCAGTTTATTAAAAATGAGGGACTATTTTGTAATTTTTTAAAATTGAAGGGACCTATATTTGTAATTTCACTAAAAACCCATCTAACATATTTGTATCAATCTTCGATCATCATCATCTTCCAACTATCGCCAACCATTCTTCTTCTTCTGTACTACCACCGCCAACCATCCTCTCCATCCATCGATCACCATCAAGCTACATCATCATCCTCCAACCAACGCAACCATTCTTCTCCGACCCACAGCAACAACAACGCCACCCTACGTCGTTGTTGCTCCTCCCGTCCTCGCTCATCGGGCAGATGATTTCTCAGATCAAACGCGCAGGTCAAATCGCATCGTCGTGGAGACCATCAATAATCTATGTGAATTGAATTTCTTCAATGTGCCTTCCACCTGCAAAATTAAATCCATAACAAATAGACAAACCCTAGCATCCAAATCCAGAAATCACAGACAACAAATGTTGCTCAACCATCACGACAGCCCCAAATAGGAGCAGCGGCGGCTCACAGTGTGAGTTCCGGCAAGCCCTCTGGTTTCATTGCTCCAACCGTTGAGACTGAGAAGACAAAGGGGGGAAAAGGGCGGCTGAGCTTCAATCAGAGGAGAGGAGAGGGTCGATCAGACATGCATCGCGAAATGGACCACCATCGGCCATGACCGGATCTTGCCGGAACTCACGCCAGAGTTGCAGCTCTTGTTTCTTCCGTCGGACAGAGAAAAGAGAGTTAGAGGGGGTGTTTGGCTTAAAATGGAACAAATGACTAATAATTGTGTTTTTATAAAAATGGAAAAATGGATTTTAATAATACAAGTTTTACCTTGTTGGCGGATAATAATACGAGTTTCAAAATTTCCTCACAATAATACGAGTTTTGTGGGTATTGGATTCTAATGATACACCGTTAGTTTTTCATTAACGATGTTAGTCTGTTTCCTACGTGGCACCTGACGTGGACTGTTTTCCTCCTACGTGGCACCTGCCACGTAGGCAACAAACTAACACCATTAGTGAAAAACTAACGGTGTATCATTAGAATCCAATACCCACAAAACTCGTATTATTGTAAGGAAATTTCAAAACTCGTATTATTATCCGCTAACAAGGTAAAACTTGTATTATTAAAATCCATTTTTCCTATAAAAATAGTCCCTCAATTTTAATAAGTTGGTTAAAAACAAAACATCAATGCCACGTTAGCAGACAACTAACGGGGTTAGGGGATTTTTAACGGCGGTCCAATGAATTCCAACACCAAGATTATTAGGATTATTGTAGGGAAATTTTATAATTGGGGTTATTATCGGCCAATTGAGAATAACTTGGATTATTAAAATCCAATAAACCTAGATAAATTTAGTGAATAGGTGTTGCATTGTAAGAAGTTACCTAAGTTTAAATACATGCATGATTTGATCAGAGATGTTGTTTGTAATGTACTCTAACGGGCTGGGATCTCAGCTAAAAAGGAAGCGCATGTTAACTTTTTGACAGATCCGCTTGCAGGAGGGCTACTCTACAACCAGCTGACTCACGACCTGGCCCCAAACGACCCGTGGGGGTCTTATTTTTTTAACAAATAAAAAAGCTGTTAATATATAACGACCCTTAATTATTGATTAAGCATGATATATAAAATTACGGACCGATTAAACTAGAAATCATTGGTACATCTAAGTAAAGGTTAAGTACACCTTAAAGCTAGTTCGAGGTCAATTATACTAAAAATGATTTTTCTTTAAACCACGTTACTATTTTATTACAGTGGTTTGAACACTTTTATCATTTAATCTTAAAAAGTTATTTTTTTAACAAATAATGTCAAAGTGGTTTATATTTTATAACATTTTCAGTTCAATGAGTGAATAACGTTACTTTTTTAGGTAATTTTTGTGGTATTTTAGTCTTTTTTCTTAGACCACTTGTAGTGTCCCGTGAAGGAAAGCGGTTTACTCCATCCATGCCAGAAAACGCCGGCCAACACCGCCCCCTTGGCGTTTTCCTCCTCTTCGTTGTGCGGACTGACGAGAGTATATTATGTAACGCTTTTATATATTTAATTTTATATTTTTATTAGTTATTACCTTATTAATCAAATCTGAAGGCTGAGTTGTACACTAGGCAAGGACTATTCCCTCCGCGTGTTTTTCTCTTATTTGTTGTGAGGGGCGGTGCTTTGCTGTCATTGTTCCCGACGTGTTTTTTGAGAGCTTATCCCCTATTTCTTATTTGTGTGAGGCGGTGCTTACTCTCTCTACTCCACCGTTCAGGCTTTCTCTCTCTAAACATTCATCGGATTCTCTCGCCACAGAGAACGATCTGCCCTTGCCAACAGCCGATTTCGCATGTACTGACGTTTTTATAACGTCGGCTGTCGGCTTTCGACTCTCTGGCGACGGAGAACCGCCGTCGTTGCTCCGTCACGACGCCGAACCATCTCCGGCGCACGGTTTATGACGGCGCAATTGTGACGTTGAAGCGATGACGGTCATCGGGAGATCCTTATCGATTTGTGGTCAAAGATGCTTTATTGTTACCGATTTGTGGGTTTATCTGATTTGGGGATTTTGGTTTGCTTAATGTTATGGTTTTTGGTGCTAGGCGGCGACGTTCGTGAGGAAAAAGGTGTTTCCGTGTTTTGTACGGTTGTAGCCGTTTGCAGGCCTCAGATCTGGTAATATTCCGACGACTTCTTTCGTTTCAAACTACTAATTTGTTTACTTTGGCCCTATTCGATTGATGCCCTCTTTGTTTATACATTGGTTTGATGACTTTATGAAGCTATATTTTATGAAATGTTTGATGGCTGTAGTGATTTTTGTATGCTTTTTTTGTAGAATAAATGTTCGTTTTTTATTTTGATGATTTGCTGTGTTAGTTTTCCTTTCAGATTTGAGGCTGGGGTTGTGGATGTTTGTTGGATCTCCTTCTCTGAGTTTCTTTTGAGTTTATTCTCCATCGATGGTATTATATTACCTTAACCTTTTATAATCAAATATGAAAGTTGGTGTGCGGTGCTTTGTTGTCATTGTTGCCAACGTGTTTTTTTTAATTGGATACTATACGTATCTTCTTTTGGCTTTGTATATTACCTTTGTTTTGCTGGCTTTGAAGTGACAGTTTTCAAAATTCATTTCAGGACCACTGGAAGGTACCTGTACAACCACTGGACAATTCATTATATGTGTTCGTTTACACATATGTACACCGGAATGAGGCATTTGGGCCTTAGATTTGAACTATTAGGGCTATGATGATTTATGTTGTTTTTCTCTGCTGTTAGCATAGAGGTTGTGGCGAGCAGGAGGCGATAGGCATTCGTTTATTGCAGCCCTCATCACGACCCATGCCAATGTTCTGATGAATAAGTAAATTCTGAGCCTAGAGGTTGCAATGCTGGTGTTGGCAAAGGTCGTAAGCGGCTACCGATTGCTTCCCTATAAAGGTAAAGGTAAGTAACAATTCTCTGTTGAGCTTGAAGGGATGTGATGATGATGTATCTGAGCCTAAACTATAAATGAAAAGCGCATAATCTGTTGAGCTTGGAAGGCAATGATAATGATATATGTGAGCCTAAATGTTTGTAAACGAAAAATAACCAATGTTTACGATGATGATTTAGATTTTTAATGTGTTGGTCAAATGATGATGATATTGTTTTCTTTTGTGTTGGCTAAGCTAGAACTTGATAATCTGTTGAGCTTGGAAGGCAGTGATGATCATATATCTGAGCCTAAATGTTTCGTAACAAAAAATAATCGATGCTTATGACCATTATGTTTTTTTTTTATGTTGTTGGAGACTATCTTATTAATCAAATCTGAAGTCTGAGTTGTACACTAGGCAGGGACTATTCCCTCCACGTGTTTTTCTCTTATTTGTTATGAGGGGCGGTGCTTTGTTGTCATTGTTGCCAGCGTGTTTTTTTAATTGGATACTATACGTATCTTCTTTTGGCTTTGTATATTACCTCTGTTTTGCTGGCTTTGAAGTGGCAGTTTTCAAAATTCATTTAAGGACCACTGGAAGGTACCTGTACAACCACTGGACAATTCATTATATGTGTTCGTTTACACATATGTACACTGGAATGAGGCATTTGGGCCTTATATTTGAACTATTAGGGCTATGATGATTTCTGCTGTTTTTCTCTGCTGTTGGCATAGGGGTTGTGGCGAGCAGGAGGCGATAGGCATTCGTTTATTGCAGCCCTCATCACGACCCATGCCAATGTTGATTATAAGGTTGTGATGATTATTCTGAGTAGGGGTTCAAGATGATTTTTGGTTTATTTTGGTGTGGCAATAAGTTTTGTAGCCATAGAACCATAAACTTCTCTTATGAATCTCTATGATGATCTGAGCCTAACAATTTATTATTAGTACTTTCTATATCAGTTCTGGAAGCTGAGTCACCCTCTGAATTGCTACTGTTTCGTGCACGTCATGGCTTCTTACATAGCCACGTGATTATGCAATTGAGTTTATGTCCGGGTGGTAGGTGTCTTTGTTGCTTATTGGGTTGGCGCAGGTTCGATGCCTGTTTTCATCAGTTTTTATAATTTTTTGCAAGTACGTATCAAATCATTAACTTGGTTTTGATGTGTATATTTTTCATTGCATTAATTGGTTGGGTTAGCTGCCCATATGATGGTTTAATTCTGTTGGTTTGAGGCTGCTAAAGTTTTCTGATTGCTTTCATGTCGCTATGAGTGGCAATATATTTTAAGGCTGTGATGATTATTCTGAGTAGGGGTTCAAAGTAAATTTTGGTTTATTTTGGCGTGGCAATACGTTTTGCAGCCATAGGACCATAAATTAAACTTTTCCTATAAACCTCTATGATGATCTGAGCCTATACTTTTATTTTCCATTTTGGTGCTAAGTGGATTGGGTAAGTTATCTATTTAAATATAACCTATGTATTTTCGGTCGTTGGTCATATATATCTGCTGCATGGATTTTTATTTTTTTCAGATAGACTGGAAGAAATATCCAGAGTTCCATCATAATAGCCATTCACTTACTGGATTTTTTACTTATCTATTACGTATGTTTACTGATATTTACTGTTGTGTATGTAGTTTCCCAGCAGCTTCCTACTTAAATTATGCATGTTTCCTGCTGCAGGTTAGTTTTACATATTCTATAAAGTTTTGTCACTTTATGATAATATTTTGGTCTTATTTTGGGATTGGACATATCTAACTTTTTGATAATTTTTGAGAGCTTTGATTTAACTGGGTGGTAAAATAATGATTTGTATGGCCAATTAAAGATCACTAAATTAACATGATAAATTAGTGTAATGATATTTAAATTTCATTAGGCAGTTATGAACTGAATGTAGATCTGAACGTTTTGTTAGGTTTACTCAAAAGTGAAAAAAAAATTGGAATGCGAGAGCCGCATTCAAAAAGATTGTATGATCTGCTTCCATGTGCTGAGCTAATACATGGTATTATTCAGCTCAAAGAACACATAGTACTGTTTCCTTATGAAATTAAGTACCTCACTTTGATCTGCTCATTGTATTTATATGGCCTGTGATTCTATCATTTTTATTACAGTTCTAGGTGTCTTATGTTGTATATGTCATATTCCATTTTAACAGGATTCTAATTTCTTTTGGTTGCAGATCTGTGGACATCGTGTTGTGGTCATGGACCTAATTGCATAATATAAAAAACGAAACATGCAATTTCTCTTTATTGTTGTTTCATACCCTTTTAGGGCAGTTGTTCACTATTTAACATATTTGCTTTGAGATGTTGCAGGTTAATTTTTGTTCAGGTTAAGCTCTGCATTTACTGTTAGAAGTTTTTTGCTTAGTTCTCTAGAAATATAAAGGTAACAGTTGGGTGTTGTTCCATCTTTGTTGGTTATGTTGATAGATTGTTTGTGGTTACATGTTTGAATATAAAGGTAACATGTTTGGTTGCGAAGGAGTGAGGATGGGTCCATCCGTCCAGGCTCATACACCCACTGGTGAGTTATAATAATAGAATCACAATGTGTGATCATTAATAGAAGTTTAGTGATTATCATTATGTTTGATCATACACCTTTTTACTCTTACAAAAATGTAGGGCCACTGACTTATACTATGAGAAAAATGAGGATGTTATTAGAGGTCTTTAATTTTAGTTTTTAGAGTGACACCCATGGAAGAAAGAAGTCTAGAACGTCTCTTAGAAAATAATGTTTTTTAAAACTAATTTTGATAAACATACATGTTTTTGTTATTGGTATCTTAAGAAAATGAGTCATTAAAAAAGCTCAACTGGATTAGTTTTCAATTGTAAAGAGTAAATTGGTCTCATTATAATTATGACAATTTGTGACTAACCTTTGAATGAGTTATCTAAGTTCAATTTTTCTTCTTTAGCCCAACTTATACATTATGATTTGGGTAATCTTTCAATCTTCTTTATCATTTTGACTTTACTAGAAGATGTTTGCAAGATTCGTTTAGAAAACTGCTTTGCTAAACTTGAGTCATATAGTTTAAGCATTTTGTCGTTTTTGTTACGGTTTTTTTCATACATTATTAGTTGCATTCTAATCACTTATGTATTAGTGCAGGTTTCGTGTGTACATGGAAACGTCTTTGTGAAGGTTAGTTTGTTTATTTTGGTTACTATGTTTGTTACTCTCATTTTTTTATAGTTGCTTATTCAACTTTTTTTGTGTTGTTCTCAGTATGGTAATTTTTAATGGCACAATGGCAACAGCTATAGGAAAAACCTGTAGTGAACTGGTCCTGAATCATGGCAACAACAAGCCAAAGGGTTCTTATTTATGTAAATAGTTGTCAACCCGCAGCAACGCGCGAGTCATTTTCTCGTAATATATTAATTCTCATCAGATTTCATATGGTTTGTATCTCATGTGCTTAGTGTTGAAAAGTTATAAATGTAGTGGTTTAGGTAAGTTTTGAATAATTACTTAAAAAGAAAATGAGTTTAAATGGTGTAATTAAGTTGAGTCGAAGTCATAATAAAACGTTGAGGAGCTCCGTGTCATAACAAAATATTGGTTTAATCCTTTTTTTTAAAAAGTAAAAAGTTAAAACAAAAGAAAGAAATATATAATTGTGGTGATTATAATTGTGACGATGTGATATCGTGACTTCTGAAATGCAGGCAATAATTAATGGATTTTGTCAGATTAGAAGAAAAAAAGAAAAAAAACAATATATAGCAAGTGAAGGAGTCACGTGGACATCAACTAAAATGTGGAAAACAGATTGAAAGCAAGAAGTCATGCATGCGCATGGATCACCGGCATGTAAAAAAATGAGAAATC
Organism: Deinandra increscens subsp. villosa; assembly: GCA_039602395.1. Taxonomy (NCBI): domain Eukaryota; kingdom Viridiplantae; phylum Streptophyta; class Magnoliopsida; order Asterales; family Asteraceae; genus Deinandra; species Deinandra increscens. Next base: position 4,103,615 of record JBCNJP010000027.1, on the reverse strand, counting down.
GCAAGTGGGCTTTAGGGAAATAATCATAAAAGTGATGTTGGGCCGTAACTTTAAGTAGTTTGTGGGCTGATGAAAAAACATCAACAATAAAATGGAATTCACGATTCGGCAGAGGGGGTAACGCAACCTTTGGCTGCTTTTGAAGTCTGACACATTACGTAGGGGTTACGGACGGAAGGCTGGGACGAAGGAAAAGGGCAGCAACCCTTTGATGTTGTGTTCGTGGAGACAGAAGGAGATCAAATTCAATTTTCTTGTAGTTTTCTTTACTTTTAGTAATGTTTTTTTTTCATTGATGATGTTTGGTTAATTCATTGTAATTACTTTTGGTGAACGGTATGTGGATTCTTTCTGTCTTTAATCTATCGTTGCTAATTGTTCCGGTATTCTTTGCAACTGTTGAGCACCCGCATGCTGAATGCATTAGATTAATTAGTAAACTAGGGTTTTAGTGGTCACCTGTCGTGTTTCAGCCTTTCCTTGCGGTAGAACTAAGCAGCCCATTAGAAATCTAGGTTATTAGATTGATTAGGCAATTGGGGACTATGTCTATGTAGTATTAACCTCTAATAGGTTTTACCCAGATAGGTAGCATACCAGGATGCAGATGTAGTTATCTTTAGATAATAAATTACTTAGTTTACAATTCCAAACAAAAATAACCAAGAGGCAATCTAAGTTAATTCTTTAGATAAATTAGTTTAATTTAATTTAGGTCAATTCAGATTACTGACAGTAATTTGGATTTAGGTAGTTAACTTAGTTAGAAAGTAAAAACCGAAAGTCATTATACGGCAACAAGTAGCAAGTTGCTACCTTCAACTCTTTTGTAGATGGCATGTTCATGCTGACATTTTGTAAATCCTAAGGACGTACTTTAGTGTCGTGTCTAGCTTGAGATTCCAAGCACGGGGTGCTTGTCGTAGTCCGTAAAGCACCTTCCTTAGACGAAACACTTTATCCTCAGCTCCCTTTTTCTCGAAGCCCTCGGGTTGTGTTACATAAACCTCCTCTTCTAAATCATCGGGAAGAAATGCCGTTTTCGTTGATGAACTTGCCAACCATGAAATAAGGCTGCTAGAGCGAGTATATGTCTCACCATCTCAATCCGAGCTAACGGTGCAAAAACTTCGTCGAAGTCAATTCCGTGTTCTTGAACATAACCTTTAGCTACGAGAAGAGTCTTGTATTTATTGGTAGTTCCATCCGGGTTTCTTTTAACCTTGTATAACGACCATTTTAGGCCCATGACTTTCTTGCCTTTAGGTAGTTCTGTTAGGAGCCACGTCTTATTTTTTATTATCGAATTTAACTCATTTCTCATGGCTTCTTCCCAATATATATTCCCCTTAGCTTTTGAGTATTTCGTAGGCTCACGTTCAGTGGCCAACACTTTCACGGGGACCCTAGCTAGGAAAGAAAAGGTAATTATTTTTCGTCACTTCTCTACTTTTATTAGGATAGTAATATGCAAGTTTAGGCTATGTTTGACGCACTAGCTGAAAAGCTAGCTGCTAGCTGATAATGCTAACTGATAAACTAGCTGAAAAATATAAAATGACATAAAAGTACATGTCATAAATGTAAATAAACAAGTTTTTCAATTGGCGCGTTGCTGCCGGCACGACAGAGTCGAAGCAATTTGGAAACGCGTCGAAAAAACAAACAATAAGCCAAAAAAATAAAGTCGCAACGCGTTTCCGCTAGATGTCCGTTTGTTCGTACGATAACATCCAATGTCACAAAAATACTATACAAACATCAACATCCCTCTAAAACTCATCAAACTGGAACTTACTCTAAACTGTTTAGCCTTGGTCTCTTATGAACATATGATCTATATCCCAAGCTTACTCTCAAAATACTTCAAGAAATTAAGCACCACATGCATAAACAACAAGTATTGATCAGAAATTCATCTAAAACATAACAATAATTTAACACTATAACAATAACCAAACTCTACACCTTCAACGGCTAATAAAATATAAAACTGATCATTTTATAAAGGAAACATATATACTTATACCAACAAAAAATATCACATCTCTCAACAACCAATAGCATAATTTATAGATCCTATATGGCATCCCCAAATTTAAATGGAGCCATCATTTAGAATTCTAAGTTTTCCATTTCAAATAAGGGGCTGTTTGGCAGGATCTGTATTATCAAGTGCTGAATCAGTAAGAGGTCTGATTGTATAAGAGGTACTGAATCAATTAGTGCTGAACCAGTAAGTATTGTTTGGTTGGACCTCTGAAGGGTTGTGCAGAATGACTATTTTACCCCTGTAGAAGGTGTTATGCTCAATTAAAGAACCACATAAACAATGTACCAATCAAGAATCAAACTACACATAAAATCGACTAATCAAGCATCCAATATACCAAATAATCCATAACTCATTATGAACACAATAGATTAAAAACAAGCTGCTGTGCTAAAAATAGATTAAACACAATAGATTAATCCATAACTCATTATGAACATCAATTAAAGATCCACATTAAACATTGTACCCACAGTTTGTATAAACACAATAGGTTAAAAAACCATAACTCATTATGAACACAATAGATTAAAAAGAAGCTACTGTGCTAAAAAAAAATGATCAATGGTTACCTAATCAACCATGTAAATGCAGAAAATTGAAAAAAAAATCATAAATTTTGAAGATGTTGGAGATGGAGTCGAGAAAAAGAAAACGTACCGGAATGAAGGAGCTGCGGCGGGTTGGGGCTGGAGGGAGCAGGCGACCGGCTGGAGGTAGCAGGCGGCGCACGGCGGCGCTACGCAAGCCGGCGATTGGAGCGGCGAGGAGGCTGTCGTGAGGAGTGGTAGGGTTTTGGGTGGAGGCGGAGAAAAGGAATGGGGGTAGAAAAGGCACGATGCTCTGGTTTCTTTTTAAAAGAATCATTCAGATTCTTTTTTAAAACTTACCGATTAAGAGGCTGGAAAGATGTATTTTTTTATTAAGAGGCTCAACCAAACACCCTCATGTCTTACCGATTCAGACGTGATACCATTAAGAGGCTGGAAAGTGCCTACCAAACAGCCCCTAACTTTACATCATTATCTAAAAGAACTATGATTCACTATTAAAACTAATGTGACAAAATGCACACAAATAAGGATACACGATTATACATGAACATATGCGGATACATACTATATATAATTAGCCTTCCTATACAGAATTAAGTCTTGCGTTTTATTAGTGCATCGTACTCAAAGATGTTAGTTGACATGAAATCAGTGGCGAAGCTTGAAGAAAATTCTTGCGAGGGCGGTAGGTCATAGGGCTAAAAAATTTCCTATTGCTATGTATATCCTTATGTTCGGGTTGATGATCCTGTTCGGTTCGCGTCCAACAATAAAATATAAATTTAATATTTTACAGACATAGTATTTGAAAAGAAACAAAAGTGCCCATGTAGGTCCAGAACCTGCGCAATAGTATCAATTTAATAGATCGTCGGATAATTAAGAATCAGTTTTACGACGAAGTAACAAACATGTGATTAAGAAATGAACCTATGAAAGTCGCATTTTACCAAGAGACAAAAAGAAAAGGAGTAAATTACGGATTTCGTCCCTGAGGTTTACACAAATTTCGGATTTCGTCCCTAAGTTTCATTTATTACGGATTTCGTCCCTAACTTTTACAAAAACGTTACGGATTTTGTCCCTAAGCCTGACGGACATTAAAAAAATCTGTTAACTTTTTTACAATTCCTAATATACCCTTACCCTTTTAATTTTAATAAAAATTATATATATAACCCCACAAATGTTCAAGAACCAAGGAGCTGTGTATACCATATCAGAACGCCGCCGCCACCACCAAATCGGAAAGCTGCCGCCACCACCAAATCGGAAAGCCGCACCACCAAAAAACCAAGGGGCCGGCGAACTCCATTTCTGTCACTCCACCACATCTCCGGAAACGATTGATTGATCTGTATCGATTGCTTGATCTGGTTCCACATCTCTATCGATTCAATCTGATGGAATGACAAAAATGACTTAGATAGATAGGAATCGATTCAATTGGTTGTATAGATTGCTTCATTGGTTCCATTATCTCTGACCACCATTATACCCCTGCTTTTCCGTTGTTCCACCATCTCCGACGACCAGGAGGTCAACGGCTCGACAACGGTACTTCTTCATAGACGACAAGGTTAATTAAGGGTTAAATGGAAAAAAGAAAAAATGAAGAAGAAGAATCACACCTGTCTTCCATACCAGGGCCATTTCGCCGATCGACGACGGTCCTTCAGATTGCAATGGTAAATTGCATTAATTGTGGCATTAGAGTAAATTGCAATGGTCCTTTAGATTTAAATAAAATGAGTAGTCTAAAAAAGTGAAGGATATGTTATATGAACCACCCCTTCGGCTGGGTATTTTTTGCAATAGCGGCTAGGAATTTTTACGGAATATTGCAAGGGCGGAGGACGACGACGTTGTAAATGGTGGCGGAGGACGATTTGGGCGGAGACGGTTGGGTTCGAACGAAAGAGGGAGATGGAGACAGACGGACTGGAGGTCGCTAGAGAGCTCGCTGGCCACCACTACTACAATCCAGAAACGAAGGAAATTGGCCGGAGAGGGGGTGTGTGGAATGAACGATGATGAGGAGGCTGAAGGTATGCGTCTGTGGGTGGGGAAGAAGGGGGGAGGGGTGGGTTTTAATTTAAGTTTTATTATTTTATTTTTAGTTTAGGTATTTATATATATATTAATTAAAGACAAGGGTATAAATGTCTTTTTACATCTGTTTAACAGAAAATTTTAACGGAAGTTAGTCAAAAGGACGAAATCCGATACGTTTTTGCAAAACTTGAGGACGAAATCCGTAATAAATGAAACTTAGGGACGAAATCCGAAATTTGTGCAAACCTCAGGGACGAAATCCGTAATTTACTCAAAGAAAAGAATAGCCAATGTAAGCCTTGGGTAACTAACACAACATTCTAAAGTCTAACCAATAGAGCTAATGGGCCTTTTGTGTGTGGCTATGAATGGTAGATTAAGAATAAGAAATAAACCTATGAAAGATGAAAAGAAAAAGAAAATTGTCATTGTAGGAATTGAACATGGAACCTTTCACTAATTAGCAAAAGCTGGCCTAATGGGCAATTTGTGTTATTGAACGAACGATAAGTTGATAAATGAATTAATCAAGTCACCTTAATTTCAGTCTTTTAAAAAGGAACGAAGAGGAACAAAACAGTGATTAAGAAATGAACCTATGAAAGTCGCATTTTACCAAGAGACAAAAAGAAAAGAATAGCCAATGTAAGCCTTGGGTAACTAACACAACATTCTAAAGTCTAACCAATAGAGCTAATGGGCCTTTTGTGTGTGGCTATGAATGGTAGATTAAGAATAAGAAATAAACCTATGAAAGATGAAAAGAAAAAGAAAATTGTCATTGTAGGAATTGAACATGGAACCTTTCACTAATTAGCAAAAGACTCTAACCAACTGGCCTAATAGGCAATTTGTGTTATTGAACGAACGATAAGTTGATAAATGAATTAATCAAGTCACCTTAATTTCAGTCTTTTAAAAAGGAACGAAGAGGAAAAAAACAGTGATGGTAGGTATCAAACCTACGACTTCCGGCGTATTAGCATTACGATTCAACCAACTGAGCTACTGGACCATTAGTTTATAATATTCGAGGGGGCGATATTTATTGTCAATACGAATTTAAACCAAAAAATCATAAAAATATGTACTTCTGAACGAAAAACCGCAGGGGCGGTCGCCCCCCGGAGCCCCTAAGAAGCTGCGCCATTGCATGAAATAATAGCTTGAGTTGTTCTCGAGAATTCTCACCACCTATTCGTTACTTGTTTATCAATAAGAAAATCCTACAATAAAGTTCGCTATTCTCATAAACCTCAATTAAAAATTAATAAACCTCAGTTCATAAATTTTAGAGTTAACTTCGCTTTTGGTCCCTAAGGTTTGAACATTTTAACACTTCTAGTCCAATTTCAAAAATTATAACATTTCAGGGCCTATACTTTAAATTTCTTAACAATTTTAGTCACTTTTTAAAATTCTCATCCAAATTAACGGCTGAAATCCGTCAAATGAGGGCTATTTTTGTAATTGAACCATTTTCCCTTGTACCACATAAATAAAAAGAAAATGGTTCAATTAAAAAATAGCCCTCATTTGACGGATTTCAGACGTTAATTTGGATGGGATTTCAAAAAGTGACTAAAATTGTTAAGAAATTGAAAGTACAGGCCCTGAAATGTTATAATTTTTGAAATTGGACTAGAAGTGTTAAAATGTACAAACCTTGGGGACCAAAAACGAAGTTAACTCTAAATTTTAATAAACTTCAATTTGAATTTTTCGTTTTATGGATCATACGACCCGTTTCAATTTTCAGATGTTTGTATCAGTGGCAAATATCATACCTCATAACTCAACACTATAGATAATCTAGGAGGGAGCACCTTTCTTAATTCTCTCCAAGCATAATCAGATATATGATCTCCTATCCTTTTTATATTCAAGTGAGTTTCTAGTACGTAAATACTACTCACAACACTATTGAGAGTTTTCAGTTGTTTCTTATTCTCATAAGCAAATAAGCACCTCCTAACTTCAATTCAATACAGTGCAGGAAAATATATATAGACAACAGTTTGACCATAAGCAACTGCAGTTGAAAACTGTCGACCATATTAGAAAACATAGGATAAAAAAAGTATCCGGGGCTTTCTTAAAAAACTTGGTATAACAGCCTGCACAAAAGTACCAAACAGAAGACGTGTATATACCTTTTCAGTATAATACCTTGACTTATGCAATGTAACGGTTTGTGCAAACAATTATATATATACTTATTTTTATTTTTTCTGCAAACTGGATATAACACCTTGATATAAATATATTCTAGAAAATTATCTATACAATAGTTTAAACAAAGAATATATAAAAAGATCATTAAACATTAACGCCTGCATAATAGTAAATATTCTTAAATTGTTTGATTAACCTATAATTCCAACACCCACTTTAAAGATTTCAATCAGTTATTAGTTTTCCTTAGAGTTTAGGATTACTTATAGCTTTGAGATGGAGTACCAATTGTTGATGCTCTTGGGTGGAAAACCCTTGTCCTCAAAACCCTCACCACATGCGAATTGGTGAGAATTTTCTTATCACAAATAGATTATAACATCACAAAAATTCAGCCAGATAGACAAAACAGATGACAAATACACTGCAGTATGATTCAAAAAGAATATAAAACACAACTTAGGGTAAAGAGTTGTAACCTGCAATATATTTGGGGGTTCTTCTAGGCTTGATCCTGATCAAGACTCAAAAGCTTCATGTTTGAGAACCTTTGGACATCGAATGTTGCAGTATCCGCAAGAGCAGAATTGTCGAAACCTTAATTCCATCGATATACGATTCAACAACCATGCGAAGATAATAAAGCAAGCCCATACTGCCACAGCGAAGGAGAGCTAAATCATCTGCAATATGATCACCAATTTAAACAGAGCAATAAATCAAAATATAAACTATAGACCTGCAAGAAAAATAATTAAAAGAGAATGCAGCTAATGGTGTACATTATAACTAATGATAATAAGAATGGATGCCAAAGACTACAACAAACCTATATCAAGATGATAAAATTGCGCCAATCCAACAAACCTCTTTATACTTGTTTAAGTCCAAGTCAAGATGATCCACTTCACACATGTTTTCTTAGTTAAACAAATTCCGAGGACTCCACCAGACACGCATACTTCTTTATCCCTATTTATGATACTATGTCTAGATGAAAGCACAACATTGAATTTAGAGAGAAAAAAATTTAAGCTCCCAACACATCCGTGAATAACATTCAGCAAGTGCATCTTCTATCCATTTGCTCTAATCAACTAAAGAATCCCGTGTGTTGTTTCTCTAAATCAAGATTGACTAAGGAACATACATCAATGCTATTTTAATTTAGAATGCAAACCATATAAAATATGAACAGAGGAGCTATGTCAGCATGAAATCCAGTGTATTTCAAGTAATACATTATCCACAAACATCAAGATCAGAAAAAAAAAACATTCAATAAATATAACTGTATGAAAGCCTACTACAGTTGAAGGCTTTAGATAAAACAAATATAGCGCTTTCATCTGGCAGATCGTTATACTCAAACCCTAGGGGATCAAATCATCGCCAAACGTGAACCAACAAAGTTTTTCACCAAATAACGTTCAACATCTCATCAGATTTAAACAGACGGAGATAATTACAAAAAACCAACATCGTTTTGGCTCAAACCCTAATGAAGCATATCATCGCCAGATTTGTACCAACATAATTACTCTTATCGTGCAAATACACAAAGAAATAACTACATAAACCCAGAATCAATCCTGTTAGAACCCTAAAAGTTCATATCATCGCTGGATCTGGGCGATAAATTAACCCATCAGAAAAACAGGAACCGTAGTTCCAGATTTAGCACCATCGCCTCAACGCATAGGCGGAGCAACGACGAATCTGTCCAATAAAGTAACCCAGCGATCAGAAAAAAATGCATCATGGTTCCGGGTTAACCGGCGCCGCTTTAACGCCATAGTCGGAGCAACGACGATAACCGATCGTATAAGAAAGCGATCGTGTTTCTGAAAGATTATCTTGAGCAAAGATATTGTGTGAAAAAGAGAGATGAGCAGAGATGGCGTAAAGAGTAAAGGAGCAGAGATATGATAGGAGCAGAGATCTTATGTTGAAGATATGGTAGGAGGCGTATGATATACACCAACACATATGAGCCACATAATTAAAGAAAGCATCAACAGCTTGTACCGGGTGCTTCATATTTTGTAAACTGTGCATTAAGGTTGTAACTTATGCACAACAAGCTTTTCTATTAGCGCGTTGCGGCAAGCACGCCGAACCGAATTCCTATTGTATGCATGTTGCGCAACAACCCGTAGGCAAATAGTAACGTAGTACTGAACTCGTACGAAATCCCATAATTTAACGTTTCATTCATACAAAACGCAAGAAAATCAGCCTGCACGTAAAAACATGGCATGCCTTACATTTATAGGCTCTTCGGCTCAAAAACACAATATTCAACTCTGCGAAGCCCTTGCATAAGCAAGGAACCACAAACAAATGGCTTAAAAATTAGAATGTAGTAGCTGACCTAGAACGCAGAGAACTGAAGAAATTTTGAACACCTGCAAAAGTCAGAGAAGCACGTAAGCATAATGTATCTAAATAGATATAGACCCAACAATAAAATTAACCAACATCATACATGGCACATTTGTGATTGTGATTGGATGATGTTTCTTCAAACTCACGGCCAAAGTTCATGTGTGAGAATTACCAAGCCACCACTCACGCAAGGGTGGAAGGTGTTTCACGGCGAGGGTTCAAGCCTTTAAGGTGCGCGTCAACTCCCACATGTATACCGCATAGCCTAAAGACGAAAAATTAACGGAAAGAGAAAGAAGTTTTGATTTTATGCTTTACTTATTAATTCAAGATATTAATATGTACATCATTTTTCTTTACTACACAAAGTAAATTACATCAATCGGTCATAAATAAATCTTAAATCCTGTTTAAATTCTATCGAGTCTAAACCAAAGTTGGTGTTGGTACCTACTTTTCTTCATAGAGGTGATGCCATGCCCTATAGATATTAAACAAGTTGGTCGACCCGCGCTTCGTCGCGGAGTCCGACCGTTTTAAAAACCGGTTAGTCAAACGATTATGGATTTGATACTTGTAGACCCACAACAAACATCAATCAAATTCAGGTTATTCAATATGTAAACCGAAAAATAAAGCGACAATAGAAGTGTAAATTTGATGCCCATTTTCATCAGACAACAATCATTTCCATTTTTTAGAACTCTTTTTTTCTTCCTTTACCACATTTTGATCATCATCAGCAGTTTCTTCAGCACATGCCTCCTGTTCTTTCCTTTTTTTTCTTCTTATCTTTGGGTTTTTTCTTGGACTCGTTTACCTCCAAATCATCCACAGGCTTCTTTACTTCTTCTGACTTTGTTTCTTTAACTTCATCACCAGAGGCTGAATCATGTTTGCTTTTCTTCTTCTTTTTTGCTTTAGTTTCTGATTCAACAACCACATTATCTTCAGTCTGACAACTGCATAACAAAAAAACCCATTATTCACATTGTTCAAATATTACTTTACATCTATGAGTGTTATTAGGGTTACATTATGGATCCTTTAATTATGGTCAAAGATACATGCAAAAAAAATTACAGAACAACATTTTTTCTTGTCATCTTTACCTGGCATTTGTGTATTTGCTGTATGTGTCCTCCAAATTAACCGAAGAAGCCTTCCACGTGTCATTATGCACAAAAAGCAGGATCATCAAAATTTCAAGCTTCAGAGTTAAACCCACATAAAGGCTTCACCACAAAATCAGCATTAGACTATGGACCAGAAAGGAATAAAAACTATTAATGGAACACAAATTCTAATTAAAATACACAAAAGAAAACAAAATGAACTCCAAAATATGTGTCTAAAACACATTGAAAACGAATAAAGTAGGACTCACATGAATCTCGGTAAAAACAAAACTTGGTTTAAAAAAGCCCGATGTGTTCCGATGCTATTTACAACCATAAGTTGGTGGCGGCGGCAACGCTGGAGGATTTGACACACCATGATCAATCTTTGATATGTTTTATAAACCAAAAAAGCACCTTATTGGCTCGTTTGACTGAAACACACCCACAGTTAATTTGGTTTTAAACCAAAACACACAGCTTATGGGTCATTAGACCAAAAAAAACATCACAAACTCACATTAGTTTCGTTAAAGCCAAACATAGCATAACATGCCATTAGAGCCAAAACATAGCATAAACGCAACAAAGAACTTCATAGCAAACTTCGAGTATTTGCTTCATATTTCTTTTGCGGCTTTGTGAGACCCCTACTGGCCACCACAACCATCCATTTACCAAGAACAACCATAAACCATCCAACCTTCAATCAGAACATCATCACCCGTCACCTACTTCATCTATATCAATTTAGTCCATAAACATAAATAAAAAATTACAACCACAATGGATTTGATGAGCTAGAACTAAAAGAAAATATAGGGAAAACCCCTAAAATGTAAACCCTTACCGAGTGGAAGCTGGAGTAACGATTTCAGGGGTCTCCGGAGTTACCGTCGTCACCGACCACCTCTCGAGCCCCAGTTTCCGTCGCTGATTGGTTGGATTCGAACAGGAGGGGGAGAAAAAAATTTTGAACCAATTACATGTTCATAATCTAAAAAAAAGGGAAGAAAGGTAACAGGGAGCTTACTTCATTGATAACATGCCAGACTTTTAAAGTTGTAGAAATGTTGATCAGCTTCAAACTTTCCACTTCTTCCATAGCAGGCATATCAATATGATGTTTCAAGCATTATAATCAAAGGTTGTTTTTCAACAATTTAATACAAATCAGCACCCAAATCAGAAATACAATTAATTCAAAAATCTAGAAAACAAAATCAGTGATTAAATCAGGTATATAAATAACAAAAATTGAGTTGGTCTCATCAAGGTTTCTTATACAAAGCTACACAATGCAAACCTTTACCTTGTCTAACCTTGTTGTATTTTAACCTGAAAAAGGTCTTCCACACTATTCTCTAACTACAATACTATGTTAGAGGTTTAGAAACTAACTCAGTTTTTGCAAAAAAAAAAAAAAAAAAAACATACCTTGGGAAGCAATTCCAACATCTGAACATAGCCATCTTCTCTAGATCTGTTACTCGTTGATGCAGAGAACCCTTTCATCTCGAAGAACCTTGGCAAAACAAATGACAAACAAATGTAATCAGCAGTGAAGAACGTCAAAGTACTTCAACCGGCCACAGAAATGTAGGTATACAAACAGTAAATCGATCGTTCGCAAAACCCTAAATCGATCGTTCCAATTAACAAAAAAAAAGGTAACAAAATTACCAGATGCTGCAATCGACCGGAACAATGGATGAAAGGCATGAATTAATTAATTAATTTCCTAGAGATGAACTTTGATGTTTCATAAAGGGAACAGAAGGGGAAAAATCAAAAACATGCAAACAGGCCAGATCTACCACTTATGATGAGACTGGATCATATCTTGACTTGGTCGACTAATCAAAAGTTTGTGGATAGAATTATAATGACATGAAACATTAAGTGACACAAATACTGACATGAAACATAACGAAATCAAAGAAAATTGGAAAATTCTTAGTTCCACCGTACCTCAAGAACGACAGAAAGGTGAAACGATGGCGCCGATCTGAGCTGACGATGAGATGGATCCATGGAGGTTCATCTGACGTATCATCCTAAAAATTTGACATTAAAAGTTGAAGCGACAATTTAAGGTTCAAAATCAAATCGGAACTCATACCTGAGCCGAGAAACCCTAATTACAACGGCGATTAGCCAGAGACGACATCCCATCGGCCACAAAACCGCCCAAAAAAGAATTCTGCAATGGCTTCGTAGTCACATGATGACGGCGTCTAGCACTACCACAAAATTAAAATCGAATACAACCAATACCACTGATGTTCCTTGATGCAGAGTGAAGTAACCCTAAAGGGGTGAAATTGGGGCAGATCTAACCAACAATCGAAATTAGAATCAAACTACATGAAGAAGGAGAAAGATACATACCTGCTGAAAGAAATGACGGAGAGGGCTGCGAGATAAAGTAGCAATTTGGAAGATGATCAGATGGTGATGAAGAGAGGTTGACTGAGGAGTAAGGACGAAGGAAGAGGATGCGTGTGAATTTTGAGAAATCTTGTGAAGATAGGGCTCTGCTGTACTTGGAACAGTGTAGAGCATGGCCACATCCTTCGATGATGTGTTGAGGAGGAGAGTAGGTGGTGCGATGTACATTCAAACACACAACCGAAGTAAAGGTGTAGGGCCGGCCAACAAAAAGAGAAAAGAAGTTGTAAACCATGCATAATAAATTGTAAACTCGGGGTAGGCTTCTCCATCTTGTACATGAGGCTGTAAAACTTGTAAGATGTGCCTAAAGATGGTACATTGTGCAGCAGTGGTTGTACCACATGTTGTCTTTTGTTAATATAGGGTAATCTCATATTCTATATAACTAAATTAAATAATCTAAGGAATCTTGTATAAAATAGAGATATATAATACAAATGGTTCTTACGGGCCAATGAATTTCTTGTTGTAGCCTTTTCATTGTTGATGTTAGGTGTGTACTTTTCAATCTTAATTGCCAAAAGGGAGGCTGCATACTCTTCTACTGAGAACGTAGAGCCAGCAAGTTCTCTGCCATCCATAGCCATAACATTAAAATCTTATGCGAGTTCTGCAGATATATTTAGAATTTTATATTACGCCATGATAACTTCAATTATTTAAATGTGAAGAGCCATCAACAATTGGCAACATAAAACCACCCATTACAAATAGTGAATTCTTAAACAAAAATTCCACTTGAAGAATCTGATTTCTTATACACAAATGCGACTAAGATACATGCCTACATCAAATAATATAAACAACTAAACCCCACATAAAAGAATCCAAAAACCAAACACAAATAAAGTAAAGAAAATATACCTGCAACTACGAACAGAACAATAGATTCCAAAGCTGTAACCAAATAACCAAGAACAAAGTCATCAACCAGTGTTTCAAAATAAAGCTACAACAGCAGTATTCAAGATAAATTTCTTATGTGTAACCAAGGGAAACAAAAACGAACCACACTCTTCCTTGTGTCAAGTCTCTCATGAAGTGCGTCGGCCAAAAAATTTCACTATCTAATAGGGATAAAACATTAGAAACAAAAATGTAAAACATTAGGAAACTATAAAACCTCAAAGAATCCTGCAACCAAAGAAAACGCCTTGATGATAGGGTGTTAGCGTTAGAAATCCGTTTGTCCGTGTAGCAATATTAAAATACAAACTTTACCAAGCATATTTAAAAGAAATAATAAGGAAATGGCAACCTGAAAGTGCAAAGAAACGGACCATCAGCACGTAGCATCCTCGATCCCTAACCATAACAGAGTCACTGATTTTTCTAGAGGTGAATCAAAAACCCGCGTAAGTGAATACACACACAAATCCGACAAACGAAGAATATTAACCTGCAAACTCAAACTCGTAAACAGGTAAAAAAGAAAATCGAAGTCCTAAAGAAAATAAAAAAACAACATATTAGAAACTGAACCTAAATCGGCTCAGATAGCATGAAGATCATCACCGCAAGAAGCCCGATCTAAGTCAGCTCGGATATTAAACAGATCGTCACAGCCTTAGAGGCTCAGATCATACAAAAGCCTGAGGCCAAACCCACTGCTGCGATAAACAAACAGTTCACGCCATGCCGTAAGGGCTACCGTCACATCCAAGTAAGAATCATCATAGCCTTGTCTAAAAATAGCAACAGACATCGGAACAGCAACAGGCAAATAAAAGTTAGTCCTCGGAACAGCTGGTACCGGAGGCCAGAATAGCATAAGCACACAGCTGATAGTCAATGAGAACAAAAAATATAACTTTTGGCATTGGTAATGCTTATGCAAGAAATTATAAGCTTATTTTTACTATCAGCAAAAGAATACAGCCCTTAGAACAACTTATTAGGATTTCGAAATCGCATAAGCACCATAAAACACATCCCTGATCACAATTCACAACATAGATATCTGAAAACCAAAATGCAGTCCAAGTACCATCAGGAAGCGAAAGCAGAGCGGTAATAATATTAATCCCAAATCGGCATTGAAGGGTCAGGAAGGTTTAGAACTAAAGAGTCGTCACAGGCAAAAATAAGAAAGATCATAGATAAAATTATCCATAACTTCCCAAACGTAAAGCGGCACCAGACAATAGAGCCAGAGATAACCAATAAACTGACCCAATTTACAGCGATAGCCGCCGTAAACGTAAACGAAGCACAACCCTTAAACGGGTGGTCGGAGACGGCGCAACCCTTCGTCTGAAACGTCCTCGAAAGGCAAACGAAACCGTCCTGAGCAACGACGCCGCATCAATGTTTCGTCGGAAAGGGAGCAACAACGCAACACCCTACAACGGCTCGTCACGGCAAATCGGAGAGAGCTCCAACTTAAGATCGAATGAGAACAACCACATTTTGTGGAACCATCAGATGAAACCGAGAGGAGCAGTTGGATTTGGGAAAGTAGGAACAGGTGGATATGAGAAAAAGAGACTTTTGACCGTCCTTCTTCCACTGTAGTCAACTGTAGAGCATGGAGAGGAAAAAGCGTGCAGACGGCGAAACAGGTAGCAGGTGGGATTTGGTGAAGGATTTGGTTGAGGGAACGAACAAAAAAGAGAAGTGCTTGTACATATGGCATGAGTTGTTGTAACAGACGCATAACATGCATTAAGGGTTGTAATTTGTGCAGCAAGAGTTGTACAATCGTTTTTATAGTATAATGAGATGTAACAAAAGTTGTAAAATGTTATATAGTATAATATAATATATTTATTTATAAGTTAGGGAAGGGTAAAACTAGAAATATTATAAAAGCTAGTTGAAACGCTACTCCAACTAGTTTTTCAAAAGCTAGCTTATAGACGTTACCAAACGGGGCTTTTAAAAAAACTAGCTTATAACCTAACTTATAAGCTATCTTATGGCGCGCCAAACACGACCTTAATTTATAAGATAAAAAATTTCATTGTTCGCCTACTTTTTTTCTAAAAGTTCCCATCACTTTTGGTCCATAATAATGGAATATAATATCAAAGCAAAAATCCCGTATATTTAGTGGATGATGAGGTTTCATTTAGAATATATTTGATGAAGTGGATATGAGTGATAGAAAAAGGTTAAGTATATAATCTCCTTTTAATAGAACCCGCTAATTCATCCTCGCAAGTCCATGAGTACACAATGCAGTTCGTTCACAGTGCTCACCGAGTCACCGCCTCACCCAAGTGGACACCTGAATTAACGCTACACGCTATTGACGATTTTTACTTTTCAAGTTTCAGAGATTTTTTTTTAAAGAATTTGGGTTATAATTGATTGGGTATGGGTAATTGGGTTTAGGTAATCGGTTTAAAACCATAAATATTATTGGGATTATTAGTGGCTTGAAAAAATTTTAGAACTACAAATTAATTTTTTTTAAAGTTATGGGTCGGTGTAAAAATTTCATGAGGTTCGGTCATCAAATTTTTGGAATTCGGTTCATAAAAAATTAGAAAAATACAACACTACTGCAAAAAAATTTCATGGGTGTCGAACGAACACTGCCAAAAGAATTTCGGCAAACTACCTATTGGCATTTTCGAAAACTTGACTCGCCTTCGAACAATATGTCTCAGGTTTAACACACTCTTCAGCCCGCTTCCGTCCGATTTCTCTTCACACTGTTTCAACTCGATCACTTTCTCTATATATAATTTCAAACAACGCATGAAGTGTCTTCTAAGTGGCGAAATTAGAACCTCTTAACTGAAGGGTTGTAACATAAATTTCCTTTTACATGCAAATATATTTAGAGTGTATTTATTTTAGGTAAAATGGATTTAAATAATCTCAACTATTGTCTATTGGCCGATAATAATCCTAACTATTTTTTTGTACAAGAACAGTCTTATAAATATACCCTATTTTTTCTAATAATCTTTCTGTTAAGTTGGTTAACTCCGTTAGTTTGTGATGACGTGGCGCTGACGTGGCATTGACGTGGCGTCCTAGTCAGATGCCACATCAGCACCACGTCATCACAAACTGGTGACTAGGGCGTCACATCATCTGCCACGTCAGCGCCACGTCATCATAAACTAACGGAGTTAACCAACTTAACGGAAAGATTATTAGAAAAAATAGGGTATATTTATAAGACTGTTCTTGTACAAAAAAATAGTTAGGATTATTGTCGGCCAATAGACAATAGTTAGGATTATTTAAATACATTTTTCCTTTATTTTACAAATCTAGGTATTAAAAACACAAGAATGATCGTTGACTAATAACTAATAATACTAAAATATACCAATAAATCGTTGATTTTAAATATATCGTAATAAAACACTTTTATATGTTTTAAACGTAATAGAAAAATTTATGAACAGTTTTACTAAATATACCAACTTCAAATTTAATAAATTAATTACTGGTAAAAATAATAAGGTAAAAACTGAAGGCAAATGATTATATTAAGTCAAATAAATAACTAATAAAAATCTACAAATAAATGGCGAACATAGTGACTTTCTTTATATTTTTTATTTCTACTAATTTAACCTAGTCCATTTATTAAGATCAGTTAGAAAATACTTTATTAAGTAACTTATGCAAATACCAAGGGGCATTTGCCCCAATGGTATGGGGATGAAGGTTAGAGCTTGGGGACTTTGAAGTCTCAAGTTCAAACCTGATTCTCAAATGGTAAGTTTCATCCTTGATGGTGTTCCTGAGTGAGCCAAGCCTGGAGTGTTAAAATCAGTATGGACGGTTGCAATCCCGTCTCAGGAATGCTCACTTGGGTACTGCTTGGGTATTGTAGATTTGGAAAGTAGTTCCAAACACCGTTAAAAAAAAGTAACTTATGCAAATCATTTTTAACATTTATTTATTACGAATGACTAACACGTACTCGCTAAATGTATTTCAACAAGTATACATCGGGACTTGAATCATTAACCTTAAAACCAAACTGGATACGATTAGACTATAACCAATTTGTATTTGACCTTTATTTAGTCAAATTTAATGCAGTTTTATAAACCTCAACTATCCTAACATCCAATGTTTTAAAAACCGGTTTTTTAGTTGAACCGGAAAACTTTCCGGGGCCGGTTCGACCGGTCGGACCGGTTAGACCGGCCGGTTGAACCGGTTAGAGGATTTATGTATATATTTTTATAAAAATGTTAATAAATTTGTACACCACAACAAAAATAGTTAAAATACAATGATAATCCACTAAAAATAATACCAAATAGGTATTTCATAAGAAAATATAAGTTTTAAACTTTAAAAAATAATAAAAAATAACAATAAATTAAAAAAAAAATTAATGTCAGAAAACCGGTTGAACCGGACCGGTTGAACCGGAAAAAACCGGAAAACCGCCCGGTTCAAAACGGTCCGGTTATGTCCAAAAAACCGGGGATTAAAAAACCGGTATGATGACCCGTTGGCGGTTGAACCGGTTTTTAAAACATTGCTAACATCATTACTTGTCTATTATGAACAATAATATATACCACGGATTGGGCCCTCTCTTTATAGCTCTTTGTTAGTGTGAGTTGGGCCTTGTGGTGAATAAAATTTATTATTCAAAAAAAATATTTACCAAGGGATTTGAAGGAGCCTATTCTCAAATCATCAAGATTGTTAGGTCTGGTTCTCCTTAGGCCTTAGAACATGCATGCATGGTGAGGAAACTCTCTACATCTAAAATAGCTATGGCACATTTAATCAATTTAGATTAGGGTATTAAATGGATCGTAGTTAGACAGGTCTAAAATTGTATATATATACAATCTCAAAGTTCACCTATGAAATTGTGCCATTTTTTGTCTTTTTCTGAAAATCTAATCTATAATATATATATAGTGAGAGATATTTCTCAAAACCTATTGTAGCCGAGTTGGATTTGGCTTTGCCCTCATACCTTAAGACCCAAGTTCAAATCTCTATAACAACTCTTTTTACTTTTTTTTTCTTTTTAATTTTATTATTTCATTGGGAATAAAGAACGATGACTTTTGCATACTTGGAAGGGAGATTCTTTTTTTCTATTTGCCCGTGATCATACACGTCATATATTGCCTTTAGTAGCACACATATTATTCCATCTATATGTAAATAGGACCCATGTAAATAGAGTGGTGTATTATAGATATATAATCTCTCTTAATTATGAGAACATCTTTTTTAAAATTAAGAGAACATGTTTTATAGCATCTTGCTGAACAATACGACTTGTAATATTTTTAAATACAGTCTTACCTCTACCCTCGTAGGAGCAGAGAGACTGCTTTCAGTGAAACCCCCGACTTCGTAGTTTTACAAGCCTTGGACATAAGACACATAACACTCAGAAAATCAGGATAAATAGCGATTGGTGCATATACCCCATGTCTTCCGGCTATCAACCCCACTACATGATGCATGATTAATCGTCCATCACTTTTAACGTTATTTTCATAAAATTAGTAAAATAACGTTAAAATTAGTACAATTTTACTTTTACATAACACATTTATTGATATATACGACCACAAAGTCACATAGTACCATATGACACATGTGGTAGTTTTAGACGACGTATTGTTAAAGTGTTCATCAATAACCAGCCCTAAAGAAAGTCTTCAAAATTTGCTAATGATTCTAAATATATAAGAATCAAACAAGATTTCCGTTTTGTTTGGTTAAAAAACGATTTTAATATATATATTTTCTTGTGTGTAACGCTCTACGGCTTTATCTTTTTGTTATTTCGGTTCAAGAAACAATTTAAAACAAACACGGATACATGAAAATACAATTTAATTTAAATCACTCTTTTTGTGTATTTTTCACGAATCAAATAAATGGTCAATACATAGGCTATTTTTTTAAAAAAAATATTTTATACTGAAAGTGTTTGGATACGGAGAGCTTAATTGAAGCGACGCGTTAACTTTAAATATGGGATGTAATACAGATATTAAGTGCATTGACATGAACAATTAAGGTTAAAGATATGAAATATAACATTTTGAAATTATGAGCGATGTGTTTATACAAAAGTTATATAACCCTTATGAATCTATATTTTATCTATTTTATTCACTTTTTCAGATATTTTTCTAGATTACCGCAGCAACACGCGATCGATTTCTAGTTCATGTTAAACATGAGTTCAAAAATGACATGCATGTCTGTGTGTTTACGTGTACACGACCTTTTTAGCGTGGAGTTTTTTTTACAAGTATTATTATATTATTGTTCTAAAATTATATATTCACATAAAAAATTTGCAGTTCTACAAAATATTTACTTTTA
>JBCNJP010000027.1:4020505-4083028 GCA_039602395.1 Deinandra increscens subsp. villosa | reverse complement strand
ATATACACTAGAAATCTGCATATAATACTAAAGCCATTGACTTCGATCCCTTACATTAAAATGTATCGAAGTCAATAAATACACAAGGTCAAACCAGTGACCAACGGCAATAATACAAATAAGATGTATATATTCATAAAAGTTTGCGATGATAAAAATCTATACAACATGCTAAAAACTAACCCATTGCCATATACCACTGTTCTCCAATATGTCTTATGACATCATCAACACTATAATTACCATAAAAAAGGAATAGAAACAGTAACCAACACTCCGCAAAAAATTAAGCAGGGACTCTATTGCAGTCAATAAAACACCATATTTCAGCTACCTTCTATATAGAATATCACATCCAAATCCAATACCACATAAAACCAAACTCACTACACCTCATGCTTCCAAATGGCATATTCAGAATGTTCTATAGAACTCCAAATACAAAATCCTTTGCTCTATACAACAAAGCCACCAAAAGCACAACTCCCTCTCCGACCCAATACATGAGATCGATAAGACACAAAGACTCAAAAGATATAACATAAAAGGTTGACTCATCATATTTAAAACCAGGGATTTTATTCTAGTGAATGGTGCTAAAATCATAAAATTTTAGGGTAGAAAATGATGTCCTATAAAACCCGGTATGATCCAACCTTATATACCAACCTTATATCTCCCAGGTAGGTGTATATAACAAGCCACCAACAACCTAACCTCCATCTCATCAAGGCTGAATTAGTTACTGCTCCAAATATGACAAAAGTAACCAACAGAGTGCATGAAAATTGGATTATTTAATGACTTGGCCTGTTAGCAGGAAACACATATTAATTGCCCTGTTATCTATGCTTATATGGAAACAGATAATAACATCCTAACATAAGTAAATATCTAAGCATTTCGTCTACATCGAAGCACTAAAAATCTTATACTAAAGTAGGTGCATATAACAAGCCACCAACAACCTAACCTCCATCTCATCAAGGCTGAATTAGTTACTGCTCCAAATATGAAAAAAGTAACCAACAGAGTGCATGAAAATTGGATTATTTAATGACTTGGCCTGTTAGCAGGAAACACATATGAATTGCCCTGTTATCTATGCTTATATGGAAACAGATAATAACATCCTAACATAAGTAAATATCTAAGCATTTCGTCTACATCGAAGCACTAAAAGTCTTATACAATAACGCCCCTTTCAAAGATATATATGTCAAAAGTGTCATACTATACACAAACTATTTGCCTTGTTATACGTGTAGCAAATATGACAATAGAGATTATAATTCCATATACATGCATACTAACATTTGAGTTTCTCACATACTTCACCAGTTTCTACCAAGTATTTTTTTTCTTCATCCAAGAACAATATTCACCTAAATTCTCCTCCCCATTCAATCCCATCCTCTTCTGCCTCTATATGCACCTAAATTCTCTTGAAATTATTCAACGGTTATCAACCTTCTTAGCTTCTAGTGATCTTGAGTTCGACTCCGCACACCCCGAATCTCTTAACCCCCTCCCATTCTTTATTTCTCTTTAGCTTCTAATTAACAAACTAGTAACAATGTCTTCTCATTCAAGCCAGTCTTCGTCCTTCTCTATTCCTTTAGCATCGGTTCACCCGTCTCAAAACGAAGAAGCTCCACTTTCTCCTATATCCTCTCCTTCTCAAGACCCTATTCCAACCCCAACAGCTCCCCCCCCCCCCCCCCGCTAGATTTGTGTGGCTGCTGTGACGCTGCATAATTACACTTTTTCTTCGTTACGTGATCATTTCTCAACTTATCCTAAAATCCAGACACCTGATACCCTCACGTGAGGTGTTGGGGCGCAACATTACACCGACGGCCCAGAACATCACCGTCGTTTCTCAAGTTGCCGAGAACGACGTGTCTTTTCTTCTAAAGAAGACCGGCATAATCGATCTGGTACCAGGCGTGCTGAGGTACAACCTCGTCGTGGCCAACCTCATGGACCGTCATGTTGCGGTCTCCACCTCCGCATGATCTGCCTACAGCATGCCATCCAAAGAATGAGTTAAAACTGAAGTTTGAACCACACCAAACTCTTTTATCTGAAGATTTGGTGTCACTTCTTTAGGATCAAAAACGAAAGAAGAAGCCATGGTTCATTCTCTCCCACAACTTCTAGTGTCACACGAAGATGAGACGAGTAGGATTTGAACAGGCAGTGTTCAGGAGTACCCATTTTAAGTGTAATTTTTTTCTTTCAGGTCCTTCCAGGCATTTGCAAAAATGAGGTTCACATGAGCTTTCCTATAAGAATAATTTTTGTATAAGTAAGAAGAAAAAAAATCAATGAGCTGGAATTTGAGTCTAAGGACTACAAGAAAAAATTTACAATTTAAATGGGTACCTCTAAACACCGTCTGTTCAAATCCTAGTCGTCTCATCTTCGTGTGCCACTGGAAGTTGAGGGAGATAATGAACCATAGCTTCTTGTTTCGGATTTGATTCTGAACAAGTAACACCAACTCTTCAGATAAAAGAGTTTGATGTGGTTCAAACATCAGTTTCACCTCATTCTTGGATGAGATGATGTATGTATAGCAGGCAGAAGTGGAGACCGCAGCATGACGGGCCATGAGAGTGGCCACGGTGAGGTTGTACCTCACCACGTCTAGTACCATATCGATTGTGTCGGTTTTTATTAGAAAAAAGACACGTTGATCTCGGCACTGAGAGAAACGGTGGTGCTACTCTGGGCCGTCAGTGTCATGTTACGCCCAACACCTCACCCGAGGGCTTCAGGTGTCCGGCGTTGAGGATAAGCTCGAAATTGATCACGTAGAATAGGAAAAGTGTAATAATGCAGCACGACAGCTGCCACACCAATCTAGGGGAAGAGCAGGAGTTGTTGGGGTTGGAGTAGCATCAACGGGTGGGGTTGGAAGAGGGTCTTAAGAAGGAGAGGGTGAAGGAGAGAGTGGATCTTCTTCGTTTTGAAACGGAAGAACTGATGCTAAATGAATAGAGAAGGTTGAAGACTGGCTTAAATGATAAGACATTCTAACTGATTTGTTGTTTAGATGGTAGAGAGAATAGGGGGGGGGGGGGGGGTTAAGAGATTTCTTGCCTGCGGAGTCGAGCTCGAGATCTCTAGAAGCTTTGAAGGTTAATAACCATTGAACAAATTCAAGAGAAGTCAGTTGAATTAGATGTGGAGGAGGATCGGATGGAATGGGGAAGGAGAAGCGTGGTGAATATATAGGTAGGCAGGAGGGTGGATGGGATGGTGGAGGAGATCGAGGATAATAAGTTAGACATCATATAAACCATTTGAGGCATCGCCTTTTTTTGAGATGTAGAACTTGTCGAGACAAATTGGGAACACACACACTGATTCTAAAAACTGAACTCCAAGAAGAATAATTCCGCCCCCTTCCAGGAACAAAGAGAGGGTGTGGGACGGTTGTTTATATCATTTCTCGCGGAAGCATCAGATTTATTCAGAGTAAACAACAATCAAGCACACACAGACAACAGTCCAAACTTATTGATAATTGTTAAGCACTAAGATTATAATACAATCATAGTTACAAAAAACCGATACTAGGTCCCAGGTGGCTCCAAGAAACGTTAACAGTTTGACAATTTAGAAAAATCATGACTAACTGGGCAACTCGATCCTCCTCCTATTTCTTCTAATATTTTCAATGCACGAGAATTAGAGTGTGTGTTCCCAATTTTTTTCGACAAGTTCTACATCTCAAGAAAAGGCAATGCCATAAACGGTATATATGATGTCTCACCCATTATCCGCGATCTCCTCAACCATTCCATCCAACCTCCTGTCTGGCTATGTATTCACCAGACTTCTCCTCCCCATTCAATCCCATCCTCTTCTGCCGCTATATTCACCTAAATTCTCTTGAAATTGTTCAACGGCTATTAACCTTCTTAGCTTTTAGAGATCTTGAGTTCGACTCCGCACACCCGAACTCACTTAACCCCCTCCCATTCTTTCTTTCTCTTTAACTTCTAATTAACAAACTAGTAACAATGTCTTCTCATTCAAGCCAGTCTTCGACCTTCTCTATTCCTTTAGCATCGGTTCACCCATCTCAAAACAAAGAAGCTCCACTTTCTCCTATACCCTCTCCTTCTCAAGACCCTATTCCAACCCCAACCGTTGGTGCTGCTCCATCCCCCCCCCCCCCCCGCTAGATTGTTGCGGCTGTTGTGATGCTGCATAATTACACTTTTTCTTCGTTACGTGATCATTTCTCAACTTATCTTAAAAGCCAGACACCTGATACCCTCACGTGAGGTGTTGGAGTGCAACATTACACCGACGGCCCAGAACAGCACCGTCGTTTCTCGAGTTGCCGAGAACGACGTGTCTTTTCTTCTAAAAAAGACCGGCACAATTGATCTGGTACCAGGCGTGCTAAGGTACAACCTCGCTGTGGCCAATCTCATGGACCGTCATGTTGCGGTCTCCACCTCCGCATGATCTACCTACAGCATTTCATCCAAAGAATGAGTGAAAACTGAAGTTTGAACCACACCAAACTCTTTTATCTGAAGATTTGGTGTTACAACTTTAGGATCAAATCCGAAAGAAGAAGCCATGGTTCATTCTCTCCCTCAACTTCTAGTGGCACACGAAGATGAGATGAGTAGGATTTGAACATGCAGTGTTCAGAAGTACCCATTTTAAGTGTAATTTTTTTCTTTCAGGTCCTTCCAGGCATTTGCAAAAACGAGGTTCACATGAGCTTTCCTATAAGAATAATTTTTGTATAAGTAAGAAGAAAAAAATATCAATGAGCTGGAATTTGAGTCTAAGGGCTACAAGAAAAAAATTACAATTTAAATGGGTACTTCTAAACACTGTATGTTCAAATCCTAGTCGTCTCATCTTCGTGTGCCACTGGAAGTTGAGGGAGATAATGAACCATAGATTCTTGTTTCGGATTTGATTCTGAACAAGTAACACCAACTCTTTAGGTAAAAGAGTTTGGTGTGGTTCAAACATCAGTTTCACCTCGTTCTTGGATGAGATGATGTAGGTAGAGCAGGCGGAAGTGGAGACCGCAGCATGACGATCCATGAGGCTGGCCACGGTGAGGTTGTACCTCACCACGTCTGGTACCATATCGATTGTGTCGGTTTTTGTTAGAAAAAAGACACGTTGGTCTCGGCACCGAGAGAAACGGTGGTGCTGCTCTAGGCCGTCAGTGTTATGTTGTGCCCAACACCTCACCTGAGGGCTTCAGGTGTCCGGCGTTGAGGATAAGCTCGAAATTGATCACGTAGAATAGGAAAAGTGTAATAATGCAGCACGACAGCTGCCACACCAATCTAGAGGGAAGAGCAGGAGTCGTTGGGGCTGGAGTAGCATCAGCGGGTGGGGTTGGAAGAGCAGTGGCGAAGCTTGAGAATATTAAGTGGGGGGGTTGGGATCTAATTTTTTTTTCACAACTATAATGGGGGGGGGGGGGTCGAAACCGGAGTATATCAAAATTTTCTACACGAAAACTATATACCCCCTACATCGCAAAAAAAATTTCGGGGGGTCGGGCGCCCCCTCCCGCCCCTTAGAAGCTGCGCCATTGTGGAAGAGGGTCTTAAGAAGGAGAGGGTGAAGGAGAGAGTGGATCTTCTTCGTTTTGAAACGGAAGAACTGATGCTAAAGGAATAGAGAAGGTTGAAGACTGGCTTAAATGATAAGACATTCTAACTGATTTGTTGTTTAGATGGTAGAGAGAATGGGGGGGGGGGGGGTTAAGAGATTTCTTGTCTGCGGAGTCAAGCTCGAGATCTCTAGAAGCTTTGAAGGTTAATAACCATTGAACAAATTCAAGAGAAGTCAGTTGAATTAGATGTGGAGGAGGATCAGATGGAATGGGGAAGGACAAGCGTGGTGAATATATAGGCAGGCAGGAGGGTGGATGGGATGGTGGATGAGATCGAGGATAATAAGTTAGACATCATATAAACCATTTGAGGCATCACCTTTTTTTGAGATGTAGAATTTGTCGAGACAAATTGGGAACACACACACTGATTCTAAAAACTGAACTTCAAGAAGAATAATTCCGCCCCCTTCCTGGAACAAAGAGAGGGTATGGGATGGCTGTTTATATCAGTTCTCGCGGAAGCATCAGATTTATTCAGAGTAAACAACAAACACGCACACACAGACAACAGTCCAAACTTATTGATAATTGTTAAACACTAAGATTATAATACAATCATAGTTACAAAAAACCGATACTAGGTCCCAGGTGGCTCCAAGACACGTTAACAGTTTGACAATTTAGAAAAATCATGACTAACTGGGCAACTCGATCCTCCTCCTATTTCTTCTAATATTTTCGATGCACGAGAATTAAAGTGTGTGTTTCCAATTTGTCTCGACAAGTTCTACATCTCAAGAAAAGGCAATGCCATAAACGGTATATATGATGTCTCACCCATTATCCTCGATCTCCTCAACCATTCCATCCAACCTCCTGCCTGGCTATATATTCACCAGACTTCTCCTCCCCATTCAATCTCATCTTCTTCTGCCTCTATATTCACCTAAATTCTCTTGAAATTGTTCAATGGTTATCAACCTTTCTAGCTTCTGGAGATCTTGAGTTCGACTCCGCACACCCGAACTCACTTAACCCCCTCCCATTCTTTCTTTCTCTTTAGCTTCTAATTAACAAACTAGTAACAATGTCTTCTCATTCAAGCCAGTCTTCGTCCTTCTCTATTCCTTTAGCATCGGTTCACCCGTCTCAAAACGAAGAAGCTCCACTTTCTCCTATACCCTCTCCTTCTCAAGACCCTATTCCAACCTCAACGGCTCCCCCCCCCCCCCTCGCTAGACTGTTGTGGCTGTTGTGATGCTGTATGATTACACTTTTTCTTGGTTACATGATCATTTATCAACTTATCCTAAAAGCCAGACACCTGATACCCTCACGTGAGGTGTTGGGGCGCAACATTACACCGACGGCCCAGAACAGCATCGCCGTTTCTCTAGTTTCCGAGAACGACATGTCTTTTCTTCTAAAGAAGACCCGCACAATCGATCTGGTACCAGGCGTGCTGAGGTACAACCTCACCGTGGCCGACCTCATGGACCATCATGTTGCGGTCTCCACCTCCGCCTGTTCTACCTACATCATCTCATCAAAGAATGAGGTGAAACTGAAGTTTGAACCACACCAAACTCTTTTACCTGAAGAGTTGGTGTTACTTGTTCACGATCAAATCCGAAACAAGCTTTGGTTCATTCTCTCCCTCAACTTCTAGTGGCTCACGAAGCTGAGACGAGTAGGATTTGAACAGACGGTGTTTAGAAGTACCCATTTAAAGTGTAAATTTGTTCTTGTGGCCCTAAGACTTAAATTGCAGCTCATTGATGTTTTTCTTCTTACTTATGCAAAAATTATTCTTATAGAAAAGCTCATGTGACCCTCATTTTCGCAAATGCCTGGATTCGAGTGTATGTCCGATATTAAATGAAGGCTATTATTATTACTTTGTTTAATTTGCAATTAAATGAAGTTAGGCTAAAATCAATCAAACGTCAAAGTTGAGTAACGTACGTGTTGTTGAGTTTAATTGTGAATTTATTTGATTTGAATCAAATGTGTACTATATTGTTTTTCTAACGGTTATTTGGCTCAGTGGTGTATCGGGACTGGTTATCTTGGACATACCCACTGTTCCGAGTCCAGTCCTCATAGCGAGGGAACCCGGGAGCCAAGGGCGTCGCTTACGTGGGAGGGGGGGGGGGGGGGCAACCGCTCCCGCGGTTTTTTCGTCTCGAGGTACCTATTTTCGCGACTTTATGTAGAAAAATTTATATGTATTGAGTATCGTCCTCTCAATAGAATTTTTGAGTTCCGACCCCTTGGGGTTTTGTTTCAAGTTTCGCCACTGCCGGGAGCGCCCCCCATTTGCACTATTAGGTGGGAACCGGGCAAGCCCGTAACCCTCCCTTGTGACTCGGGATCAAGCATAAACCCCATCCCTTCATTACCTATTAATATCTCACAAAATAGTGTGAATGAGACTAGAACCTGGATCTTTTCAACCAGAAAATGGATCCTATATGGTTGGAATTAGTATCCCATAATTTGAAAGTTGATGGGCCTCCATCGCAAACAACAAAAGGAACGTGTGCTTCATACACTAAACTAAACTGGACTCTTAATGGGCTAAAAAGGTTAGCAGCATGGACGTCAAAAATGAGTTAGCACAACACGTTTTGAGAGGTAATTCGACACTTTGAACGGAAAAAGGGCAGCAGCCCTTGCTGCTGGTGGCACACATGTCAAGTTAACTATGTCATTCATTCTCATGTTGAATTAGTTATCATCGCGATCAAAACCGAGACCACGGTTTGGTTTTTCTGTGTTTGACTATGATATGTGTATTCTATTCGGTACTTTAATATTTATTGAATTGTGACAAATGAGTTTATATTTATTCTTGTGTTATTGTTTGATGATAATGTTGAGACAATTTATTATTACTGTTAACAGACGGTGCCATCCCACCTTAGCTTAATTAGGGGATGTCCCGTTGCTGTGATTAGGTATGGAACATGTTCAAGATTAGTGAATCAGTCAATACAAGTTACGTTTATGTAACTAATCGAATATTTTAAATCATATGTCAAAGTTAACAAGAAGCAAATTAACTTTATTGTTATGAACTCGTGTTTAAGCATTCGAATGATTGTATTCGTGTTGAATGATTATTCTTTTGTTATTGCTTCTTATGTTAATTGAAAAAGAGGTTATTTATATTTCCCGATGATGTCATCTCACCCTAGTTAATGTAGTTAGGAGATGATTCGTTGTTGCGGTTTGCTATGGCTCGTGCTAGATTATTATGGATTTCCCGTTAATGATGTCTCACCCTAGTTAATGTAGTTAGGAGATATCCCCTTGGTGCACTTTGTAATTAATCTAAGTTAACATGGAATTAATATGTGCTATGTTTATGTAGTTGATTAAAAATGTGTTTATCACATTAAAGTGTTGCAACTAAGTAGCCAAACCTGAAACCAGAAGTGATTGTGTTTTCTTGTCTTGCACACTTGTGATCTTGTGTTTAGGCCGTTCTTTATTTGATTCCTAGTCTCTAGTTTAGTTTAGTTTTTGTTTAACTTCATAGTTGATGTTCTTTTATTTTTATAATCAAACAAGACGTATTTTATTAACCACATGCTCCCTAAAGATACGATATCCTACTTACCATATCTATCTAGGTTAGTTTAATTTTTACATGACTTGATGATGGTAATCATCTACCACCTGTAGAAAATATTAGATTTTGAAATAATCTTTGAAAACAAAAGATTTACAGTTTATCTATGAGCTACCAAATGTCTCATGTATGGACATGTATATTATTAATGTTATTACGTGCATCATATCACAAGTAGATAAATTGATGATCTTATTTGTTACTTCTTTTATGCTGAATAATCAATATACCAATCAATATACTAGGTGTCCAATTAAATAAAGTTTTAGTTTTCATGAGCTAATATTACTCGTGTTTTTCCTTTATTAACAACAGGAGAAATTGTACATCCAAACACTTAGTTGGTAATAATTTAATTGAGAAAAAATATCACGCATAGAACGTGTGTTCTTTTTATAAGGATGTATGTTTAGTACGTACCGAGTATCGGTATTGCCTCGGTACCGGTCAACGGTCAAATATAAACGGTATCGATACTGGTACTCGATTTTGTTTATTTTCACTATCGGTACTAACAGGTACTAGTACCACTGTACTGGTAAAAACCGAAAAATCCTGAATGAATACTGGTACGGAGAATATTAGTAGGTTTTTTAGTTCCGAACATACAATGGTTATATACATTCCCTAGTTATCTCGATCCCACATATTTATTTAAAAGAAACATTTCAACTTCATTATCGTTGCTCATCCCATTCCTTCTTTTAACAAAACCTTACATAATGATTTTATTATCATATATATTCGTTCATTTTAATTACATATTATTAGTTCTATTTGGCTAAGCATTCTTGTAGATGTGAGCAAACTAGATATGTCAACAACCATATTGGGTTACAAAACTTCGACAACACTAATGAACTTATGATTGTTCCAACTGTTACGCATGAATAGGTAGTTAATAATAAGTAATAATTTAATTCAACATGGGTTGATATAAGGAAATATGATTAATTTATCTCATTACAATATCCATCTATATTAATATACTAGGTTAGTAACCCGTGTACTACACGGGTTAAATAAAGATTGATAATATGAGATAACTACAAAAAGTTTAATAAGAGAATAAAAAATTATAAATGACATAATTCTTTAACATTTTTATAAAGTTTGACATAATTGAATTTTCATTAATTTTGAAAGAAAATTAATTTGAAAAATTTGTTTTTAAATTTGGCAGCTTTGACATGATTATTATATTCAATATTTAAGAAATATATTGAGGTTGATTGTTGTGATGCCAAGTGGAAAATCCTAGGTGGACACCCTAGAAAGATGACATGTGACATCCGAGTTAGTGTTTTATTAGATGTAAAGATAAAAGATATCACTCCTTTCAATTTACTTTTATTATTATTTTATTCTATTAATAAAAAAAGAAAAAGTAATAAAATTTGATTTAGATAAAAAGACCAATTCATTAAATAAAATAAAAAAATACATTTCATAAAAAAAATTACACATCCTAAAATTAAAAAAAAAAAATACTTCCTAATACCCACCTTTCACATTTCACTCCACTCACTTTACTTTTATTATTGTTTTATTCAATTAATTTTTTTTTAAAAATTAAAAGTCATATGCAATTTGGTTTATATCTCACTGTCATGCTTTGGTTTATATCTCACTTTTGGACTTTTTTTTTTTTTTTGGAACGGCATCGATCAGGCGACTTTGGTCTCACGTGTAAACCTACCCTTGCGGGGCTATGTCCAAGGTCGATTACTCGGACCTCCGTGAGAACCAAGACACCCCCTCCTGAAGCTTTCTCCTGGCAGAAACCCCCTCCTGGGACAACATGGGGTAAAACTGCCTCCCCTTGGATTAGAACCTGGGTCACATAGTAACCAAAGCCCTAAGAGCCAAGGGGGTAACCACTAGGACAAGTCAGTAATCGACTTTTGGACTTAAGTGGTATTTTGTTTATTAGGTTGTTAGGCTTAAATGATGTAAAGAAAGTGGGCTGAGATCGGGTCATGGAGCAATGAAGTGTATAGGGTTTGGAAAAATACGCACATTCTCAACAGCCGCTACTCAATTCTCTCTCAATATCGTCCTCGTCTTCGTTATTTTCATAGATCTGGTAGTTTCTAGTTCTTATTTTCATAGATTTTGACAAAAAAAAAGTAATTAAACATTCAAATTGCACCCTTCAAGATCAAGAATCCTTTGATTTTCTTGCACCCTTCAATAGATACACCATTCACATATGTTAGTCGAACATCTTGAAAACTGTGAGATTGATATTGTTTCTCTTCATAATTCTCTAAGTTGAAAGCTCATTTTGGCGATAAGGTTTATAAAGTATTGTACCATTGTTTCTATCTCTTATCTGTTAAGTGGATTTCATGTTTCCACTGTTAAGATATCAATGGGTTTAATCAGTTCGTTCATCTTAAACATTGATTTTGGTTCATGCTTTCTAAGTTAGGTTTAAAGTTCATATGATTTGGTTTGTTTGTTTAGGTACTCTTTATATTTTGGTTTGATTTGGTTTGCAGCTGTGATTGAAGATTGTTTCTTTTCTCCTATTTTGATACGATTTTGGGTGTTTCAAATAAATTTACACGCCTGTCACTCGAGGTTAGGTGATGGCTAAAATAACGGATTTGAGGAAACATTCCAGGAGTATTCATGACAACACACCATTGTTGATACTAGAATTATGTGGTGGTAGAAGGAATATGGCATGAAAATGTATTGTTGTTGATCGAAGTAAAGAACTTCTCATCGTTCTAGGGGTATGGTCAATCAAACATACTTTTTAAAAGTATATTGGCTATTTCAATATTTCTATTTCTTTCTTAGGTTTTAGTTCAATACATGCTACTATCTGTATTTGTTGATGCTTTTGAATATTAGTTTAAATTATGCTTTTGTTGTCAAGCTTATTGAATATTTTTTTATTTTATTTCTTTTTCAGTTAATTAATCATAAGATAGAAAATGTAGACAAAGATATAACAGTTCAAATCATTGAACAAGATAAAAATGTAAGGAATGTAACCTTCTCTGTACATATGGTTTTATATAAAAAAATTGAAGTTAATGTTTGGGTGAATGGAGGGGAGGTTTCAGTTCACGATATCAAGAAAGCCCTAATTTTGATGTTGTTGATGATATTAGTTTAGTGTAGATAAAAGGGTTTGAAAAGAGTTTCGGTTGCATTCATGTTATTGTATAACACTACTACTTTTGTACCTTTATTGCTTAGACCTGCATATTGTTGTTTACTTAATTAACTTAGTCGTTTAATTTACTGTTGGAGTTTTCTTGGTTTACTTTTGCTATTACTTATGTATTTTTCTTTTATATGTGTTTGGTAGTGTGCATTCCTCGGTTTCTTTCTTCAGGTTTGTATATATTTAACTTGATTTACACAAATAGAATGGTCATGAAGTGAAAAAAAAAATCATTTAAAAACAGACATCGAGTAAAAAGAAAAGAAATATTATGTTTCATCACTATGTACTGAAATTTTCTAAGGAATTTGACTTAAAAAGATTGATGGTTACCTGTGGAAATGCATGTTTTATTTGCTTTGTTGTTAACAGGAAGTTTTTTGATCAAGTTGATCTACTTTTATGCAACAAATTGAATTTAAACTATGTAAAACATAACTGGGTTTGTTGTCGGTTGCTTTCATTTATTCTTGAATAAATACAAAGCAATTGCCTAGACTTTATAAATTTATATTTAGCTCAAACTTGAAAATGTAAGTTTCTTTTTTAGTCGGATTGTGTAACAAAATAAGCTTTAGCCAATTTATATGCCAGCTGGCTCCGAATGGGTCAAACGGGTATGGCAAATAGCTGGAAGCTAGTTATTATTCACATGGAAACATGGGTGTGGTTTATGTGTTTCTGTTTCAATTTCTTTGCAAGTAGTGGTGGCTTTATTTGAGTATTACTTTCTCTTTCCCATTTAATGGTATTAAGTTTTAAGTTCAGTAAAACCAGCAAAAATCATCCCAAATTGTGTGTATCTTATTTGCATATCGACTTTTTGGCATTCGAGACTGTTTATATAGTCAAATTTTCTATTAAGATGCTTTCTACATCCATGCCTTAATGCGAGATAGACATATTTTTGTATTACAGATACGGTTTACCCTGGTTTCAAAGACTCTGTTAAGTAGTAGTCTGGGAAATTAAACTTTGTTAGTTTATTGTTACTTATCACCACATATTAGGTAAAAGTGGATGGATGGTTTATTAAACTTGACTTAACTGATGATTGGTCTTTCTATTTTAAAGTAACATGACTTTAGTCAGTAAAAAATCTAGCTTTTGAAGGAAGATACTCTCAACAAGCTACGAATAAAAAACGAGTGACCTGCCAACTTCTGTTTGTTTCTTTTATGATATGAGCTTGAAACAATTTATTGAGACAAATTGCACCTCTTTGAAAAATCTTAAAATGATGACTTAGTTTCTGTTTGTTACTTTCTTTTATTTCTGCAGGTTTTTGACAAATCAAGGTGTGATGATTATAGCTTCATGGCTGAGTCAAGCAACAATCGAAGAGCAAGAAATTGTTCTTTACGTCATTCTTGGGGTACATATGTTCGTCACCCAAATCACATAACAGTTCCAATGTAAGAACCTAATCTTGCACATTTGCTACTGAAATACATCTATGAGTTGATTTTTTAATAGCATAATAAACTGATGATATCTTTTGTTTTATACTTATTTTTGGGTTTAGATATTATAGGGTGATAATGTTACAAATGTAACTGTTATCAATGGTTTTGAAGATAATAACCATTGTTCATCTGCTGCACCCAAGCTTGAAATTCTGACCTCTGAAAATAGTAAAGGATGAAAAAAGATTTCAACAACCGGAGATGACCCGCACCTCGATTCAATGTAACACATTTTCCAAGCAAAATTTAAAACATTTACTTTAAAGATTTAAGTCCATGTTCAATGGGTCGATGCGGGTTATGTTCTATGCCAAATAAAAAAATTGACATGCAAGTAAACGGGTCAAAACTTGCCAAAAGTGTATTTTAATGATCATACCTCATAAATTTAATTAATCAAGAAATTTGATAAATAGTGTGGTTTTTCTTATGTGTTTTACACAATAATTATCTTATGGATTGGACTTATGCCTCTATGGGTTGTTTAGGGTTGGTGTTTATGTAGTTGTAGTCGTTTGGTTGCATTAGAATGAAACCTTAAATGCTTTTGTTGTGTTGGTGTGATCATGGTTGTTGTTAGGTTGACTGTCCGCTTTGATCGTCGTGTGGCAGCATTCTTTCATCTAACATTCAGGTTTTTTACATGTTGCGTGTCACCGAACGATGGCCCGTGATTCTAGCGGCAACGCGCTAATTGTAAAACTTGTTAGTATTCATTCACCATACAACCCAAATCGTATCTTTTTCAGGCAATTGGGTCAAGGTTCCTACCTTTACTTCTTTTATGAAAGCGAAATACTTACAATAAAGCCTCTCAAGGTGGCTAAATGTTCACACAAATATGTTTTACCTATTAGAGTTTCTTTTGTTGAGTTGATGTTAATTTTTTCCCCATTGATTAAATGTTATTATGTTGATTATGTTCAGTGATTTAGGTGCACACAAGGAATCTCAATGCATAGATCTAAATCTCTCATCACGTTAAGGTAATTTTTTTTAATTGTGTTTTAGTTATTTGAATTTTCTATTGTTGAATAAACCTAATACTAAATGTTGATATAGGTTTTGACTTTGACCTTTACATTATCTAAAATTATTGACAGACCTTCTAAAATTTTCTTGGATAGATGATATTCTGGATTTTGACTTTGATCTTTAGATTATTTAAACCTTAACCCATTTGCAGATCATGCTTAATTTTTTTTTATAATTTGTTCAGAATACAATTATCATTCTAGCTAATAATTGAAATATAAGTTTTTATTTGTAACTGATGTGCAAGCTTGATCACTACTATCACCCTTTTTTGCAGATAAAAGGGTCCAATTGAACTATTCAGACGATCAAGGAAAAATACCTGAAAATTGAAAATATGAAGTTGAAACCCCCCCCCCCCCCCCTGGCGAGATTGGAGGCGTTTGATTCCCTTCTGCTTCAATTAGAGGTTTTTTAAAAACAAGGGCTGCCCAATTAGTTGCCTTAGATCGTTAAGCCATTGTCTTAATGTGCATAGGCTTGTCACCTCCCTCACGCACTTTCCTCTTACTCCCTTTTTTTTCTCCTTTCGAGACTCTTCCTCCTGATCAAATACATAGTCCCACCTCGATAGCGGAACACCCTATTGTTTAATTCCCATCTTCAACAGCAAAATCCTCATATCGATGTTTTACCCTGACACTTACCAGATCCTCTTAAGCAATGGTTTTGGTTTACTTTCAAGCACAATGCCTTTTGACTCCTTCAGTCAGACTGATGAACGACAAAAATTCCATATCTGCAAGGTCATGGAGAAATACATTATCAGTCAAAATCAAACGTGATATAGCTAGACAAACAAAAACTGAAAGGGCACACCCTTCCCGTTATCAATAAAAGTTGGCTTTCGATCAATCAACAACCAATTCCGGCTAAATCCGCGTAACCCCAACAGTCTTTTGGGAAACGGCTTCAAACGAATTTGAAGCTGCACTAACTTCTTCACAGCCTTTGCTTCAAACTTCTCCTCGTCAGCATCACCTAAATTCAACACAACCCTAGAATTCTTCTAAGGGATAGACACATCAAGGATTTTATTAGACACCCAAAACAATTTGTCCTTAAAGTTCTTCAAGTTATTAGGCACCCACGACAGGTAAATAGGGCTACCAGTCCCATCCTCATATTGAGTTCTCATCCGCTCCGTTATGTACGAGTCTCCTTACCTACCTAGCCTATAAAACTGCCTGAATAAAACCTATCATCGGCTCCTCACCTACAACCCGACAACAAACCTCAAAATGAGTAATACAAAGAATAACATCTGAATGCAACTAAGAAATGTGAACCCTATGATATACGCTCAAGAAAAACCTTGACGGGGGAATTCTAAGTTGATCGTTACTAAACGCCTTAGTGTACAACCCTATTTTTCCCTCTGGCGCCTGTTTTATCCAAGCCGTCGGCGCCGGAGCCTTCGGCTCCAGACATTTGGCTGTGCCGTACTTTTCACAATGGGCTGCCAGAGAGGAAGTGATCATGACAGAGTGATGCCGCTGCATCTCCCCTATGACACCATGAAGAAGAAAGCAAACAAAGAAAACGGAACAAGGAAGTAATCAGAAACTTATTGATTGGGATGATAACGTTACCGTATGATGAATTGAGTAAAACGATCAGAGGGGACACTAAATTTAGCGAAAGACACTAAGAGAGGGAAAAAGGGTAAAAGCCCCATTTAGAGAGAACATGGCGACTATTCACTGCCTGCGTAACGAGCGATAACCGCCACTCAACTGAATCACAAGCCGACATGTGGGGTACAATTGGCACAAAAGGGTAATTACTCATCATGCAGTTAACTGTAAAATCAGAAGCACAATGCCTAATACTCACTCGACCGACCCGGATTAAAAACAGGCTGGCCTAAACGGGGCTTTGTGGTAAGGATAACACCCTTAGTCTGGTCCACGGTGTCCAGACCACTATACTTCGGACTGGGGGCTGATGACGTGTATCTGGTTCGGATGATGTCAACCCATACGCAGAGGATCAACAAGAACGACACACTAACGTAGTAACGTGTAGACCGGCTGGCCAACCCAGCACGTCGGGCGATCAACAAGGCACAATGGATCGATCTACTCGGGAAGACCGACTCATGAGTGCCCGTCCAACCTGGACATACAAACCAATGCTCATAAAATCCCGACCGGTCCGCATCCTAATGCCCGACCCGACACTAAGAACGTGGTTTCAACTCTAATTCAGGTGATTTCTAAGCCCTTGACATTCCATTTTGCTAAGAACTAAGAACCTTTCAGGGGCCTGTTAGTAAAACGCACGGGTCCAAATGTTTTTGGGTTTATCTTTTCAGAAAATTTGCATTAGCAACACGTTTTTGAGCGGAGTTGGAGCAAAAAAGTTCAACCCCCACTATAACATATTAGGTTGTCTAAAGGTAAAATACAAAAGTTCAAATCACAACCAACATTTAGTCTCAACTGTTAACCAACAATGTCTAAACCATTAATACTCAATGCAAACAAGTTTTAATTATAAGTCTTTAAAATGTAACATGACATCCTTCTACAACTCCTTACCCAAATTAGAATATTCACACGCCTTCTTTTAAATTTGGTTACCTCAGACACAAACACACAAAAAAATGTATCAAGTAAAAAAAATATTGATGATACAAAGGATAAAAATAGACGTGGTATGATATGGTCCATAGCATGATGCACAAAACTTCCATCCATCCAATAAACACATAATACATTTGGGACATCAATCATGTGGTTATTGGATCAGTTTAAACATTTATGTACTCAAAGCCTTTGCTTAAAAGGATTATAGGTAATCAATGCATATTGTGGTTGTAAAAC
Source organism: Deinandra increscens subsp. villosa (assembly GCA_039602395.1). Taxonomy (NCBI): domain Eukaryota; kingdom Viridiplantae; phylum Streptophyta; class Magnoliopsida; order Asterales; family Asteraceae; genus Deinandra; species Deinandra increscens. Next base: position 4,065,261 of record JBCNJP010000027.1, on the reverse strand, counting down.
AATAAATCAATAAACATACTCAAAGTTTGCTGAATTGAACACCACCTTGTCCAAAAGAGCACTAACCCGCTGGTGATCTCATACTCTCGCTATATTCGACTCCATTACGAGCCGGGGCTAACCAATCATACCTACACTCATCCACCTCTCTAGATTTAGATGAATCATTTATCGTGTCATAAACGATTAGCTGATGACTATGCAGGTTCTTCAGAGTCACCTTTCCATCGTCTGTAATCGACTCATAAATCGATGGATCCCACGTTCTGAGCGGCGATATCAACAGATCTATGGTTGCCCATAGATTCTCTGACCCATAGCAGAGAATCACTCTTAACTCTACCCACTGCGGAGACGGTTGTATAGTCACCCATGAATCCTCCAACCCATATTTATTCACGTTCATCACCATAACCTCATATACCTCCTTATCATTAAAATCTGTGTCCCTAACCATCTTAATCTTTTTTGAGAGGGAGCATGCAAAACTCACTTTCATATGTACCCAAACGGACCAACATATAACAACTTGTAATCTCAATTTCTAAAAATACCATCGTCCTGATGTCAATAGCCATTACTAATTGAACGTCACGCGCCCGACTCACCACGTTCCAGTATAACACACCATTTAAAAAGACTCTTGATTTCGTGTAACTTAAGTCATAATCCTTCTCCAAGCACGACACATTGTCGCTCCACGACCCATTTTTCAACTCGAAGAGCTTACAATAAACACGTTTAGGATCATTTTTTGCCGAAGATAACTCAACCATTTTTAGATCATCAGTAGTTGCACCGTAACCAAATCCATAACAGTCCCGACAATGTCAACAAATGGGTACGACTAGCACATGTATGTATGTTTGACCAACTCACGCGTCTAATAACTTCTTCACATTCGCATGTCTAATCTTTGCTAACCACATCATATCGTAGGAACCTTATCTACATGAAGACTTACTTCGACAAATTTTCGTTCTAGTGCCTACCGAATCACTTCTTCAATTAAAATGTCTATCCAAACAATGGAATTCTCTGATTTCGGATCCCGACTTTTTGAACTCGACGTCAAGATCGATGTTATTTCTCGATTGCTTACCATTTCAAGCCATTAACAACATCGTTCCAAGTCGTGAGACGGCCACAGTTTACCCCCTTTCAACCTAGAAGGGTTTTATAGGGTCGATATAGCTGGGGCAATCCACGAGTTGGTTCTTCTCTATCTAGAGAGCGGGAATATCAGCAAATACATCGATGTTGATAAAATGATTCTATACAATCCCTTAATTGGAATATTTAGTCCCATATATCAACCCTAGATAGAGAAGAACCAACGCCTAGGTTGAAAAGAGGCAAAGTGTGGCCGTTTCACGGCTTAGAACGATGTTGTTAATGGCTTGAAATGGTAGGCAGTCGAGAAATATCATTGATCTTGACGCCGAGTTCAAAAAGGCGGGATTCAAAATCAGCGAATTCCATTGTATAGATAGACATTTTAATTGAAGAAGTGATTTGGTAGGCAATAGAACGAGAATTTTTCGAAGTAAGTCTTCATGTAAATAAGATTACTGCGATATGATGTGGTTAACAAAGATTAGACATGCGGATGTGAAGAAGTTATTAGACGCCTGAGTTGGATAAACATACATACCTGTGCTAGTCATACCTAGTTCTTGACATTGCTGGGACTATTATGGATTTGGTTATAGTGCAATCGCCGATGCTTTAAAAATGGCTGAGTTATCTTCGGCTAAAAATGATCCTAAACATGTTTATTGTAAGCTCTTCGAGTTGAAAATGGGTCATAGAGCGACAATGTGTTGTGTTTGGAGAAGGATTATGACTTGAGTTACACGAAATCAATAGTCTTTTTGAATGGCTTATACTGGGACATGATGAGTCGTGCGAGTGACGTTCAGTTGGTAATGGCTATTGACATCAGGAAGATGATATTTTCAGACATTGAGATTTCAAGTTGTTATATGTTGGTTTGTTTGGGTACATATGAAAGTGAGCTTTGCATGCTCTCTCTTAAAAAAGCTTCGGATGGTAGGTACAAAGACTTTAATGGTAAGAAGGTATATGAGCTTATGATGATGAACATGAATAAATATGGGATGGAGGGTTCATGAGCGACTATACGACCGTCCCCGTAGTGGGTAGAGTTAAGATTGATGAGCCGTTATGGGTCAGAGGATCTATGGTCAACCATATATCTGTTGGTGTCGTCGTTCGGACGTGGGACTCATTGACTTGCGTGTCGATTACAGATGATGGAAAGGTGATTAGGAAGAACCTGCATAGCTAATTGTTTATGACATGATTCATCTTGATCGAGGGAGGTGGACGAGGGTAGGTATAATTGGTCAGTCCCGACTCATAATGGTGTCGAATATAGTGAGAGTATGAGATCACTAACGGGTTATTATTCTTTTGGACAAGGTGGTTTTTAATTCATCAAGACTTTGAGTATGTGTATAGTTTAATTGTTTTATAACTATGATATACATTGATTCCCTATGATCTTTTTAAGCAAAGACTTTGAGTACATAAATGTTTAAATTGGTTCAATAACTACATGATTGATGCCCCGAATATATTATGTGTTTATTGGATGGTTGGAAGTTTGGTGCATCATGCTATGGACCATACCATGTCTAACTTGAGGAGTGTGGATATTCTAACTTGGTTAAAGAGTTGTAGAAGGATGTCATGTTAAATTTTGAAGACTTATGATTACATAAATGTTTAAATTGGTTCAATAACTACATGATTGATGCCCCGAATATATTATGTGTTTATTGGATGGTTGGAAGTTTTGTGCATCATGCTATGGACCATACCATGTCTAACTTGAGAAGTGTGGATATTCTACTTGTTTGCATCGAGTATTAATGATTTAGACTTTGTTGGAGAGCACCAATACAAGTGTTGTGCTAAATAAACGAATATGCTTGTACTAAGTGCACAATATGTGATAAACATAGATGCACTTAGTAGAGACAAAAAGAAACAAATACAGTTTTTTCTATAATTAAATTACATGTTTCAATTGTCTTTATTTTGAATTGTTAAACTATAGGTTGTGTTCCTCTTTTGAATTACTTTCTCTTATGATATTGTTAAACTCGGGTACAAGACGTGTATTTTTGTCTACACAATTTGTTTATTGAATGCAGTCAAAAGTGGTTATACAATTTTGATACTATCATAGCCGGATATAAAACTAGGTGATTCTTGGAGCAGACAATTTAAAACAAGTTAGCATATGGTACTATTAAAGTATTAATCTTATGAATACAGATGATGAGTAGAGTCAAGCTGGTTCCATTGGCAAGTTTTCATGTTAGTTACTTATTTAGCATGTTTAATAGCTTATGTTCATGTACTTTTAGCTCCCCCCCCCCCCCCCCCCCCCCCCCACCCCCACCCACACACACACACACAAATTTATATTTATGTTTTTGCAAAAAAAATAGTATAACAAAAAATCTATCTATTCCTACCTTTAACTAAGAGGCAATAGCCTCTACCAAGTGAATTAGTCCCACATTAACGTTTTTGCAGGTAATCAAGAATAATGAGAGTTCCAACTTATTTAAAAATGATGTAAGCTCTAATTGCAGTCTCTCATTTTCAAAATTATGACAATTTAACTTTGCTCTTCCTGAGGAAAGAGTAACAATATTGTTCATGTTATCATTTTTCAGGAAATACTTCATTTGAATAGAAGTGATCAAGGTGTTGCACAAAGAAATCCATCAAGAGGTATAGTTGGTTGTTTGGGTACTTTTAGATGAGTTAATTGTATTGCATTTTGAAAATTTTATTATTAGATTTTGTAATTGGGTTTAATTTATTAGATTTTTATTGCATTTTAAGTTGACTAGAGACAGTTTATCTATCTAATAGAATTTCTTGTCAGACATTTTTAAAGAATGGGTCAGCTCCTTCGGACCGAGTCAGATGCATTTTTTAGCCAAACAAACGTGCTGACCATTGGTAGAGTCAATGGCCAGGTCTGATCGGACCCAATAAGTGATTTTCGAATAGCCCCTTAGTCTTTATATTCAACCGATAACAAGTTGTAACCTGTATAAAGATACAAAGATGAAATGGAAGTAAAAATAATACGACCCTAAGTGAATAAGGAGACGTTATGGTATAGTGATTTGTTAAGGTGGTTGAAGGAGAAACACCACCCCTTCATGGCTTCATCCATAAAGAGTGGTAAGCTCGATTGATACAAGACAACGCTATACACTATAAAGAATAATTGTTTTGAAGTTAGGTAGTGTTTTTTACACTTTCATGATTGGACTATTTACTTTATCTTTTGTGATAAACTAAAATAAAAAAAGATAGATATTATTTTTAAATGGATATCACTTATAGATTCTAAATTTTCATTGGAATTTAGCAAGAATAGTCAAGTTGGACATAGGGTTTACAACTAATAGACAACAACTTAGAGCATTTTAAATAACATTTCCTTTCTCATCCCGGTCACATGATTGAACAAAAAACTATTTCTGTCTACATTTTTTTTCTAGGAAAACTGGATTTTAATAATCCAAACTTTTGAGTGTTGGCCGGCAATAATCCCACTTTTAATAATTACTTTCAATGGTCTTAACTTTCATCATATTTACTAATATTGGTTCCGCCGTTAAAAAAACTTAACACCGTTAAGTTTTAGCTGATGTGGCACCTGAGTTGGATTTTTTTTTAAATTTTAATTTTTTTAACTCCCTCCACATCATTATTTTTCCAGCCGCTTTTTTAATTTTTTTTAACTCCCTCCGCATCATTATTTTTCCAGCCACACATTTTCCCACTTTGTGTGTGTTTCGAGAGAAACAGAAGAAGAAAGGAAAAAACCGGCAATGGCCGGTGACCATTTGCCGACCCTCAGCCGGCGTCCAGCAACTATCCGGCGAACACCCAGTGGCGACACGCCGACGACCAACAACGGAAACCACCACTCGTCGGAACGATCGGAGATCTTTCAGGCGGAGGCGACCGGAAAACTGATGGAGAAGGTTGCCGTGGCGTACAGAATGGCTGAGATGTGTCCGGAGAGGGTTGGGGCAACTCCGGACGTTCCTCGGTTTGGCTGTATCGGATCATGTGTACGTGCCCGATTTTTTGTCTCAACGATTTCTTTCGCTGACGTAAGTCTCAGATCCCGTGGCTGGAGAAAAGAAAAGATAAGGAAAGATGGGTCGGAAATTATCGGGTCGTAGCTACGTGGTCGCCGGATGTTTGCCGGACGCCGACTGAGGGTCGCCGGATGGTCATCGGCCGGCGGTTTTTCTGCGTCCTCTTCTCTTGAAATACACAATGTGGGGAAGTTTTTAGTTGGAAAAATGACGTGTCATAGGTTAAAAAAATAAAAAATAAAATATATCCAACTATGGTGCCACGTCAGCAAAAACTTAACGGTGTTAAGTTTTTTAACGGAGGGACCAATATTAGTAAATAGGGTGAAAGTTGGGACCACTGTAAGTGATTATTAAAAGTGGGATTATTGTCGGCCAATACTTAAAAGTTGGGATTATTAACCCGTTCGTTGTATAGTCTTTTTATATTTTTTGTTTTCTAAATAGTGTTTTAGTAATATAACTGCAGTTTGTATCTAAATATACATTTGCGTGGCAATTCGGACCCGTCTTATCTAACAAATTTGAGTGGTTATGAATAGTACTTTGAGCGATCGACGGATGTCACGCGGTCTCGTTGAATGGATGTCATGTGGTAGCAATTGAATTTTTTTAGTGTTGTTTTATAAATAAACGTATTTGAACGCAACATAATTATAATGAGAATTGCTGGTGTAATGGATAAAGTTGTGTAATATAACGTTTAGGTTATAGGTCCGATACTTGAAGCGTTTGACTTTTAATTTTAACATAACTTTGTTGTCTTTTCATTCCGTTATACTTTAAAATTTTAGTTGTTTTATGTACTTATGTTATCTCAGTAGCAACATGCAAATAGTAAAATCAATTTAAAACATAAATTCAAGTAGTCCTACTTTAGAGAAAAAAAGAATATTAGCCTCTTTACGAGGATTTTGTCCTATGAAAACAAACAAACAAACAAACGGTATTAGGATGAGCGGTGTGGTTAAGAAAGAAGCCTTAGGCTTCAATTCTTTTAGCCAATAAGGTGGTGGCATATGAGAGAGAAGGTTGAGATAGAAATTGACGTCTTAGACTTCATTTTTAGTAAGAATGATTTGAAATTGAAGCCTTAAACTTCATTTTTTATAATGACTCAAATTAATGAAGATATTCTTCTGTTTTCTTCGGCTTCATCAAGCCTAACGACTTCAAGTTTGAAACCGATACAAACTAGCCAAATTAGGGAGTATGGTAACCGATTTACCCGTTGAAACCGTGAAAGCTGGGGGTGTGGTAGCCGAAGCCACACCGCCCACCTTTATGGTAAAAATTGACTTTAGGGCATTTACATATTTGCTCTTTTTAAGATGGATCATTACATAACTTTTTCCTTAAGTTAAAAAATCATTTATACATTTTCTTTTTTTAAGATGAATGATTACATATTTTCTGACCAAAAAATCAATTACATATTTTTCCATCTAAAACATATTACCCTATATAAATTTGTAAAATTTTGTGAATAGTAAAATTTAGTGTGGTTTTTGGTTCAATAAATTTGACAAGTTCAGTTTTAATTTAAACACGGAGCTCATACGTTTAATATTTTTTCATTCTCTTTAAGTAACTTTTATTATTTCATATGCCCGCATATATTTGATTATAACTTGCGGCAACACAGCTAATCACCACCTATTATATGACATATTTAACAATTTGGTTAAAATTTACTTGTTGAATAACTATATTATCATTATTTTTGCTATGGTTTTTTTATATATATTTTCTTCTTCATAGAACCTCAAGGTGTAAATGAGACAATTTAATTCACGAGTTACTCTGAATCGAATCTGTAAAAAAACTTTAATGAGCCGATAGTAATTCAATTAGTATCCGAAATTTTTAAAATGCTTATCCAAATTCGAATATTCAAAATTCAGATATCCAATTTGTGAATAATTCGGGTCCGGTTTCGAATACGACAGATGTTTATGGAGCCCCAAAGTAGTCGGTTGCGGAAAATGTGAAAAAGCGACGTCGGACCCTTGAGGTCCCGAAAAGCCAACATGAATTTATCCAACTTTTTGTGTGGCATGTGTTGGAACACGCGTCAGTTTTGTTTTTTTTTAAATAAATAAAAAGACCAAGAATCTTTTTTATTGGAAGGTTTATATCTTCTTGTGATTCCCTCAACCCACTCCCAACGGATATTCCAAAATCTGGACATGGAATCTCTATGCTTTTATAACCCACCCAAACAATTTCAACATAAATAAAATAAAATCTTAATCATAAATATATGTTAATTATAATTATTCAGTACAAGAAGGTTAAAGAATAGCAAATTCCAGATGTATGCCACATTTATCCGGTTTGCCTAAAATCCTGTTGAAACTAAAAACTATTTCTAAAAAGCGACAAAACTCATAATCGTATTAATCTCCAATCTCTAATACTAATAAAGCACTAAAAATTTGTCAAATGTCTCATTTCCAGAGAATTCACATCATCATTACCACATGTCAAAATCACATTCAATTTTTAGAAATTATCAATTTAAGGCTAATTACCAATTATATCCAAACTAAAATTTCATTTATAAAAAAATGACAAAGTTAACATAATAAATTTCCTTATATAATCACAAGTTAATGTTTTGTAATAAATTATGCCATTTATAATTTTAAATTTATTTAATTGTTTTTCTTTTGTATTTTATTTAATATTATAAATGTAAATTTAACCCGTGTAATACACGGGTTACTAACCTAGTTATGATAATAAAGATTTATATCTCTATGACATGTCACAAATAAAACATCCAAACTGGCTACTGCCTATAATATATAGAATATGTTTGAACGATCACAAATTAGCAACCGATCATACTATATTTTTTCGAGATTTGTTTATCTGATATGATTTCTCGTTTGATGAAGATGTCTTGACACCTATGAATATTGTCTGTAGAGATGGCTTCGAGAGAGTGAATCAGGAGATGACATGACGGAAAGAGATAACGGATTACAACGAGGGGATTAGGGGATGGAGTTAATGGTGAGAAACTAACAAAGAAGAAAGAAGGTGAGCAGTAAAATGAAAGTTTGGATTGGATGGTGATGTGATGAGGAGGTAGAAGCAGAAACACTATACCCTCTTTTTTTTAACAACAATTTTATTAAATATCATCGAAAGTCAAAACCGACACTAGTAAAAAGCTAGGATGGCAGCAAAACACTATTACACCATACACAAATTTTTGCAATCTAGTTGTTTCGAAGTTAGGTAGTGTTTTTATTGTGATAAACTAAAATAAATAGATAGATATTGTTTTAAATTGGAAGAAATATCATTTATATATAGCTTCTATATTTTCGTTGGAATTTAGCATAAAGTAAGTTGGGCATATGGTTTTCATTTAATAGTACGAAACCATCTTGGTGTAGAGGGTGTGTGATCATTAAAGGCCTAATATTTTGTGGGGTCTAACTTTCTTGCGTTTATAAACAGCAACTATGCTAGATTAATTTAGGTTGAACATATGAAAAAATTTAAAAAAAAGACTAGTTTAGATTGAAAATATAAAAAGAAAATAAAAAAAATACATGTCATACGAATATACTATTCACTTTGTAATATTATTAGTTTTATGTAGAGAGGGACTCGACCCGATCCAAGTTTGAACCGGTCTAAAAACATTTCATATTTAGTAATTAAATTATTGTCTATTGATCTATAAAAATTTATGATCCATTAATTAAAAGGGTTCAATACTGATCTCAACCACTTAGTTCCCAACAAATACAGGAAGCCGGAATCAATTTAACATCCTTCCTAATATCTCTAATTTTACTTCAATATAGTTAGATGGCGACAACTTTTTAAATTGAAAGCGTCATATGTTTATAATACTAAAAATGCTAGTATTAGTAGTTTAGTTACAGTTTTTAAGTAAGAAGTTATTTCTTCTAACAACCATTTTAGCATATAAAGTTGCTTGAGATAAGGTTGATCGATGTCTATGTTTATACATTCCTGACTGTAAATTTATCATCGTTACTAACAACTATAACATTAGAACCCTTACAACTCAATTTCATATTATATATATATTAACAATTTGTCATGCCGGTTCGAGTTCGGCACTTACGTCTGTGGACGGTTTCGGTTGTTAAGGTTTTCACCTATAGGGGATTTAATTTCAAGTTAGACCCGAATCGTCAAATAATTATAGACGGTTGGAATCTTGTCTCACGTTAAAAAAAATAATAATAATAATAACCGCTAGAAGTTAACTGAGTTAGTGGCTAAAAGTTTGAATTTAACTAGAAATTTCAAATATTATGAATGCATTGATGTATTGGATGGGTTAACAAGCATTGAAGGTTTTTTTTTTTTTAATTGAGTTTCTCTTTTAGGCACACAAAAATGTTTAGATAAACAATTTATGCCCAAAAATAGAAAACATATAGAAAATACAAGCTCACCGTATCACGTGGGTAGTGGGGTTGAATAAAAAAACAATTTTGAATTATTGTAACCTTGCATAATAATTAGCCAATTCATTACCAACACTTATGTGACATTTTCAAGGACGATTAGACCTTTGAAATTATGTGACATTTAGAGTGAAATTATGTCGAAGAAGATATATTCGTAGTAATTTACAAGTGAAAAAGATGGTGGCCAAAATAGAAAGATATAGAAATTATGTGGCAAAAAGAATGAACAGAGCTCAGTTGATCTTATCACAAACCATGTGTGACGTCACTGCCAACTCAGAGCCAGGAATCACTCTAGAATATTCAAACTACTTTCCCGACCTAATTACACCTCTCTAAAAAAACAAAATATCATACTTTTCCCACGATAAAATAAACCAATCCAAACCGGTGTACATATTTTCATGCATAAAATACAACTTACGGAGGCGTATTTAACTTCCCATTGAAGACTTCTGCTCTGGCAAAAACTTTCCTTGAAAACTCCAATCAAAGATTCGTTTCGTACGCGACGACACGATTTTCATACCTTCTCCCATACACCTTCCATTTCTGCCCAAAATTCACAAAAAATTAAAAAAAAAAGCTAAATTACAAGAATTGTCCCTATAGTTTTTTCAAGTTTCACTTTTAGTCTCTAAGTTACAAAAATTATGTTTATAGTCTGAAAGTTTATACTTTTATAACACTTTTGGTCCCTAACGCTAACTACTGTTAATTTTTCTGTTAAATTAATGTAAAATCATAATTATACACCTACTTTTCATTCAGAAAAATTATAAAAGAATTCATCTACCACCTAGTGGCGGATGTAGCTAATGAGTAGGGTGTAGCGGCCGCTACCTCTGAACTTGCACCGCGTAGTTGAATTTTTTCTTTAATGCTTTAGGTATTTCGTTACCTCTAAAATGGTTTTTTTCGCTGAACGTTACCTATAAACTTTTAGTCAAAATGTGTCACTGCTACCACCACTTTGTTATCGTTATCGCCATCACCACCACCACCACCACCGTCATCTTCGTCATCATGTCGCCTCTGATTTTTTAAAAATATAAAAGGTAGGCGTATAGTTGTCATTTTGTATTGACTTAAGGGGAAAATCTAGCGTCAAGTAATAACGCTGAGTAACTAAAGGTATTACAATAGTACAAACTTTCATACTATAATTGTAACTTAAACAAACACAAGGGCGATTCTTGTAATTTACTAAAAAAAATAACAAAAGTTAAAGAGAAATATATTCTCTCTCACTACCTCCACCTCTCTCTCTCTCTAGAATTATTTATATGTAAATTTATCTTGTATACCAAGTTTATTCTCTTTTCTGATTCTTCTTTTAGATCCTTATATTCTCGTTCATACCAGATCTATCTACGCCCCAAGACAAAATCTCCCACATTTCATGTCCTCTGATCCATCCACCGGATTCAATGGTTTTCGGCAACATGATTAATCCGCCTCATGATTTCGGAGAGAAAATGCAAAGATGCCGAGAATACGTCGAAGCTTTGGAATCGGAACGAACGAAGATTCGAGTCTTCGAACGCGAGCTTCCTCTTTGCCTCGAGCTCGTCACTCAAGGTACGTAAACAGATCGATCGATCGATCGGAGATTTCGATCGAGATCTCGTGTCTGTAATTTACTGATTTGACGTTTGTGATGCAGCAATTGAAGGATGTAGACGACAACTGTCTGAAACGACGACGGATTACAACAATGGCCAGCAGTCGGAGTGTTCGGAGCAGACGTCAACGGAACGGCCGGTTTTGGAAGAGTTTATTCCGATGAAAACAACAGATGAGGAAGAAGAAGATGAAGATGAAGATGATGAAGTGGAGCATCAACGATTTAATCATAAATCCAAAATTACTAAATTAGATTGGCTTAGACATGCTCAGCTTTCAATTCAATCTCCAGATCCACTGGTAATTAGTTAGTTATTTAGTTTGTTAGTCAGTTAGTTACAGATTTGTTTCCATTTCTGGTTTCTGTTAATTTAATTTTGATTTAACGGATTTCAGGAGCTATCACCGAAAAGAGTTCCGGTGGTGGAGGTGAAGAGAAATGGATGTGGAGCTTTTCATCCGTTTAAGAAAGGAAAAAGTTCCGACGCAGCTCCGGCGGCCGTGAAATTATCAGCTCCGCCAGCTGGAGAGCCGGCGGCTGCCGCCAGCTCCACGGCGGAGACGGGGAGTGGTAGCGGTGGCTGCGGCGGAGACGGAGGTGGAGGCAAGAGTGAAGATAAAGGACAGTCAAATCGGAAAGCGAGGAGGTGCTGGTCGCCGGAATTGCACCGGCGGTTCCTCCATGCTCTACAACAACTCGGTGGCGCACATGGTCGGTATTATTCTATTTTTTATAATATTTATTTAACCTAATTTATTTTTTATTATTTGGATTTTAATAGTTTTGGATTTTTATTAAATTATTCAGTTGCTACACCTAAACAAATTAGGGAATTAATGAAGGTGGATGGGCTCACAAATGATGAAGTAAAAAGCCATCTGCAGGTTTGTAAATTGTAAAATATCTTTTAATTTTGTTGTTTCTAATATTTTTATTTCATTTTTTGTTAGATTCTGAATTTTACTTTTTAATTTAACAGAAATACCGTTTGCATACAAGAAGGCCAAGCTCTATAGTTCATAACAATAACACCTCACAAACACCTCAATATGTGGTGGTGGGAGGAATATGGATGCCGCCACCGGAATACGCGACCATGGCATCCGGCTCAAATAATCCGCCCCCGGATGATTCCAATTCGAAAGGGGTATACGCCCCGATTGCAGCTCATCCGCCATCAATGACCAAAGCGTCAATGTCATTAAACAAAAGCAATTCCGGTGGTGGAAAAGATGGTGGATGTGGCCATAGCCACCATGATTCACCGTCAACTTCCTCTTCCACACACACAACTACCGCATCCCCAGTTTTTTGACATTCCAGCGGGGTGATATTCGCGTGGATTTTGTAAAATACTTTTTGTGATGAGGCCGTTTTTGATGGTTAACTTGTTCGTTGTCGTTGGATGTTGTAAAATTATAGAAAATGTAGAGTGTTGTTTCCCTAATTTAGAAAGTAAAGGGTGCATGTGACACGTTTGAAGTGCTTTTGAACATGATATAGATTACAACATTTTAATTGTTCCCTAAACCTCAACACAAACGCATTTGGTTTTGCTCCCTAGTCAATCAAAATGCTTTATATATTATGCAATAAGTATGATTAAATGTTAAAATATTCAAAAAAGAAAAAGACAGATTTTTTTTGCACTGTGTACTATTTTTGTTTTTATCACAATATGAATTATGTTAATAAACAGAACAATTTATTTTTTGGAAAATTTCACAACATTTTTCGGGTGTGGACACGGTTCACACAATACATGTGAATGTAAATGTGTCTATATGGTTGATTTAAACAACCAATTGGTCGTAGGTTCGAATCCTACTTGAGAAGATTTGAAAATTACCGTCAACATCCCGGTGTAGGTCTGGGATACTCCTTTGTTCCATAGCCCTGGGGCTATTTACAACTATCCAATTAAGAATTCTCAGATGTACTAGTACTAGCAGTGCATCAAAGATGCAGTCATCAATTCTACCGAGAGGTCACAATTGCCGCAAGCAAACATATTAATTTAATGACGAGGAACGCGTTTTTGTTATGCTACTAATACTTGTACTTGCTTTGCTATTCTGTCACATCCTGGCTGAGGAAGAGTTACGGGCGCGTAAAACAAAAAAAGTACGCTGATAGGGGACGGGCATACTATGTGTAATGCTTCGCCCCTATTTCTTAACATGAAAACAGGTGTTTTTAATGAACTTATATATTTACATAAAAATGAGTCAGAGTGATACGTATATGTGAAATGTAAAGTGTTATAGTATACTCATCCCCGTGCCACCCACATGCATAGTGTTAATTATGATACTTTACATTCTAAAAACTAGGGGTGTTTTGCGATGGATTTTTTTTTTTTTTTGCGATTTGACTTGTGATTTTAAAGTTTTTAAACCATAATAAACTGTCTGCCTTATGGTTTTCAAATGTTGAAACCGTGTATATATTAACTAAACCGGACAAATACATATTTGTCGAATGGTCCTCAATAAGACGTACTACCCCACATTAGGTATGTTATCTTCATGAACAACTCATAAATAAGCTCACATGAAAAAGGTTTGTATTTAATTCAAGACTTTGACTTTTACTTATCTAGCTATTTTCAATTTGATTTAACTATTTAAGTGTTGATATTGTAAACGTTGTTTAAAGTTTTATGTGTTTGGAAGGTTATATTCAGTTGCTTAGGTTTTTTTAATGATGTGGTGATTAGGGTTTGGGTTGTGATAAGCAAAAAGACACAATCATACGAGATGGTATCTAGATAGGATCTCAACCTAAAATTAGTTTTAAAAAAAAATCTATAAAAATATAACGATATTTAAAAAAGACTTCACATCTCAATCATTGTCCTCAAAAGAACACATATATGGTATATGAATTGGTATATTTACCGATTTATTTCTATATTTTTAAAAAATTAACAATAATCTTTAAATTATAATAACTATTGTTGCCAGCAGGTAGTTATCCCTGCTGGCACAAATCTGACCGTTGAAACCCAGTTTTTCAGATCATGTGGTCCGTTGATCAATTTTAGAAACCGTAATTTTGCAGTTTAGGTGGTTAATTTTAAGTAATTCAACTGCTGTGGAACATGGGTTAGTGACTTAGTGGGCATGTTGGTTACAGAAAAAACCACTGCCCCATGATCTCTAACCTTTTTTAAAGGCAAATCCTGTTTAGTTTTTTTTTTCATCACTATATTTTTAGATTTTCGGCAATTTAATGCCAACCATACTGATTGTAGTATGGTCATTTGAACTAAAACCATAATAAATAAACAAAATTAAAATTAAGAGGCCAATTACAGAACCATGATATGCTATAAAAACACACAGAATTGAAAAAAAAAAGAAAAAAAAATAGCGTTGCAGTATGAGATACCCGGCTACACCTGATTGATGATTGACCTTTCCCATCATCCAGCAGTGGCTTATAAATTACCTGCGTTCATTAATGGTAACCAAAGTAAATTGCAAATTAAAATTGTATAGATATCATATATTGAAGTAAAAACTAAAAGATTTAAGGAAGAAATATGAATCAGGTTCAAAAATGTGATAAATATGGTCAGGTGGGCTTCGACAGTTTTTTTTTTCAATCGTGCTCAGGTGGTTTCTTTTTTCATTTCAGTTATAGATAGTGGTCAGTTGAGTGAAACTTCTCCACATTTTCAGCAGCCATTATCGATACCTGAAGGCTATATATATACAACTAATTTATCCACATTTAAGAGTGTTGTGCCTCTCAGTAAACATGGTTCCCTCGATAGTAGTTCATGAAGGGCAGGCTACATGTTACAGGTCCAAAAGGAGAAGTCGTAGTGATTCATAATTTCACCCAAGAAAAGGTATGCTATTGGTTATATTCATTTTGCAAATATAGAACTCAATTGTAGAATTTTTATGGTTTTTTATAGATTGTGCAAGTAATTGAAGATCTATACTCATCGAAGGTATACAAACAACTCGGTTATAAGAATTTTATGTTTCATTTTTACCTTTTATATTGCATATCATAGACATAACAATGCTAGATTTACATTATTTATGAGTTTTTATGAATTGCAGATTTATAAAAAAGCCAATCTTTCAAGTTAAGAAATCTACACGTTAAATAAAGATGGTTTAGAGGTTAGTAATAAAACAGTTTTTTTAACACACTTGAGTTAATGATATGTTATTGTTTCTGATATTTCTTTCTGATTTTGCAGGCAAATAAAATTGGAAGTAAACAATCAGATGATGCTCTGGATCCTAGCCCTAAAAAGGTATTACCTTTATTAATATAACTTGACAATTATTTTTCTTATTATATAAATATTTAAAAAAAATTAGCTCGGTGTATGCTCTGATGTGGCAACAAAAGCAAAGAAATTGGAGATGTTATCGTTGAAAATCAGGAAAAGGTATGACTTTACTTTTACCCTTTTTTATAGTGTATTATTTTATACTTTAACTATTAATTATTTGTGCAGGAAACCCAAAGCGATTTAAATATAAGCCAAGATGTCAAAGATATTCTCTCAGTCATATGTATATACATATATATATATATGTATATACTTACACTTATATAGATATATTAATTAAATACATATATAAAAAAAGTATATCTACTTTTTAAAATATTTCTTAAAGTTAATATCTATATAAGATAATTACATATTTTGGTTAGTAAAATAAATGACTTACTTATTCAAAACATTTGTATCTTTATAAATAATGTATTTAAATGTAAAATTTCAAATGCTTGAGTTAAGCAGTTAGGAGAAAAAACAGTCCACTAAGTCCATGAACTCCAACAATATTGGCTTTGAGGTTTTAAACCGCTTTACTTCATTATAAATACACACTACTAATCACATTGTCTTCTTTACACTCTGCAATCGTTTCAAGCAGGTAAGATAAGTTATCTTGTATTTTTTTCATTTGCTGTTTTAATTATTTTAATTAATATTTTGTTTATCACAGAAGGAACAATTTGATACAAGCTTTCTCACCATTCTCGAAAGAAACAAGCAGGTAATCTACTACTTTGCTTAAAGTATAGAATTAATATCCATATTATTTTATAGAACTGTATGTGTTAGTTTAAGTTCATTTGTGTTTTATATTTATGCGTGTGCTTATCAAATAAAGTAGTTTAAAAAAGATGTAATTGATAATCACATATAACAGGTTCATATATAACAGTATCTACATAGACACACTAAATTCATGGCAATCGAATAGATAACAGTCTGCACATAGTATTCATGTATGGAAGCAAGAATAAATAAAAACATTAGATCCAAGTCTAACTATCAAGGCCCTATCCAGGTTTTCACACCACTTATAGTGGCATATCAAGGGTTGACCATGATGCAAGACTAACACCTTTTATAGTTGCGGATAAAATGTGAAACATAATGCAAGCAGAACACCAGAAGTATAACACATATTTAAACATCATAATAACTAATCACAGCCACATATAGTAACAAGCAGGGCATTAAAATTAACAAATGATGACTAACGCATACTCGCACACGCGTCCAACTCAAGTTGCGACCCATATCATATAAAATACATACTAAATTGAAAGATAATATAGGAACAATCTCACCAGGAGTTTTTTCCCAAGTTAGGGATCGCCAAATAAATAAACTAGCTGTATAACCTTCACTTAGGGTTATATCAGCTAGGCAGAAGTACAACAACATCCAGACTATCTTCAAGCAAATATAGCAGTTGTATAATCTTCACTTAGGGTTATATCAGCTAAGTCAAAGAACAAAGACATCCACCATAGCTTCCATAACAATTATGCCAGCTGAACAGATATCATGTATGTACATACACCAATAAAAAAGAGTACAAGTCATGTGATTTAATTAATATATGATATTGAAAATAACATACATCAAAATTATTTCATTATCCAACCCAGTGTAATAATATATACTACTTAACAAAAGTCATGGTTCATATATTAAACAAGATAAAAGTATACAAACTAGAACATTGAAAACCCATTAAGCACTTACTCTATTTAAAATAATAAATGTTGTTTTTAATCAGAACAGATTATTAAAAAAATTAGGGTTTTGATTAATAAATAAATTAATCTACAGCTAAAATCAGATAGCAAATGAATACATGTAATCTACTCGATATGAATAAATAAGGATCTCAAAGTAGAAAGATTCAACCTTCCTAATGGCATTTCGTGTTGCTGAGACATCGGTAGCTTAGATCTGTAGTTGGTAAGCTCCAAGGTAGGGTATATAATTGACGGACCCACTCATCGAGGTTATGTTTACTCATCGACAGTAGATGATGATAGCATAGATCTAGGGTTTTGGCTCACTAACCTTCTATTAGCTGTAGATTTAGTCATCGATGGTTTCGTTTGGCATGGTGCCTTAACCGGAAGTTTGAATCGACAAAAAGAAAAAAAAAAACTAGATCGTGGTTTAGGGGATGGAGAAAGAATAGAAACAATACCTAAGTAGTGTGAAGCAGATGATGTTCAATCGACGGTGCACTTGCATCGGTCGTCGGTGGTGGTGGTTCACATTGTAGAGTAATCGGTAATATGAAACGATAGAAACCCTAAATCGCCTCTGGTGAGATCGAGATAGAGTGTGTGCGTTAGTGTGTCTGATATGTGAAGCAGATGATGTTCAGACGACCGTGCACTTGCCTCGGTCGTCAGCGGTGGTGGTTGTTCACAGTGGAGTAATCGGAGAAATGAAAGGGACCGAAACCCTAGATCGCCGCTGGTGAGATCAAGAAGAGTGTGTGTGGTATGTGTGTGTGATGTGTGTGAATTGTGTGGATCAGTTCGTATATAAGAGAATGGGTCGGGTAACCCACATCTGGATCCGCAAATTGTTTAAAAAACCGACCCATTTTAAGGTTTAATATAAATATATACCTAAAAAAATAAGTATATATGTATAAATATAATATAATTATAAATATAATTTATAAATATATCCAAATTATTTTTTTTAAGTATAATACATTTTTTTATAAATTTAGTTCATAATACATTTTAATGATAAATGTAACTATTTAGTTAACATAATAATTACAACATAATACATTTTACTTTATATGTTCTATATGTTTTAGAGTAAACTTCGTTTTTTATCCTTAACGTTTGCTCATTTTATTCCTTTTGGTTCAAAGTTTTAAAAATCTGATTTTGGTCCCTCACATTTCATTTTTTTATCAATTTTGGTCCTAAATCTAAAATCCGTTTAAAAAAAACGTTAGTTAACCCCACCCGAGGGGTATTTAAGTTATTTTCTTCAATTGTTTTTTTTGGATTATGCATTTGGTTTAGTCCTTGCTTTGGAGGGGGATTTTAAGACTTTTTGTTTTATTATGTTGACTACTTTTAATCTATGATGTTGCTGCATTTGAAGAACATTTTGTTGACAATATAAGCAGTGTCATTAAGGTTGAATATGACTTTGCAATATGATCGTTTCGAGAGCGTTTATAACCTGGAAACTACGTTTGGTTTTATTTCATTTAGACTATACATTTGGATGTTGTGTTTATCCGGATATTTCCTTTGAGACTTTTTTTAATTAATGTTTTCCGTTGTTTTGACTTTTTTTTATTTGGTTAAATAATGATTCACGTTATAAAATCAGCTTCGACAGAAACCGCCCCGGCCACCGGCCGGGTATTAAACTAGTTAAAATATATTTAAAAAAAATTAAAAGATACGATGGAATACAAAAAATAATATAATGCGAATGCTCTTAATCTCTTATGTTAACATATTATTTTAAGATTCTTAATGAAATTGCTTTTGTTTATCTATACATTTTCCAAAGTTTTTTTTTATTTTTTTTTATCTTATGTATTTCTTATAAAGTTCCAATAAGTTTAAAGTAAGATCAAATCGGAACCAAACCGTTAGTAACGTTTAGGTTCGATTTTGTTTTTAAGTTTTGATGGTCCGGTTCTAGTTTTTGAAGCTTAAAAACCATTGCTAATGGTTTACCAACAACAAATTTGTTGTTTGACAATACAAATATATGTCAAACAAGGATGCGGGATTATGTTCTTTCGGCCTAGTTCTTTTATAATATAAAAATATTCAATCAATTATAAAATTAATAAGTAATTCACAAATATTATAGGGTTGATAGATAGAAAAACAAAGATGCCAAAACACGTTTACTTGATATATACAAAAGAGGAAAGAATATAAAGATTGGAATCTACAAGTCCTTGTGAGGAAGAAAGGTTTTGCCACTGGAATACTTAACAAATTAAGGGCCATAGTGTAAAATCACTTTTTTTTAACGGGGCATCATGTTTTAGCTCAACGACATTGTCTCTCCATATAATCATATTTAATTTAAAAGGAAGTTTGATTATTTTTTTGAAAATCATTATCTCCGCCCCGTAAAACATTTTTTTCATACATCCCAAATTTGAATTCAAGACTTAAAAACTCAGAGTTTCAAGTTTCCTAAATACCATTAAAACCACTTAAAAGAGGTGGATGGGGGGGGGGGGGGGGGGGGGGGGGGGGTATGTGGTATAGGTGTTGTTTTGAGATCCAACCTCCACGATGAAGAATAATCAATGAGGTCGACAAGATGGGGTATCTTGACTCTTGGGTAACCTATACCCCTTGCTTTAAGAATTATATATATATATGCATACATGATTACTTACATACACACGTATGTACGTGTAGGGTGATTTTAGTTAGATGAATATTGGAGCTTATTTTCCTTTTTATAACAACTATATATTTATTTCTTACCATAATCTTCTTATATTTTAAGAGGAGGTTCATTTTCACTTATTATAACGGTCTCGAAATTAAACATCTAGACCGGCCTAGCGTGCGTGTACCCATAATTCACGTAATCATATTACATGTCTGTTAAAGTTGCTTAGACGATTCAATACTAGAAAATTGAAATAGTACAATGAACGCGTTATTGCGAACACGAGTACACTAAACAATTGCATTAATATAACGCAAAGTAAAGAAAACGAAAATACAAAAAAACTAACGATGAAAAAGTTAGATCCAAACGTTCAAAGTATCAGATATAGGACCTAAAGGTTATGTATACCTATTACACCACCAACTCATGTGTTGGGTACAAAACAATTGTGTTGTTGTAACGCAACGCAAATAAAATGAAGGAAAATTGGAATTAAATAATCCAAGTTATTGGGTATTGGCGGATAATAATCCGAGTTTCAATATTGACCTACAATAATCTCAATTATTTGGGTCTTGGAATTCATTGGGCCGCCGTTAATTTTTCACTAACTCCGTTAGTTGTGTGCTGACGTGGCACATGCCACGTCAGCAAGTATGATGCCACATCACCTGCCACGTCAGCAAAAATGATGCCACATCACCTGCCATCTCAGCAAGTACTAGTGGAGTTAGTGAAAAATTAACGACGGTCCAATGAATTCCAAGACCCAAATAATTGGGATTATTGTAGGCCAATATTGAAACTCGGATTATTATCCGCCAATACTCAATAACTTGGATTATTTAATTTCAATTTTCCTAAAATGAAAATAAATAGGCATTGTAATGACGGTAAAATCAAAATCGTAACAATCAAAGTGTCAAGTTTAACATCTAAATGTTATATTAAACGATAATAAATATCACACAACCAACATATATGTGCTTTTAGATAGTAAAAGAATAAATTTTAATATCACGTGATATCAACATAGTCCATCGACCATCACACAATAATACATTAATGCCGTTCCTATCAGTTTCTCATTGTTATTAGTGGTTTATAATAATAATAAAAGTGTGAAATTATGTTATATTATTATAATAACTTGTCATAGTGAAAGAAATGGTGTAATAATGTGCACATTCAAATGACGTGACAAAAATGGCTTTACATAAAAAAAAAAGTATTTGCTTCTGTATTCTTCGCATTTTTCATTATAACTTCACGAATAAGAAACATACATTAGACATTTTTTTCCATTAAAACTTAAAAGTATTACCCTATAAGCAAGTTTAATATATTTCTATATCATATTATTAATAATTAATAATTATTAATATTTAAAGATATATAGATGAACCAGTTATAGCTATCAATTTAATGATATAATTTATTTGTTTTTTATCACACGTGGCATCTCGAAATGAATTTGACGACCGATACCAAACACCACTATCAATTCTAATTTCAAGCATAAGAGGACAAACATTATCCTTTTTGGCCTTTAAAAGTAATAATTATATTAATTAATTAGTCTACTTATCCAACAATTTTGTAGTCTGTTTAAAATGCTTACTTCTTTATTTATTTATTTATTTTATTTATCAATATTTATATTTATGTGAAACTTAACAATGTCGATTTCAGAGTTTTATCCATTAGAATTTTAAATATTGGCAAATATTTTTTTATTATATTTTTTCATATAATGCACTTAATATAACTTTTATAAATTCAAGGGTTGCCATCAACGTTCGGTAAGAGAATATTATTATTTAGAAGGAAAAATATATTCTACAAATTAGATAATATAAAATATTTGTTTGGGACCATCTTATATAAAAGAATCATATTAACTTTTATTAAGTAGGCAAAATATCCGAATATTCGGAGGGCATTTATAGGATAAATTAGTCCGTCGCCTATTGGTGGAGTATATTCCTCATTTCTTTATATTATCATCTTAGATTCCATTCATGTTTAATATATAAAAATTAAGAAAACTAAACAAAACTCAAATATAGAAAAATAACATATTTTTAACGATAAAATATATATACTAAATCCATACAACTATCAACCTTGTAAAAAGAGAGACAATGCAACACACATGTATAATTATATTGAAATAGACTCGACTTCAAGTAAATACTTGAATCGACTAAAACTCTATGTTCAGGTTAACATGAACCAAAACCAATGCTTCTCATTTGGAAAATCAATTGTCTAACCCAAAATGATTCCATTAAAAATCGATTTTGAATTTTGTTTTACCGGATCGAAACTAGTTTGAATCAGAATCAGAACCTGAACCTGTTCGAGAAACGAACGGGTGCACCTCTACTCTAGTTGAATAGCCATACTAGATGTGAAAAAAGACAAAAGAAAACCTAAGAATATGAATTTGAAGATAGACATGGATGATATGGATTGACATGGATTTGGATTGACATGTGTATCATGTACATCAATATCAGTTCTTTTTTTCTTTCTTAAATGATAACTCAATATTGAGTTAAAGTTTAAATTGTTACATTTGATTTATTATTCTTACCATGATAACAAAAAATTGCTTTCAAGTAGTCTAAAATATAAGTCAATTCTTCATATTTTCTTTTCTAAACGTGTTTAGATGCAGAATATAAGGGTTCCTTCATTATTATAGAAAAAAATTTGTAAACATAAATCTTTTTACTATATAATAAATAATAAAAAAGATATCGTATTTGAGGAACATGCTTCGACAGTTAATACGTCCCTTGGGTGAATGAAAGGCCAATTGTCTCTTTGAATTTCACAAGATAAGGTGCATTAAATTTATACATAATAATATATTAGACGACAGATAAGCATATTCTGTTCTGCTCTGTAAGACTACTCGTAACGTTGAGAGGTCGCCCTTTCTACATACAGTTTCAACTAACATATGTCATATCAGCTTTTTATCTATTATTTTCAAAAAACTTTTTACCCCGACACTAGAAAACTCATCATTCCCACAAATTTATTCATTTAATATTATTTTGCATAAGAAAAAAAGAGAGAGAAAAAAAAAGCGAACGAGCTCTGGCTGTGGCCAAGGGCGGTGGCCCAACATCGCTGCCCCTCCATAAGTTGGTCAGAAGTCCGTAAAAACTTGCCACATACGCTTGCGTTATGGGTCGTCTAATCGTCACATATAGTATTTTACATTCTAACATATTCTATGCGATCATGTATCCTACATGACCCGAGAATCAAGCTAGTGATGGATCTAACCATAAGATAAATATTAGTATATAATGTATTTGATAATCAGAAAGAAGCATAAAATATATATAATTTCTTAGTTCATACATAACAAGCAAAAAACTAAAGAGCATTATGAATGTTTTAATAACAAGAACAAATACCATAAAAGAGTTCGCTCAAAAATTAAATCAGAATAACAATTCATATCTAGTATAAACTATCGTATTAGTATGAACATGTCTAGTACAAATGTATAGTATACGTGTTAAAAAGAAATAAGATAACATCATTTGTAATTCTTAAAGCACGCAGAGTAAACATGGTGAAGTATGGAACAGAGAGTGATGTGACGGCAATAGGAGAGTGGGAACACAGTCCCATGGCGTTTTGTAAGCCATTGTCAGTATGTTGCGATGAAACCTCATTGGGTTAAAGTTGGCTCTGTGAAGGAAATGGAGAGAGTGGGAGGGACGGGATAGCAGTGACACTACCCCCTCCATCGGGGTCGAAGGAATTTTAGTGGGAAGGAAAGGAACAAGTGTCTATTCATGTGCCTTTTACAAGAACAAAGGTCGGATGTTGAGTTGGATGCGCTGGCACATGAAGCTGGACTGAATAAGAAATGAAGTTTTTAGAGATAGATTAGAGGTTCGGATAAAATATTGGATGGAAGACTGAGATGGTATGAACATATGTATAGAGGAGCTAAATGGTGGCACATGTAAAGAGCATAGAAATAATCACAATGGAGGAGAAAGGGGGCAAGAATGGCCTAAAACTATCATGAGATGAGAAGATTCAACATAGTTTGTTAGACTTGGACCTATATGAGAACATAATCAATGATAGGAGAGAGATCCTGAAATGTAATAAAGGTTAAAAGTTTTCAGGAAATATTATATATTTGCCAAAACTTCAAATCTTGGCTTATAGTTCACTTAAATTGCCTTTAACCGTAGGTTTTTTTATTATTTAATTTACGGGTCTACCTTCAGTTTTAGGTATGTCTCTAGTCGTAGAAGTGGCATTCGTCTTTAAGGACATTGTTACCGTTAAGGGTATTTATTATTCTGTTTAAAAACCATGAAGTCACCTAAACAAGTCATTGATATGATTTCAAGATCGGTTTTTTTTCTTTTACTTTTGTTATGTCGGTTAAAAATTTTAAAACCGAAATGAAATGTTTGGTTTATGATTCATATCAAAAACCGATTCCAGACCCCTACATTTAACTATATTTAAAAATGTGAAATATTTAATATTAAATGTATCTAAGTAGTTATATTATTTTAATTATATTTGAATCAACTTAACCTGCTTTTCTTTGGACCTAAAATAATAATACCCTCAAGTGTCGGTTGAACTGATCAACTGGAATTAAAGATGTATCTTAATCGGATTAATCATTGTTTTAGTTACCATATAGCTTGTATTTGCCACATGGCTTATTTTGTTCGCCATACATATTGTTTTAGTTTGAATGCTTTTTTTTTTTTTTTTTACAACTTATATACATTATAAAGGTTTAATAACAGTTTGGTTTGGTTTAGTTAAGTTTCAATGGTTTGGTTTCGACTTGTAATAATTAAAAAACCATTACTAACAAGGTTGGCTCATGGTTTAACCTAAAATGAGAGAAAACCAGACTACAAACATCCCTTGATTTACCTTTGTGCCTTTATGTCGAATCAAGATACGCTATTTTTTGTCTTGTTTTTTTTTTTTTTATCTTCCGTTGATACTTGTCTCTTATATGTTTCTCTATATTTTATGAGATCTTTTTAGATGTGTTTGTTTATTATCTCTTAACTAGTATGTTAAAGAGTTCAATTGTATGCATTTTCCTAGGAGGATTATGATTGCATGTTAGATTTTCAACATCAAAATGAATTGGTTTTCTTGAGTGACTTAGGGGGTGTTTGAAACCCATCCCTTGACTGATTCGGTCAGGGATTAGAAATCCCCTTATTGGGTAAGTAATATTTTTGCTATGGGTCAGAGGGTCTGATTCAGTCAGGGCTCATTTTGCGATGTAACAAACAAGTTTACTGCTGACCCGGTCAGCAATAAGTCTTTACTAGACTGGGTAAGTCAATATCAAATAGCTCCTTACTCAAACTTATCGCACCAATTTCACCTTAAGCTATAGAATATAGGGGTGTGTATGCGGCAGTTTTGGGCTAATCCTAATCAAAGCTAAAATTTCAGTCTATCACTGAATGAAAATCTTAAAGGATTAGGTGCACTTTGTTTTTAAGAGGTAAAATATCTGCAGTCTGCGGACGACATCTACGGACATCTATAGAAGAAGTGGTGGAGAGTGTTGGCCGGTGGAGGACGACCACCTGTGAAAGGGAGGGGGGGGGGGGATGAAGCTGAAATATTAGTCCATCAACGAATGAAAATCCTAGAGGATTAGGTGCACTTTGTTTTTTAAGAGGTAAAATGCCAGCAGTCTGCGGACGACATCCGTAGAAGAAGATGTGAACCAAACATTTGGAGTCTGTAAGAAAAAGACTGTTTGTTATTTAACTTCTGCAAACCACCGGTGGAAGGAGCGACAAGATGGAGGATGCCCATCGTGGAAGGAGCGACAAGATGGAGGACGACCATCGGTGGAGAGCGTTGGCCGGTGGAGGACGACCACCTGTGAAAGGGAGGGGGAGAGGGGGGACGGGATGGAGTCTGAGATAAGAAGAAAATTTTAGAAGAGGTTAGACATGGTTGGGCACTTGGGCCATATCTGCACCAATAAGATCCCGACCCGACATTTTTTTAATGAAACGTCTTAAAAAAAAAAAACACTCTGCAGACTTAAATGTCTGCGTGTGATTTGCGTGACGGAAACATAAGAGGACAAGAATAACTTTTTGAAAAAAATAAACACCACCTTAGTTTTTCGATTTGGTTATGAATCAATTTTTGGTTTTGTATTTGGGCTTGAAATGTTTGAGTTTGAAAGAAAAAAATGACATGAGGTAATGAATAGAGTCATGAAACCTTAGGTCTAAAATAATGAATTCAGGAGTAAAACTTTCGTTAACCATATATATGCGTTAGTATTTATATCAAGTAAAAATAAACAACGTAATCTACATCGGTTCGGTTCTAAGGTTCGGTTGCGAAGTTCTGTTTAGAGATGGAACAAGGTAGAACAAGACCAAAACCAAACTATAATTTTGGGTTTAGAAAAAACAAAACGAGACCATCTGGTTTGGGTATATACACCTTGAAATGTTAAATGGTTATCTGGTTCCATCAGACTAATAGACTTCCAACTTACAAGGACACCTTTGCTGTCAAGATCCCCGTTCTTTGTCAGCATCACATCTCCAGCCAAAGTTAAGATTTTAGTTCAAAGCTGCTTGATAATGGGCCTAATGACGATATCAGCACTTTGTTTCCAACAATCTCGTATACATAATGTGACAAAAACCTGTATATGCAAGCATCTTGAACATAAAATAATTGCTTTTCTGTTCAAAAGGCTAAATGGCACGTACTAGTTTACAAAATGCTAAGGTAGATGTGTAAAAATATGAGGTTAGACTGATCAAGAAACGAGATTTTTGAGGATAGATTAGGAGTAGCATGAATCTCAAATAAAATAAAGAGGTGCGAATGGGCCCCTCGGATCTCACAAACCAATTCAAGTTCCAGGCCTAACAAATGCCAATTTCAATCGGCTTCTTTCTTCATCAACACTTCCAAAACTAAATTTTGACTATAATGTTTACCAGGCGCTTCTTTCTTCATTGATACTCTTCCAAAACTAAATTTCGACTATAAACATAACCAACCTTTAAGCTATAAAGACGCAAAACTAAAAGAACCCTTTAGCTTAATTCTCACGAGCATCGTTCAGCATCAACAAACCACCAAACCACCAGCCCACCATATCAACCATCATCATTCATCACCATGCAGTTTTATAACCCTCTTACATGAAAAACACTCGTGTTTGGTCGCCTCAAAATCCACCAACAAACCGATATCCTGTAAGGAACAAGATAAAACACGATTACTAAAAAATAGCTTGGATTCTTTTTCCTGTTTGCTGATAATGTTAACTAAAAAGATATAATATGACAAGATAAATATTCTTATTGTTCTCAATAATGTTGTTATTTACTACTCGATTTAACATTTACAAAATAATTAACAAGTTTTGTTAAATTTAAAGGAATGAGAAATTTATCATCAACATTTATAAGATTTTTCGAGGTAATGGTGGATTTGGCTTGGGTGATATAGGGCTCGTTTAGGGGGTTGGTGGATCATGATAATGGGTGTGAAATGGTGGTGATGGTAACAGAAACCAGGGGTGACAGTCCTCAAGAACATTAACTACAGCTTGAAAGTGTAATAGAAATATGAGAAAGAGAAAAGGTGGTGATTAGATAAAAACATCATGAAAAGTTGAAGAAAATGTAATAATGTATTAAACAACAGTTGTTGATACCTACAACAGAAACAAACCATCAGCTAATCGAAGGGCTGTTATCAAGCATAACTTCTTAATCGAAGGGCTGTCATAAGGTTCTCTTTCTACTGACTATAATTTCTAAACTTTTTCAATCACCTCAAAATCCCAACAGACAGGATATCCTAGTGAAGGAACGAAATAGAACAAACAATTTTGCAAGGTCAAATAAGGAAGAAGTGATTACCTATTTACCTCGTCTTAAAATTACAAGTTTATATCTTCAGTGCAAGAGTTCTTTCCCATCTTTCAGGATGATAAGGTATGAAAGTTGCTATCTTTTTTCCTTGTGGCAATGGCAAATGGTGATCGTAAGGTTCTTTTTCACGCCATACAAACTCATTTTCATGCATGTATTTTCTCAACAAATCAGTCATGCTGTCCATGTCTTGCTTAATGACCGTTCGCCAAGATTCCATTCCTCCTAAATTGTTCTCTACTTTGTTCAATGCGAGTTTAAGGAGTCCAATTGAGGTTCCAATTTGCCCCTCGGATTTTACAGCTTGTGCCATGTATTTGTAACTTCTTAACTCGTGTACCACTTTGTAACATGAAATGTAATCCTGCACAAATAACCAAAATAAATGGCACGTTATATAAACAGGACAAGCAAGATGTCTACAAAAAATTGATGGTTTTTTTAAGAGCAAACATCACAAAATAGTAACCAAGTTTCACCATACTTTCTTTAAGAGGTTTAACCACTCGAGCTCTATTTTTATTCAATGTAGCGACTTTTGTTTATTTTCTGAAAAATAACCAGCAATCTAGATTACCCGTTACATATGGCAGTTCTACAAAGCAGCTACATGACATCCCACTTGTATAAAGTTGATCATGTAACGTCCCATCAACTCTTTTACCCACATCACCAGTTTTATATGAATGGGAGGCCACGTCAACTACGTTATATGATTGGGACGCCATGTCAACATATGTAAACAAAACAGATAACACACGTTGCAGATCGAATATTCAAAAAGTTTCACAAAATTAAAACTTGGTCACTATTTAGTGAGATTTGCTTTTTTATGATAAAAAAAATCATTTATACCATCAAGATTGGTGAGATATCTTTGCATTCTTTGGCTGCTGTTGAATAAAAATCCATGGCCTCATCAAATAACTGAACAACACCACAATGCAGCTTTGCCAAAAGCCCATCAGCAGTTTGCTTCTCTTCAGCCTTCATTATAGTTACTATCTACATATTTTTAAAGTACAAGGCAAAAATTATAAAAGTGATCTCTTTTTTAAACAAATGAAAAGGGAAATGAAATACTGAACTTAAAATCTTACCTGAGCCTCAGCCAAGCATATTAAGTTCATAACTGAAGAAACTGATGACGTGGCTTCTGGTGGACCCTCAGGAGTACGTACATCTTCTAAAGAGGGTAGAACTTCATGAGCCAAATAATGATAAACCCCAGCAGCCTTTCTAAATAGGGTCGCTGACCGAACTAAATCTGCAATTATTTATTGAAAAGCACACAAACATATTAATTAGGCAAATCACACAATAAAAAGGAGCGAATTTGGGTCTGATTACGGTCCAACAAGCCGACTGTCATGTCATCATGTTGAGGTAAAACAAGTTGGATTATCTTGAATCAAACCTTTTAAAGTTGGTTCTCGGTGAAAATGTTACCCAATCAAGAGGTCAGATCAAAGTTTGATACTTTTTATGTAATTGGCCATATATAAGAATCTTTTTGGGAAATTACTTTCTACCTGCAACTAGAACTTGGGAGGCCAATTCTCGAAGCTGTGCACCATAAAAGAACAAAACGGTTCCAAGCTCAAACTGCAACTTATCAATCTGAAAGAACCTAGGACCCATCAGATTGAAGAAAGATGATTGACTAAGCGGACTAGTCCACCTTATTTTAAGATTTGAAGTCCAACCAATCACCCGTGGATCATCACCAATCAAATCAACATGTTGAATCAAGTTCTCCAATAACGGCAAATATAGTTCCAGCTTTCGGATATCCTTAAATGTAAGAACAACAAAAATGAGATCCTACAAAGATCAATTTTCAAAATAACTGCAAACCAAACCGAAAATATGCTACCTGTTCACATTGAGAGGTCAATCCTCCAGACATTTCTCTTGCAATTGCATCTGTAATGGAGTTGGTTTCATTAATTAATTCAACACTTACTCGCTTGGAGCTTAACTCTTTCAATTGTTCAAGAGTGCCTGAATCTTGAGCACAGTATACATCTTCAAACACAATCTGAAAGCATAATTTTCCAAATTATAGTCTAAGTTCGCGATAATTCATCACCTAAATCAAATCAAGTATTTATGACTATGAATGATTACAAAGCAATCCTCACAGAATACAGATCAAACACAGTGAAACACACTCAAAAAACACACACATACGACGGAGCACAGTATACATCTTCAAACACTATCTGAAAGCATAATCAAAGCACAATTTTCGGAATTATAGTCTAATTCGTGATAATTCATCACCTAAATCCATTAAATGAAAGAATTTGATGCAATTTAGTCAATTGACAATTCCAAAAAATATAAAAAAAAAAATCAAGTATTTATGAATATGAATGATTACAAAGCAATCTTCACTGGATACAGATCAAACACAGTGAAAGACACTCCAAAACACACACATACGACTGAGCACAGTATACATCTTCAAACACAATCTGAAAGCATAATCAAAGCACAATTTTCGAAATTATAGTCTAATTCGCGATAATTAAATCGAGTATTCAAAACCCTAATTTCCAAATGTGGACCAATAATCAAACTGCTTGTGTGTAGAGATAAATAGATAATAATACCTTTTTGGTTCTAAGCTTTGAAGGATCTTTGAACTGCAACATCGCTAACTCGAATCAACGATTGATCCAACAAGGTGTGTTTTCGGATAGATTTTGACGATGACACGTAGGGTTTTGAACTGTTTTCGATGAAGTGATTAGGTGGGGTTGAATTGAAATTACGCCTTTTTATTACAGTTGTATAAAACAGTTTTGATGGCGATGTTGACCCCGAAAGTCTTCTTCCATGCGAATTTGCGTTTCTTGTATGCTAAGAATTTGGAGTTGATTGTGGCCGTGACGACGGCTTCCCGCGGAACTCCAGAATCTTCCATTTTGAGGCTGTTTCCGTTAGAGTGGGAGTGACCAGTTGAAACGGCCGTAACGGAGCACGAGTCGCCGCCGAGTCAACTTTAAATAACGTAGAGAGTTAAAAGTAAAATGGGTAGTTCATAAAGTAAGGTTTATTATTCTTTCTTTAGGTTAAATTTACATAACGGTGTCTTATGTTATGCGTAGTTATGGATACTTTCACGAGGTAAATTATAACATATGACGGTTCAGTTAGTAATGAGTTTTATAAAAAAAGGATGTAGTGGATATAACTCATAAAGTCCTCATAACGTCCAATTATACATAGCCTTATAAATAAGATCCTTTATGTTATTCGGACACTTTAATTTGAGTTGTTTTATATAATATGATGCATATTTTTTAGTCAAACAATAAAAGCCATAAAATGTTATATCAATTCATTATATTTAAAAGCTTAGTTTAAATAAACTATATGTTTGAAATTTGAAGAAGTATTTTTTTTCCTATATATAATTATCAACTTTGGTAGGTCAAATTAACTTTTTATCCTTTTTTTCTTTTTCAATTGCTACATTTAAATGACCATATTACCCTCCCTTCGTTTTTTTTTCTTTTTTACGCCACTAAAATAAGAAATTTTGTGTTTTTTTTTCCTTATTTTTCTAAATTTCTAAGACTTCTTTTGTTTTTCTATATGGACGTGACGATTTTAGCAAATAAGTTTGTCGTGTAACATAACTTTTAGGTCACATATTCTACACTTTAAGCGTTCGGTTCCTACGAAAACGCGCGAGTTAGAAATCTTGTTTGCTAAAAACTACAAGATCCAGCAATGAATTTTATTAAAAAACTATTAATTTTGTGTAAATGACTACTTGCCTTTTAACTTCAAATTCAAATAATTTTTTTAATAATTTTTTTATTAAATATCAAATATAAATCTTTTTATTCTAATAATAGTTTTAATACTTAATAAATTATAATATGATTTTAATCATATCTTATCTTAAAATATATTTTTATAATTATTAAATTTTCATGATTTGTTATTTATAATTTTAAATATTCATTAATAATATTTCACAGTGCTTAAAACGTATTATTTTTTCTTATAATGTTTAAAAATATAATAATAATAATTATAGATGAAATTATTAATTATATATATTTTTAAGACATTCCCTAAAAATATACGAGATGATATAACTAAATATTATTTGTCAATAAATAATAACACATATATAACAACTTATACAGCGTTACTCATTTTTAAGTAATGTATTTTTAGAGGTAGATCCTAGGGTTTCGGTTATATGAAAGGCTCTCTCTGCTCAGTATTTGCTGACGGATTTCTTTACCGATTTATATATATTTTTTCCTGATTTAAAAATAAATCAATAAATCTATTCTTAAATTAGTATATTTAACCGGGCTCAATTTCCCTTTCCTTAAAAGAAAAAAAAGAAGAAAGAATTTATCAAATCAATCTACGAAGAAACGATCAAAAGTTCAAAACCCCGGGTATGAAGAAGACAGTGGATTAAACAAACAAGACTCCAATTTCAAAACCCGTCACCGGAATTGTGCGCATCTTCCTCGATTGTTGGGAAGATCATCGGCGGAGCTGATCGATCGATCGAGTCTGTGGGTGTGGCAATTCTACAAACACATGGCAGACAAGAAGCAGCTCATCTTGGTCGTCGAAGGGACCGCCGCTTTGGGTCCTTACTGGCGCACCATAGTCTCCGATTACCTCGAGAAAGTTATCAGGTACTCGTACTACCATTATCTCATTTAGGGGTTTCAATTTCATGCGTAATTCAATCTAATTTATCTCTAGATTTTACCCCCTTTTGTAATTTGTATCGATTGAACTCCGTAGCGTTGTTTAGTCCTAATTTAGCCTTTGATTTGTTGAGTTCCTGATTCGTTTGCCCTAGATTGATTATTTTCAGTCGCAATGTAATAGGGTTATGCGTTTAGAACCTGGTTTTGGAAGAAAGAAAGTGTGTATTAGTTAGATTAGGTCAAAAGAAACTATTTTGAAACTGAAAACTTTTCTTAATTTTATGAAATATAGGAAAATGACAGTTTTTGAATAATCTGGTGTTTAGTGTTCTTGTATATGCTTTTATGCTGACATTTTCATTTCTAATTGTTTGTTTGTGCAGGTCCTTCTGTGATAATGATTCTTTGGTAAGTCTCCACTTTCATCTTAGTACGATTGATGATTTCCGTTGTCGGTTTAGGTTTTGTACATGTTTTATGTCATATTAGATGATTATGTTTCCATATTCTTCAGCTTTATTGTTTATTTATTTGATATTTTTATATGCCTCACCGATACTCGTAGTAAATTGATCTTTTTTAAAACTATATACCAACAGAAAATTGAAAATTTACTTTTAGATTATTTGCATTCGTACATGTTCGTTCACTTTGTTAGAATTTGGTAGAAATAAATAGTTTCTGTTCAGAAAAGATTACTCATGATACGTTCTGAACAAACTCGTGCTTACTATTTTGGCATTATAAAAGCAGTATGTGATGATATAATTATATAACGTCTACTTGATGATAAGAAGAATATGATTTGATTATATACCAAAACGTGTAAAATCTACCTTGGATGATTTATTAATGAGCTATGTAAAAGATGCGTAGCGATTCTTCTGACAATATCCAAATTAGGAAATTGAGAAAAAACTACAAAAACAACAAAGATGAATTCTTAATCAAGAAAGTTAAAATTTTTCTTTTGTATTCATGCTTTTGTTAACTCTCTGTTTGTTCTTTTTTTGTCATGAAAAGAAATCGCCCGGGACTGTTGCTGAGCTGGCCCTGATAATGTTCAATTCTCATGGATCTTATAGCTGTGTGTATTTTCAATCTTATTCTTTCTTATATAAAAATCTATCATTTCCCACATTCTTATTAATTAATGTGCTTACATTTTGTGTTTTTTTATTGATTTAAATACAGCATGTTTGGTGCAACGAAGTGGCTGGACAAGAAATGTTGATTATTTCTTTGAATGGCTATCGGCTCTACATTTTTCTGGTGGTGGTTTTTGTGATGCTGCAATTGCGGAGGGACTTGGTGAAGTTTTAATGGTATTTATTGTAAATCTTTTCAGTTCTTTCAGTATTATAAGTTACAGAATTTTCTTGCTTTTTATATGATCAGATGTTTCCTTATGCAAACGCATCACAAAATCAACACAATTTGGGTGTTCAAAGGCATTGCATACTTGTTGCTGCAAGTAATCCATATCCATTGCCGACCCCTGTTTACCGACCACCAATTCAGAAAATAGAACCAAGTGATAATAGTGAGGCGCAGTCAGAGAGCCGTTTATCAGATGCTGAATCTATCGCTAAAGCGTTTTCTCAGGTATTAATAATGGAGTTATATATAGCTTGTTAATGGTGATTCTGTACTAATTTCTATTTTCTGCATCAGTGTTCTATTTCTCTGTCGGTTATATGCCCAAAGCAACTTCCAAAACTCAAAGCAATTTATAATGCGGTAAATATCTGTAACCTTACATCCTCCTTCATATTTGCTAAGAATTTGTGTATGTGGGCTATTTTATTACATGGGATACTTTTATTTACAAAAATCAATATAAAAGCTTTGTTTTAGTCGTAATCAATTAATAACTATTCTCTGTTTTGAAGATATTTCTTTAGTTCCTTACTGCGTTTTGCATGCCTAAAGCACATTGTCAAATATGAAATTTTATCTGTAAAGGATTAAATTAGGGATACCATTGTGGGGATGCAAGATGTCATTCCAAGAAGTATGCGAAGGGCGCGTTTGGCTTGCACAATTTTTTTTCTTTCAAATAATAGGTTTGTCAAAGGAATTTGAGTCTGACATGTGTTTGATTGGTAGGGATTTGAATGAAACTTAATTCCATTTTGTGTATAGGTACAGTTTTGGAAATGGAATGTAAATAATGATAAATGATAAATTACCCTATTTGCTTTTCTGCTTGGTTTATATATAAATATTTCTAAATTTAAGATGAATAATAATAGGAAAATTTATAATAAAATAATTATTAAGAAGATGTTATACCAAGTAATCATTATAATAAGTAGAGTATAATCTAATTAATGATTAGAAAACAGTTACTGAAGATTTGTTTTGCCCATAACTTTGATTGCCTGTTTAGTTCTAGAATAAGTATTTGGAAATTGATTATAGTAGAAACTAATAACAATAGTGATATTAAATGCATAAAACAAGTGGAAGCTAGATTTGAACTTGACACCTCTGTTAGAGGGATACCACCGTGTCATCCCTTGAAAGAAGCTTGTGTTTGAGTTCCTTCCATTGATTAAATCTGGAGATTCCAACGGAATTCAATTCCATCCTATTTCAGAACCAAAAAACCATGGAATAGAATCTTAAATCCTACTTGCATTTGATTTTCAGAAACAAGCATGCCCTAAAAACGTAAGGCATAAGCGACTCAGAAAAGACCTTTTTATAGAGAATTGACAATGTTTAGTCTTGACTTGTAGCAGTTACTATCGTTTTTCCAAATTTTTAAAATGAAAAATGCTGACCTTTTGTATTTCAACTTTGAAGGCAAAAAGGAACCCGTCATCACCTGATCCAACAATTGATGTCGTGAAAAATCCACATTATCTTGTACTCATTTCAGAAACATTCATGGAGGCTCGTGCTACTTTAAGCCGATCAGGGATTACAAATCTGCCTACTCAAAGTCCTATAAAATTAGACAATTCAATTCCTCCAGTTTCGGGCCCGCCTCCAACTTCAGTTACATCAAATGTATCTTTAATGAACCGCCAACCTATTCCAGCAGGAACCGTTCCTCCAGCTACTGTAAAAGTTGTAAGTCCCGTTAACCTTCTTGTCTTTTTACAATGAATGTCAGGGTTTTATATTAATCTAAATATTCAGGAACCCACCACGATTTCATCAATGCCACCTGCATCCGCACCAGTGACTGCACCTTCGTTTCAACATGTGCCGCCTGTGGCTCGAGCCGCCTCTCAAGGAGTCCCGGCCATGCAAACATCTTCACCTTTATCGGCTTCTCAAGAAATGTTATCAAATAATGAAAACGTTCAAGAAATGAAACCAAATGTTAACGGGATTCAACCGCCATTACGTCCTACAGGTCCGGTAAATGTGAGCATTCTTAATAATCTTTCACAGGCACGGTTAATGAACCCTGCGGCTCTTGCTGGCGGCACATCCATGGGGATACCATCAATCGGTGGGAATCCAATGGCCATGCATATGAACAACATGATATCTAGTGGAATGGCATCAACCGTACCCATTTCTCAAACCGTAAATTCATCTGGGCAATCGGGTATTACATCGATTCCCGGGTCGAGTACGGTTTCCGGAAGTTCACTGAGTACTGTACCCGTGTCCGTACCTGGTTCATTTACTTCAGCCACTTCTAACATGACTGGAAGTGTAAGTCAACCATTGGGTAATAATCTTCAAGGAAGTGTGGGTATGGGTCAGCCGGTTTCGGGCATGGGCCAAGGGAACCTTTCGGGCCCGCAAATGGTGCAGAGCGGAATGGGAATAAATCAGAATATGATGGGTGGTGCCGGCCAACCTGGTATGGCTGGAGCCGGAACCGGAGGCGGAACTGTAGCTGGAACTGGGGCGGGAACAGGGACCATGATGCCGACACCTGGCATGTCTCAACAAATACAAGGAATGCAAACTCTTGGGGTAAATAACAACAACACTGCTAATGTTGTTCTCCCACAACAGACGGGAGGTGGCGGTTCACTGCAAACAGCTCAGTCAAAATATGTCAAAGTTTGGGAGGTAACACATATAACTAAGTAACTAACTATACACACACACACATCTATAAATTATTATAATGTTATAATTACTGGGAATTATGAAGTTGTCTCATGATGCAGGGGAACTTATCGGGCCAGAGGCAAGGGCAGCCTGTGTTTATTACAAGATTAGAAGTAAGTTTAAAACCCTCGATCCTTCAATTTGTAATGATGTTTAGGTTTTTGTATGGTTGACTTGAACGGAATGGGTACACAAAATATCCTACCTGTGGGATGAAAATTTGTTTAAATTTGTATCTTAGACCTTATGTTTTTTTATGGACTAATGACAGGGATACCGGAGTGCAACAGCTGCTGAATCGTAAGCTTGTCTCTAAATTCTGCAAACCCTAGAATGGTTAAATGAAGATATTTCATATGGTTCTGTTTATTAGATACTTATCTGGAATATCTCTTCTTATGCTTCAGGCTTGCAGCTAATTGGCCACCAACAATGCAAATAGTTCGCCTTATATCTCAAGATCACATGAATAACAAGTATTATCTACCATCAATTCGTGTAACATTTTATTTGCTATTTTATCATGACCTAATTCTGTTTTGTTAATTTCCACTTTCGTACCAGACAATATGTCGGAAAAGCCGATTTTTTAGTTTTCAGAGCGATGAATCAACATGGATTTCTTGGACAGCTGCAAGAAAAGAAACTTGTAAGTTAATTAAAAAAAACAATCATTCTACTTTTTCTTCTATTATTAATAGATTATTGTGCCATTTATATTATTTCTTATTTAATCTCGTAAATAGTAAATTAGGTTATAACTGTGACATTTTTGTAAACATGTAGTGTGCAGTCATACAGTTACCGTCCCAGACACTATTACTCTCGGTTTCTGATAAAGCATGCCGGTTGATTGGAATGCTTTTTCCCGGGGTAAGTTTTGATTATTCTTGTAGTCTTGGATCAGAGAGTCGAGATTTGTGATTGAGAGATTTAGACATGATTAAATTGGCGGGTAGAACAGAATTGAAAGTATGAACACAGAAAAGTACAGAGACGGTCAAAGTGTGCGAAATTGAATTTATAAATTCGGAATCATCATTAACTGTTTACAACGAATTCTAAGGGCTATATATACCATGTGAAACGGTGTTTGCGGGGATGGCACCCCTTCCCGTATAACCGCTCGCTGTTTGACTTGTACAAGTTTGACCCGTAAATACAGTAATACATAGAGTACTTAACATTATGTCACACTATTTAAAATACATATAGTAGGCATCTTAAGTTTTCGATTTAATTCAACAAGAAATCTAAACTTTTAAGGAAATTGTATAAGCCAAAGATGGATATTAATCATAATCATATCATTATTATGAAATGTCATATTTGCTATTTCACATAGGACATGGTGGTGTTTAAGCCACAAATCTCCGGTCAACAGCAGCCACAACAACTTCAGCCACAACAGCTTCAGCAGCAGCAGCTTCAACCGCAACTGCAACAGCAGCACCCGCAACTGCAACAGCAGCAGCAGCAGCTACAGCATATGCAGCAGATTCCGCCACTTCAGCAGCAGCAGCAGCAGCCGCAGCAGATGCAACAGACGCCACAACAACAGCAACAACAGCCACAACAACCATTGCAGCAGCAGCAGCAGCAGCAAATGGTTGGGACCGGGATGAACCAAGGTTATGTTCAGGGTCCGGGTGGCAGAACACAAATGGTGACACAGGGACAAGTTTCTTCGCAAGGCCAACAAAGCATGTCTAGCGGTAGTTTTATAAACTGATGTTAATTTTTACGTTTAGGAAAAGGACGGGGAATTGATCGCGTTTGGCCGGCCTATTAGTATGCCTATGTTTTCTTTTTCTTTTTTCATGTTAGAATGGACTAATAATATTTATTAAATAAAACTATTGTTAAGTGGAGATTGCTGTATATGTGTGATGATATTAGATTGAAGTCTAATTTATGGATTAGAACTTTTAAAGGGTGTGGTGGTGGTGAGGTGTGAGTCTCTAGCAAATCAGAGAAACTCAAGTTAGACATGTAATTATTGTAGCTAATGGCTTGTTTACTTTATTAGATAATGTCAGCTAAATAAGACCATTTAATTATAAAAGAATTGAAATTATAAAAAATTAGATATTGTACTAGTTCTTCCAAGTATATAGCAGCCATTTCCAATAAATTTCCTAAAGGTGCTTTAGATCATATAAATATAAATCTTAAAGTGAAAGGTAGTGTGTACACAGTTCATTGAGTGATTAAAGCAACTTGACAGTTCCGCACTAACCAACTTTTTAGGAACTCAATTATCATATGTATTGTCAAGTAACTATTTATTTAGTATTTAATAGTTCTTAACCTACGGATTAGCGATGGTTAATGTTGCAAAGAGTGTGTAGCTTAAGGCTGTAAACGAGTCGAGTCGAGCCAGTGTGAGCTTGGGCTCGGCTCGTTTAGAAACTTGGCCGAGCCAGCTCGTTTATTTTAACGAGCTAAAATATTGAGCTCGAGCTCGGCTCGTTAAAAATCGAGTCGAGTCGAGCCAGCTAGTTTATTTTTTAAAATTTATATTATTTACACATATTAATATATAACGTGACTAAAACTAATTTTTGACATACTCGTAATGGAACTTGTAAAATTCGATATTTATTTATTTACTATTCAATGAAAACAAATATATCTTACTGAAAAGTATCATATCAATTTTATATCTTATTCTAGTTTAATATTTTTTTAAAAGTAAAATACTATAAGAAACTTAGTAACTAACTTAAAAATTATATTATAAATAATAAACTCATAATTTTTTAGCTATATAATATATAATAAAATTTGAGCTTAAATTTAAACGAGCCAAGCGAGCGAGCCACGCGCCGAGCTAACCTTGGCTCGGGCTCGGCTCGTTTAGAAACTGAGCCGAGCTGGCTCGGCTCGTTTATAATCGAGTTGATTTCGAGCGTGCTAATTTCAAGCTTTTTCCAAACGAGCCACGAG
This sequence comes from Deinandra increscens subsp. villosa, assembly GCA_039602395.1. NCBI lineage: Eukaryota > Viridiplantae > Streptophyta > Magnoliopsida > Asterales > Asteraceae > Deinandra > Deinandra increscens. The sequence continues at coordinate 4,025,609 of JBCNJP010000027.1, read as the reverse complement.
CCGTGAGTTTTTTGAACATCCCTAGTGTAGCTGCAAGATTCATCTGTGCTTGAGGAGTTGAAGTAGTTGAAATTCTGTGTTTAAATTGCGAGAAAAGAAAAAAGAAAAAAAAAACAATTTGGTCACCAAGGGCTCCTAAACAAGTTTCGACGTCCCGGAAAACCGTGATTATTTACATCAGTTGAGCTCCATTCCAGATAAAAACTAAAAAGTAAAACCCATCTACGCGAGCGACTAGATGGTAAAACCTAAAAGCTTAATGATCAAACTTTTAACATCTCAGTCACAAAAATTTATCATCATCAATAACCACTCGAACAGGTCCTTCTGGTTAGCTTCATATACTAAGAGTCAAAAGATGTCATCATTTCAAGACACACCAAACTTTACCAACCAACTATTTAATTTTTCTTTATTCTATTGGGTCCTCCTTGTATATATATATATATATTTTACTTTTGGATCCCTCCACTTTTAGCATCATATAGATGATCATCATGACATGTGCTCTTAAAGCACGGAAGGTTGCACTCAAAGGCCGAAACAGAGAACGTCCAACTAAACTTTAATCCACTTTCCTATTTTTTGTTATAAAAGAATCCAATAAATAGAAACCTCTTTAGAATATTTGGATACCCACTTTAGTGTTCACAACCTAAGAAAGTCTCTAGAATTTTTTGAATAGGTCATTATATAATGGGAGCTTGAATTTATAATCATCATTATTTGTATGACAAAACCTTAACAATGTTGTGTAACAATCTTAACATTCATCATCATAATCATCATTTTTGAATTGTTTGACCAGGCCCATCATAACCTAACCCATTTTTGATCCCCACATAAAATCAATCCCGAATCCGTCACTATGATGACTTCAATTGAATGACTCCATGTTTATCGATACTTGTTTCTTGAGGTAAGTAATAAGCATGCTATTTTGATTAGCTTTCTTAGAAATGGCTAATAGCTAACTCATACACCTGTTCTACTATAAATACATAGAAGATGATAGGAGTAGTGAAGCATTTTCATTGGGCCACGTGGTAGCCTATGATTGGTGTCACGTGATATTGAAAATTTAATTATCTTTTTCTTTTTATCTAAGTGTAACAAATTTAGCATGCTAATTGGTGGTGTAACATATACAATCGTGTATCATAACTTTTACGTCATATACTTAATACTTTTAGAGTTTGGTTTCTGAGTTATATACTATTACGTAGTTTTTTATGTAGTGTTATAACAATCCAACTGTTTTGTGTGACCGTTTTGTCTCCGTAGCAACATGTGGATAGTAAACTAGTTAAACCTATTTCTAAGTTTACACTAACATTCATCATAAGACCCAAAACCTTCAATCACTTGAAGATGAACGTCTTTATTGTAAAAATTAGGACCACTAGATTACAAGCTCTCTGGTGGTATTTTTATTTGGTGAATTCTAATAAATACATAAATTGCAACAAAGGTTACGTAATTGTCCTCAAAATGATACTTTGACGATAAAGTAATAACTTTAGAAAAAAAAACTTATAAGTTTAAATCCTACAAAATACACTGATAATGATAATTTAGTTCTTCAAAAAGAAGAAAAATAGTTTATCATATGTAATTAAAATAAATGTTCTCAGTTGTTCAATAGCATGTGCTTGAACCAAAAGACTTTCTAAGCCATATAATTAAGGAAATGACATGACTAATAAATCATGAATTGTCCTTTCGTGCCATACACGTGTCCCATTATGATCCAATGGGTTTTAAGGTAAATGGTTGGTAAAATGTTAGTTTAATTACTTTAATAATGTCCCATTCCCATCCATTAAGCATTTTATCTTTAACCTATAAGACTATTTCACTTTGCTTCTACTCAAAATCACATCATGCAACATGGATTCCTCTATCATGTTTTATAAATCTCTTCATAAATATATTTAATTTTCATTAATAATAAGACACTAAATATAAAAAACAAATAATATATGTTAAACTTTAATTAATCGGTGTAACTATCGAATGTACGCTTTGAGCCCTTGATTTTGGAGGCATGTACGGTCATACATATACAATTGGATTAAAGAAAATCAGTCTTTCACAACCACTGATAAATATTCTTTAAAAAGTCAAAATCGACTCTTTAAATATAAAATTAATTATATAAACTCTATACTAATTTACAATTATTGCTTTTGGGAAGAGAAATACTTCCTTTATTCCACTTAATAAAAAACAACAAATCCTTTTGGATGGTGAGAGCTCCACCACAACTATTTAACATGATGTTCTAAGTGAACAATGAGACTTCATTTTTCAATCTCACACTCACTTCCTTGCAACCGTTGCTTTGATGGTTTCCACTTCTTCTCCTCCACTTCCAAAGGTTAGCAACCTAAAATATATGTTACATATGTGATATGTATATGTTCTTTTTGTTTTATATACATGGGTTGTTTTATTGTCATGTTATATCTTAATGGGATCGTATGTTCTTTCTTCAAAATTGTTACAAAAACGTTTGGCTTCTATTTTCAATGTGTTGAAGCGAGTATCCGACAAAGGGTGGATCAAATCCTTAGTCCATAAGTATAAGTTGTATGCACCGCTGACTAGTTGGTTCTAAATAGCAAACATCGTTAGCCTCGTCACAGTAAAAGAGGCCTTAGACATGATAATAAGTATCGGTAATGGAAGTAGTAAAAACTAAAAAGCAAGTACTAGTAGGGTTTTATTGTGTTACCTAATTCTCGGCCTTGTTATGTCTATTGTACGCATCTTTATCCTATATTTCTGTAAGGCTCCGTATCTACAACAACTCAGAACACATATTTTTGTACTTTGGTCATAGGATCACCTACAACCTTTTTAGTTAGATAACAGAGACCATATAACCACCAGCGTGCTCAAATAGTCTGTATTTGTAGGAAGCTCCATCGGATGGAGACGGAGAGGGACCGAGAAGGGAAGCCAAATGGTGGTACTCTACTTTCCACACGGTCACCGCCATGGTCGGAGCCGGAGTTCTTAGCTTACCTTATGCCATGGCCTACCTCGGATGGGGTCCGGGAATGGCTGTAATGGTCATATCATGGTGCATGACCTTGCACACAATGTGGCTCTTGGTCCAACTCCATGAGTTAACCCCAGGGGTCCGCTTTGACCGCTACATCGACCTCGCCAGACACGCTTTTGGCCCGAAACTCGGGCCATGGGTGGTACTACCACAACAGCTGATAGTACAAGTTGGGGTGAACATAGTGTACATGGTGACAGGTGGGACCTGCCTTCAAAAGTTTGTGGAAATGGTGTGCAATGACTGCACCAGGCTAAGGCACTCATATTGGATCATTATATTTGGGTCCACACATTTTCTACTCTCTCAGCTTCCAAATTTTAATTCTGTTTATGGGGTTTCACTAGCTGCTGCTGTTATGTCACTATGGTAGGTCAAAAAATATAATAATAGCTTTATAAATACAAAAAGACAAATAAACTCGATTTGGCTCGATTTTATGATGTGATCTGATGTGATTTGGCTCGATTTTATGATGTGATTTGATGTGACAGTTATTCAACCATAGCTTGGGCGGGTTCCCTAAGCAAAGGAAGACAACCGGGTGTAAGCTACGCTTACAAGAAAACAAGCGGGGCAGACTCGATATTCCGTGTCTTTAACGCGTTGGGTCAGATTTCGTTTGCGTATGCAGGGCATGCAGTCGCACTCGAAATCCAAGCCACAATCCCTTCCACGCCAGGGAAGCCCTCAAAAGTAGCCATGTGGAAAGGGGCAATGGGAGCGTATTTCGTGAACGCCATATGTTATTTTCCGGTTGCGATTATCGGTTATTGGGCGTTCGGAAAAGATGTGCCGGATAATGTTCTGGTCGCGCTACAGAAACCGTCTTGGCTCATTGCAGCTGCTAATTTGATGGTGGTGGTTCATGTTCTTGGAAGCTATCAGGTGTTTGCAATGCCTTTATTTGATTTGATTGAAAAAGGATTAACGAAAAAATACAATGTTCCCTATGGACTACCACTTAGAGTTGTGGTTCGTACTTCTTATGTTGGTAAGTACTCATGTTTTTAAATTTTGTTTATTTTCATGAACTAATGTTTTTTTTCTTTTTCTTTTGCAGCTTTCACGTTGTTCATGGCAGTAACATTTCCATTCTTCGGTGATTTACTTGGTTTTTTTGGTGGATTTGGTTTTGCTCCCACTTCTTATTTTGTAAGCCATAGATTAAAGTTTATAATATAATATATAAAAAAGATTAATAATAATTATAAAAATAATAAGATCAAGCTAATAATAATAATATAAATGAATTATTCAATTTTGCAGCTTCCAAGCATAATATGGCTCGTCCTCAAGAAACCCAGGCCATTCAGTATCCACTGGCTTGTTAATTGGGTAAGTGCTAAATGCCATTTATAATACTAAAACATTTAAAAACTATTATTTAAACTTGAAAAATATATATAGCAAATAAATGAATTCTTGAAATTTCGGAATCCAATATTTGTGTATTTTCAGGTGGGAATATTCATCGGAGTTTTCATAATGTTAGCTTCAACCATCGGTGGATTCAGGAATATAATCGCTGACTCCTCAACTTATGATTTTTATCAGTAAATTAATTTCATTTCAAGACTTCCAAATTTATATATATATATACATATATATAGCTGCGTGTGTATCATATTTGTTTGATCTACAAAATTATATGAAAATGTGAAATAAATGACGGTAAATAAACCTGAAGATATTTGAGTTCCAGAAAGCAGCAAATAAACCAAGAGGGTGATCATCATTCATCAATAGGTGGTAATTCATTTTAGAGAGAATAGATGCTTACCAAATCTTGATAAAATGTCACAAATGGTAGCACAATGTGTTAACTTATCAACCACCACAATGACGAAACGAATACGAGCATAATCTTTTCCTAAATGCGAAAAATGTGTTCGATTGGTGTGGTTCTGCGAAAAATGTGTTCGATTGGTGTGGTTCTTTCTGATTACTAAAAATGATTTAACTTTTCCTTCAACACACTGGTTCCTTCCTGTTTTCTGCAACAAAAGTATGTGGTATTGATAAAATCAAAGG
>JBCNJP010000027.1:3982598-4020005 GCA_039602395.1 Deinandra increscens subsp. villosa | reverse complement strand
AACGCCAGTAAGCGTTAGTAATAGCAAGAGTAAATAAAGGTATTACAAAAAAAAACCTTCGTACTATAATTGTAATTTAAACAAAGACAAGGGAGATTCTCGTAATTTACTAAAAAAATAACAAAAATTAAAGAGAAATAACTCTCTCTCCCTACCTCCACCTCTCTCTCTCTCTAGAATTATTTATATGTAAATTTATCTTGTATACCAAGTTTATTCTCTTTTCTGATTCTTCTTTTAGATCCTTATATTCTCGTTCATACCAGATCTATCTACGCCCCAAGACAAAATCTCCCACATTTCATGTCCTCTGATCCATCCACCGGATTCAATGGTTTTCGGCAACATGATTAATCCGCCTCATGATTTCGGAGAGAAAATGCAAAGATGCCGAGAATACGTCGAAGCTTTGGAATCCGAACGAACGAAGATTCGAGTCTTCGAACGCGAGCTTCCTCTTTGCCTCGAGCTCGTCACTCAAGGTACGTAAACAGATCGATCGATCGATCGGAGATTTCGATCGAGATCTCGTGTCTGTAATTTACTGATTTGACGTTTGTGATGCAGCAATTGAAGGATGTAGACGACAACTGTCTGAAACGACGACGGATTACAACAATGGCCAGCAGTCGGAGTGCTCGGAGCAGACGTCAACGGAACGGCCGGTTTTGGAAGAGTTTATTCCGATGAAAACAACAGATGAGGAAGAAGAAGATGAAGATGAAGATGATGAAGTGGAGCATCAACGATTTAATCATAAATCCAAAATTACTAAATTAGATTGGCTTAGACATGCTCAGCTTTCAATTCAATCTCCAGATCCACTGGTAATTAGTTAGTTATTTAGTTTGTTAGTCAGTTAGTTACAGATTTGTTTCCATTTCTGGTTTCTGTTAATTTAATTTTGATTTAACGGATTTCAGGAGCTATCACCGAAAAGAGTTCCGGTGGTGGAGGTGAAGAGAAATGGATGTGGAGCTTTTCATCCGTTTAAGAAAGGAAAAAGTTCCGACGCAGCTCCGGCGGCCGTGAAATTATCAGCTCCGCCAGCTGGAGAGCCGGCGGCTGCCGCCAGCTCCACGGCGGAGACGGGGAGTGGTAGCGGTGGCTGCGGCGGAGACGGAGGTGGAGGCAAGAGTGAAGATAAAGGACAGTCAAATCGGAAAGCGAGGAGGTGCTGGTCGCCGGAATTGCACCGGCGGTTCCTCCATGCTCTACAACAACTCGGTGGCGCACATGGTCGGTATTATTCTATTTTTTATAATATTTATTCAACCTAATTTACTTTTTTATTAAATTGGATTTTAATAGTTTTGGATTTTTATTAAATTATGCAGTTGCTACACCTAAACAAATTAGGGAATTAATGAAGGTGGATGGGCTCACAAATGATGAAGTAAAAAGCCATCTGCAGGTTTGTAAATTGTAAAATATCTTTTAATTTTGTTGTTTCTGATATTTTTATTTCATTTTTTGTTAGATTCTGAATTTTACTTGCTTTTTAATTTAACAGAAATACCGTTTGCATACAAGAAGGCCAAGCTCTATAGTTCATAACAATAACACCTCACAAACACCTCAATATGTGGTGGTGGGAGGAATATGGATGCCGCCTCCGGAATACGCGACCATGGCATCCGGCTCAAATAATCCGCCCCCGGATGATTCCAATTCAAAAGGGGTATACGCCCCGATTGCGGCTCATCCACCATCAATGACCAAGGCGTCAATGTCATTAAACAAAAGCAATTCCGGTGGTGGAAAAGATGGCGGATGTGGCCATAGCCACCATGATTCACCGTCAACTTCCTCTTCCACACACACAACTACCGCATCCCCAGTTTTTTGACATTTCCGCGGGACGATATCTGTGTGGATTTTGTAAAATACTTTTTGTGATGAGGCCGTTTTTGATGGTTAACTTGTTCGTTTTCGTTCTATGTTGTAAACTTATAGAAAATGTAGAGTTTTTTGTTTTTTTTCTAATTTAGAAAGTAAAGGGTGCATGTGACACGTTTGAAGTGCTTTTGAACATGAAATAGATTACAACATTTTAATTGTTCCCTAAACCTCAACACAAACGCATTTCGTTTTTCTCCCTAGTCAATCAAAATGCTTTATATATTATGAAATAACTATGATTAAATGTTAAAATATTCAAAAAAGAAAAAGACAGATTTTTTTTTGCGCTGTCTACTATTTTTGTTTTTATCACAATATGAATTATGTTAATTAACAGAACAATTTATTTTTTGGAAAATTTCACAACATTTTTCGGGTGTGGACACGGTTCACACCAGTGGCGGACCTACTCAGGTCCCAGGGGTAGCGCCCGCTACCCCTGAACTTTTACCCTGACGTGCAATTTTTTTTTTATAGGTTTTCGGTTTTTCGCGACCCCTGAAACGAATTTTTCGCGACCCCTGGAAGAAATTTTATGGCTTTTACTTAAAAATATGATCAAAAGCCCCTTAAAAATATGATTAAAAGCTCGTTAACTACCTAAAATTTTTTTTCCGGGGGCGCTGCCCCCTAACCCCCGTTAATCCCCGCTACCCCTGATATTATTTCCTGGATCCGCCACTGGTTCACACAATACATGTGAACGTAAATGTGTCTATATGGTTGATTTAAACAAGTTTTTGACTATTTCTTAATATGAAAACGAGTGCTTTTAATGAACTTATACCGTTATCAACTATATATTTACATAATTAAAGACGAGCCAGAATGTTGCGTATATGTGAAATGTAAAGTGTTATAGTATACTCATCCCCCGTGCCACCCGCATACGGAGTGTTAATTATGATACTCTGCATTCTTAAAACCAGGGGTGTTTCACGGCTGATTTTCTTTTTACGATTTAACTTGCGATTTTAAAGTTTTTAAACCGTAACAAATTGTTTGCCTTATGGTTTTGAAATGTTGAAACAGTATATATATTAACTAAACCGGACAAATATGTCGAATGGTCCTCAATAAGACGTACTACCCCACATTAGGTTTGTTATCTTCATGAACAACTCATAAATAAGCTCACATGAAAAAGGTTTGTATTCAATTCAAGACTTTGACTTTTATTTTTCTAGCTATTTTATTTTCATTCAAGTGTTGATATAGTAAACGTTGTTTAAAGTTTTCGTGTTTGGAAGGTTATATTCAGTTGCTTAGAGATTTTTTTTTAATGATGTGGTGATTAGGGTTCGGGTTGTGATAAGCAAAAAGACAGGATCATACGAGATGGTTTCTAGATAGGATCTCAACCTAAAATTAGTCGTAAAAAAATCTATAAAAATATAACGATATCTAAAAAAACACTCCACATCTCAATCATTGTCCTCAAAAGAACACATATATGGTATATGAATTGGTATATTTACCGATTTATTTCTATATTTTTAAAAAATTAACAATAATCTTTAAATAAAAAGATGTTGATACAGAAGAGAAAACAAACATTTCTTTATATTTTAAAAAAAAAATTAAAAGATACGATGGAATACAAAAAAATATAATGCGAATGCTCTTAATCTCTTATGTAACATATTATTTAAGATTTTTAATGAAATTGCTTTTGTTCATCTATACATTTTCCAAAGTTTTTTTTTTAATTTTTATTTTATGTATTTCTTATAAAGTCCCAATAAGTCTAAAGTAAGATTAAACCGGAACCAAACCGCTAGTAACGTTTGGGTTCGGTTTTGTTTTTAAGTTTTAATGGTCCGGTTGTGGTTTTTGAAGCTTAAAAACCGTTGCTAATGGTTACCAACAACAAATTTGTTGTTTGACAATACAAATATGTGTCAAACAAGGATGCGGGATTATGTTCTTTCGGTCTAGTTCTTTTATAATATAAAAATATTCAATCAATTATAAAATTAATAAGTAATTCACAAATATTATAGGGTTGATAGATAGAAAAACAAAGATGCCAAAACACGTTTACTTGATATATACAAAAGAGGAAAGAATATAAAGATTGGAATCTACAAGTCCTTGTGAGGAAGAAAGGTTTTGCCACTGGAATACTTGACAAATTAAGGGCCATAGTATAAAATCAATTTTTTTTAACGGGGCATCATGTTTTAGCTCAGCGACATTGTCTCTTCATATAATCATATTTAATTTAAGAGGAAGTTTGATTATTTTTTGGAAAATCATTGTCTCCGCCCCGGAAAACATTTTTTTCTTACATCCCAATTTTGAATTCAAGACTCAAAAACTCAGAGTTTCAAGTTACCTAAATACCATTAAGATATAGGTTGTTGGTTTGTATAAAACCACTTAAAAGAGGTGGGCTGGGGTGGGTGGATGGGGGGAGGGGGGGGGGGGGGTATGTGGTATAGGTGTTGTTTTGAGATCCAACCTCCACGATGAAGAATAATCAATGAGGTCGACAAGATGGGGTATCTTGACTCTTGGGTAACCTATACCCCTTGCTTTAAGAATTATATATATATGCATACATGATTACTTACATGTACGTGTAGGGTGATTTTAGTTAGATGAATATTGGAGCTTATTTTCCTTTTTGTAACAATTATATATTAGTTTCTTACCATAATCTTCTTATATTTTAAGAGGTTCATTTTCACTTATTATAACGGTCTCGAAATTAAACATCTAGACCGGCCTAGCGTGCGTGTACCCATAATTCACGTAATCATATTACATGTCTATTAAAGTTGCTTAGATTCAATACTAGAAAATTGAAATCGTACAGTGAACGCGTTATTACGAATACGTGTACACTAAACAATTGTATAAGTATAACGCAAAGTAAAGAAAACGAAAATACAAAAAAACTAACGACGTTAAAGTTAGATCCAAACGTTCAAAGTAGCGGATATAGGACCTAAAGGTTATGTATACCTATTACACCACCAACTCATGTGTTGGGTACAAAAACAATTGTGTTGTTGGAACGCAATGCAAATAAAATGAAAATACAAATAGGCAGTGTAATGACGGTAAAATCAAAATCGTAACGATCAAAGTTTCAAGTTTAAGACCTAAATGTTATATTAAACGATGATACATATCACACAACCAACTTATATGATTTTGAATAGTAAAAGAACAAAATTTTAATATCACGTGACATCAACATAGTCCATCGACCATCACACAATAATACATTAATGTTGTTCCTATCAGCTTCTTATTGTTATTATAGTAGTTTATCTTCCTACTCTAATAAACAATTACAATTGTTGACACTTGTCAACACTAGAATTATTCTCACACAAATTTTCCCTCCCAAATCTACTCCCTAATAAATTCTTTTTTTTTTAGAAATTACATCCCTTATAATCATGATATATTTTTATTTAATTATATTAATGGAATTATGACAATCATATATTAATTTATATCTAATTTTTATTTAAAAATATTTTTAAAACTATTATTATTTTTATTTAATAAATATTTAAAAAACTTATAAAATATCAATAGACACTTATTTACCGTGTTTTTCAAATATAATTGAGCAAATCATATTTAATATTATAATTAATGAATAACTAATATTGTTTTACAAATCCAATCAACATTGTGGATGATACTATTTATAAAGAAATCCGTAAACAACAAAATTTATGTTCATAATATCCAATATTATATAGTTTTTCTATCATATCAAATGATCCGTGTTCATTCAAATTAGAATTTTTAAACATCATGACTAATACAATTGTACATTTTCTAATATATACCAAGATAAATATTTTTTTATTGATTTAAAATTATAATATTCTGATTATAATTTAGACTTTATACTTAACATTTAGAATATGTTCATTATAATTTTGATAATATTTTATACTCACCTAACTTTCTATCGAGACTTAAAGTCTCAAGTTTGTCAAATCATAAGTTAGTGTTAGTCGCTATTCAGGGTTGGATTGTTTTTCTAACAACCATTTTTTAAAGATGATCATGTTTATGTTGTATTTTTTTCCAAATATACAAGTAGAGACATGCTTTAAATATTTTTTTATGAAGATGATAAAGTCACCAATACCATATTATGAATTGTAACTTTATTAAATGTAATGTAATACATTATTCGGGTAATAAAACGAGTATGCATGAATTATCAATTATATATATTTTCTAATGATTTAACCCGTATAACCCTTTACCCAAAAAAAATTGATTTAACCCGTATAACATACGAGTTCTATCCTAGTAATAATAATAAAAGTGTGAAATTATGTTATATTATTATAATAACTTGTCATAGTGAAAGAAATGGTGTAATAATGTGCACATTCAAATGAAGTGACAAAAATGGCTTTAAATACAAAAAAAAATATATATATTTGCTTCAAACCTCAATATATATATTCTTCGCATTTTTCATTATAACTTCACGAATAAGAAACATACATTAGACATTTTTTTCCATTAAAACTTAAAAGTATTACCCTATAAGCAAGTTTAATAGATTCATATATTATATTATTAATAATTAATAATTATTAATATTTAAAGATATATAGATGAACCAGTTATAGCTATCAATTAAATGATATAATTTATTTGTTTTTTTATCACACGTGGCATCTCGAAATGAATTTGACGACCGATACCAAACACCACTATCAATTCTAATTTCAAGCATAAGAGGACAAACATTATCCTTTTTGGCCTTTAAAAGTAATAATAATATTAATTAATTAGTCTACTTATCCAACAATTTTTTAGTCTGTTTAAAATGCTTACTTCTTTATTTATTTATTTATTTTATTTATCAATATTAATATTTATGTGAAACTTAACAATGTCGATTTCAGAGTTTTATCCACTAGAATTTTAAATATTGGCAAATATTTTTTTTTATTATATTTTTTCATAAAATGCACTTAATATAACTTTTATAAATTCAAGGGTTGCCATCAACGTTCGGTAAGAGAATATTATTATTTAGAAGGAAAAATATATTCTACAAATTAGATAATATAAAATATTTGTTTGGGACCATCTTATATAAAAGAATCGTATTAACTTTTATTAAGTAGGCAAAATATCCGAATATTCGGAGGGCATTTATAGGATAAATTAGTCCGTCGCCTATTGGTGGAGTATATTCCTCATTTCTTTATATTATCATCTTAGATTCCATTCATTTTTAATATATAAAAATAAGAAAACTAAACAAAACTCAAATATAGAAAAATAACATATTTTTAACGATAAAATATATATACTAAATCCATACAACTATCAACCTTGTAAAAAGAGAGACAATGCAACACACATGTATAATTATATTGAAATAGACTCGACTTCAAGTAAATACTTGAATCGACTAAAACTCTATGTTCAGGTTAACATGAACCGAAACCAATGCTTCTCATTTGGAAAACCAATTGTCTAACCCAAAATGATTCCATTAAAAATCGATTTTGAATTTTGTTTTACCGGATAGAAACTAGTTTGAATCAGAATCAGAACCTGAACCTGTTCGAGAAACGAACGGGTGCACCTCTACTCTAGTTGAATAGCCATACTAGATGTGAAAAAAGACAAAAGAAAACCTAAGAATATGAATTTGAAGATAGACATGGATGATATGGATTGACATGGATTTGGATTGACATGTGTATCATGTACATCAATATCAGTTTTTTTTTTCTTTCTTAAATGATAACTCAAAATTGAGTTAAAATTTAAATTGTTACATTTGATTTATTATTCTTACCATGATAACCAAAAAACGCTTTCAAGTAGTCTAAAATATAAGTCAATTTTTCATATTTTCTTTTCTAAACGTGTTTAGATGCAGAATATAAGGGTTCCTTCATTATTATAGAAAAAAATTTGTAAACATAAATCTTTTTACTATATAATAAATAATAAAAAAGATATCGTATTTGAGGAACATGCTTCGACAGTTAATACGTCCCTTGGGTGAATGAAAGGCCAATTGTCTCTTTGAATTTCACAAGATAAGGTGCATTAAATTTATACATAATAATATATTAGACGACAGATAAGCATATTCTGTTCTGCTATGTAAGACTACTCGTAATGTTGAGGGGTCGCCCCTTCTACATATAGTTTCAACCAACATATGTCATATCAGTTTTTTACCTATTATTTTCAAAAGAACATTTTACCCCGACACTAGAAAACTCATCATTCCTACAAATTTATTCATTTAATATTATTTTACGTAAGAAAAATAGAGAGAAAAGAAAAAAATACGAACGAACTCTGGTTGTGGCCAAGGGCGGTGGCCCAACACCGTTGCCCCTCCATAAATTGGTCGCAAGTCCGTAAAAACTTACTACATACGCTTGCGTTATGGACCGTCTAATCGTCACATATAGTATTTTATATTCTAACATATTCTATGCGATCATGTATCCTACATGACCCGAGAATCAAGCTAGTGATGGATCTAATCATAAGATAAATATTAGTATATAATGTATTTGATAATCAGAAAGAAGCATAAAATATATATAATTTCTTAGTTCATAAATAACAAGCAAAAAACTAAAGAGCATTATGAATGTTTTAATAACAAGAACAAATACCATAAAAGAGTTCGCTCAAAAATTAAATCAGAATAACAATTCATATCTAGTATAAACTATCGTGTTAGTATGAACATGTCTAGTACAAATGTATAGTATACGTGTTAAAAAGAAATAAGATAACATCATTTGTAATTCTTAGAGCACGCGAAGTAAACATAGTGAAGTATGAAACAGAGAGTGATATGACGGCAATGGGAGAGTGGGAACACAGTCCCATGGCGTTTTGTAAGTCATTGCCAGTATGTTGCGATGAAACCTCATCGGGTTAAAGTTGGCTCTGTGAAGGAAATGGAGAGAGTGGGAGGGACGGGAGAGCAGTGATACTACCCCCTCCATCGGGGTCGAAGGAATTTTAGTGGGAAGGAAAGGAACAAGTGTCTATTCCATGTGCCTTTCACAAGCACAGAGGTCGGATGCTGAGTTGGATGCGTTGGCACATGAAGCTGAACTGAATAAGAAATGAAGTTTTTAGAGATAGATTAGGGGTTCGGATAAAATATTGGATGGAAGACTAAGATGGTACGAACATATGTATAGAGGAGCTAAATGGTGGCACATGTAAAGAGCATGGAAATAATCACAATGGAGGGGAAATGGGGCAAGAATGAGCTAAAACTATCATGAGATGAGAAGATTCAACATAGTTTGTTAGACTTGGACCTATCCGAGGACATAATCAATGATAGGAGGGAGTTCCTGAAACGTAATAAAGGTTAAAAGTTTTTAGGGAATATTATATATTTGCCAAAACTTCAAATCGTGGCTTATAGTTCACTTAAATTGCCTTTAACCGTAGGTTTATTTATTATTTAATTTACGGGTCTGCCTTCAGTTTTAGGTATGTCTCTAGTCGTAGAAGTGTCATTCGTCTTTAAGGACATTGTTACCTTTAGAGGTATTTATTATTTAGTTTAAAAACCGTGAAGTCACCTAAACAAGTTATTGATATGATTTGAAGATCGGTTTTTTTTTTCTTTTACTTTTGTTATGTCGGTTAAAAATCTTAAAACCGTAATGAAATGTTTGGTTTATGATTCATATCAAAAACCGATTCCAGACCCCTACATTTAACTATATTTAAAAATGTGAAATATTTAATATTAAATGTATGTAAGTAGTTATATTATTTTAATTATATTTCAATCAACTTAACCTGCTTTTCTTTGGACCTAAAATAATAACACCCCTCAAGTGTCGGTTGACCTGATCAACTGGAATTAAAGATGTATCTTAATCGGATTAATCATTGTTTTAGTTACCATATAGCTTGTATTTGCCACATGGCTTATTTTGTTCGCCATACGTATTGTTTTAGTTTAATAAACAATTTTATTTATCGGCAACTTAATTTGAATGCTTTTAATATTTCTTTTTTTTTTACAACTTATATACATTATAAAGGTTTAATAACAGTTTGGTTTGGTTTAGTCTAGTCTTAAGTTTCAATGGTTTGGTTTCGACTTGTGATAATAAAAAACCATTACTAACAAGGTTGGCTCACGGTTTAACCTAAAATGAGAGAAAACCGGACTACAAACATCCCTTGATTTACCTTTGTGCCTTTATGTCGAATCAAGATACGCTATTTTTTGTCTTGTTTTTTTTATCTTATTTTATCTTCCGTTGATACTTGTCTCTTATATGTTTCTCTATATTTTATGAGATCTTTTTAGATGTGTTTGTTTATTTGTTTATTATCTCTTAACTAGTATGTTAAAGAGTTCAATTGTATGCATTTTCCTACGAGGATTATGAATGCATGTTGATTTTCAACATCAAAATGAATTGGTTTTCTTGAGTGACTTAGGGGGTGTTTGAAACCCATCCCTTGACTGATTCGGTCAGGGATTAGAAATCCCCTTATTGGGTAAGTAACTTTTTTGCTATGGGTCAGAGGGTCTCATTCAGTTAGGGCTCATTTTGCGATGTAACAAACAAGTTTGCTGCTGACTCCGTCAGCAATAAGCCTTTACTAGACTGGGTAAGTCAATATCAAATAGCCCCTTACTCAAACTTATCGCACCAATTTCACCTTAAGCTGCAGAATATAGGGGTGTGTATGCGGGCAGTTTTGGGCTAATCCTAATCAAAGCTAAAATTTCAGTCCATCACTGAATGAAAATCTTAAAGGATTAGGTGCACTTTGTTTTTAAGAGGTAAAATGTCTGCAGTCTGCGGACGACATCTACGGACATCTATAGAAGAAGTGGTGGAGAGTGTTGGCCGGTGGAGGACGACCACCTGTGAAAGGGAGGGGGGGGGGGATGGGGATGAAGCTGAAATATCAGTCCATCAACGAATGAAAATCCTAGAGGATTAGGTGCACTTTGTTTTTTAAGAGGTAAAATATCAGCAGTCTGCGAACAACATCTGCGGACATCTGTAGAAGAAGATGTGGACCAAACATTTGCAGCCTGTAAGAAAAAGACTGTTTGTTATTTAACTTCTGCAAACCACTAGTGGAAGGAGCGACAAGATGGAGGACGACCATCGTGGAAGGAGCGACAAGATCGAGGACGACCATCAGTGGAGAGCGTTGACCGGTGGAGGACGACCACCTGTGAAAGGGAGGGGGAGAGGGGGGACGGGATGGAGTCTGAGATAAGAAGAGAATTTTAGAAGAGGTTAGACATAGTTGGGCACTTGGGCCACATCTGCACCAAGAAGATCCCCGACCCGATATTTTTTTAATGAAACGTCTTTAAAAAAAAAACACTTTGCAGACTTAAATGTCTACGTGTGATTTGCGCGACGGAAACATATGAGGACAAGAATAACTTTTTGAGAAAAACAAACACCACCTTAGTTTTTCGATTTGGTTATGAATCAATTTTCGGTTTTGTATTTGGGCTTGAAACGTTTGAGTTTGAAAGAAAAAAATGACATGAGGTAATGAATAGAGGCATGAAACCTTAGGTCTAAAATAATGAATTCAGGAGTAAAACTTTCGTTAACCATATATATGCGTTAATATTTATAACAAGTAAAAATAAACAACGTAATCTACATCGGTTCGGTTCTAAGGTTCGGTTGCGAAGTTCTGTTTAGAGATGGAACAAGGTAGAACAAGACCAAAACCAAACTATAATTTTGGGTTTAGAAAAAACAAAACGAGACCATCTGGTTTGGGTATATACACCTTGAAATGTTAAATGGTTATATGGTTCCATCAGACTAATAGACTTGCAACTTACAAGGACACCTTTGCTGTCAAGATCCCCGTTCTTTGTCAGCATCACATCTCCAGCCAAAGTTAAGATTTTAGTTCAAAGTTGCTTTATAACGGGTCTACTAACGATATCAGCACTTTGTTTCCAACAATCTCGTATACATAATGTGACAAAAACCTGTATATGCAAGCATCTTGAACATAAAATAATTGCTTTTCTGTTCAAAAGGCTAAAGGGCACGTACTAGTTTACAAAATGCTAATGTGGATGTGTAAAAACACGAGGTTAGACCGATTAAGAAATGAGATTTTGGGGGATAGATTAACAGTAGCACGAATCTCAAATAAAATAAGAGGTGCAAAAGGGCAACTCGGATCTGCCAAACCAAATTTACGGGTTGTCGTCAAGGAGGGATGAAATCTGGGCGGCTCGGATCTCACAAACCAATTCGAGTTCCAGACCTAACAAATGCCATTTCAATCGGCTTCTTTTTTCATCAACACTTCGAAAACTAAATTTTGACTATAATGTTTACCAGGCGCTTCTTTCTTCATTGATACTCTTCCAAAACTAAATTTCGACTATAAACATAACCAACCTTTAAACTATAAAGACGCAAAACTAAAAGAACCATTTAGCTTAATTCTCACGAGCATCCTTTAGCATCAACAAACCACCAGTCCACCATATCAACCATCATCATTCATCACCATGCAGTTTTATAACCCTCTTACATGAAAAACACTCGTGTTTGGTCGCCTCAAAATCCACCAACAAATCGATATCCTGTAAGGAACAAGATAAAACAAGATTACTAAAAAATAGCTTGGATTCTTTTTCCTGCTTGCTGATAATGTTAACTAAAAAGATATAATATGACAAGATAAATATTCTTATTGTTCTCAATAATGTTGTTATTTACTACTCGATTTAACATTTACAAAATAATCAACAAGTTTTGTTAAATTTAAAGGAATGAGAAATTTATCATCAACATTTATAAGATTTTTCGGGGTAATGGTGGATTTGGCTTGGGTGATATAGGGCTCGTTTAGGGGGTTGGTGGATCATGATAATGGGTGTGAAATGGTGGTGATGGTAACAGAAACCAGGGGTGACAGTCCTCAAGAACATTAACTACAGCTTGAAAGTGTAATAGACATATGAGAAAGAGAAAAGGTGGTGATTAGATAAAAACATCATGAAAAGTTGAAGAAAATGTAATAATGTATTAAACAACAGTTGTTGATACCTACAACAGAAACAAACCATCAGCTAATCGAAAGGCTGTTATCAAGCATAACTTCTTAATCGAAGGGCTGTCATAAGGTTCTCTTTCTACTGACTACAATTTTTAAACTTTTTCAATCACCTCAAAATCCCAACAGACAGGATATCCTAGTGAAGGAACGAAATAGAACAAACAATTTTGCAACGACAAATAAGGAAGAAGTGATTACCTATTTACCTCGCCTTAAAATTACAAGTTTATATCTTCAGTGCAAGAGTTCTTTCCCATCTTTCAGGATGATAAGGTATGAAAGTTGCTATCTTTTTTCCTTGTGGCAATGGCAAATGGTGATCGTAAGGTTCTTTTTCACGCCATACAAACTCATTTTCATGCATGTATTTTCTCAACAAATCAGTCATGCTGTCCATGTCTTGCTTAATGACCGTTCGCCACGATTCCATTCCTCCTAAATTGCTCTCTACTTTGTTCAATGCGAGTTTAAGGAGTCCAA
Organism: Deinandra increscens subsp. villosa; assembly: GCA_039602395.1. Taxonomy (NCBI): domain Eukaryota; kingdom Viridiplantae; phylum Streptophyta; class Magnoliopsida; order Asterales; family Asteraceae; genus Deinandra; species Deinandra increscens. The sequence goes on along the minus strand of JBCNJP010000027.1, from coordinate 4,006,541 downwards.
TTGAGGTTCCAATTTGCCCCTCGGATTTTACAGCTTGTGCCATGTATTTGTAACTTCTTAACTCGTGTACCACTTTGTAACATGAAATGTAATCCTGCATAAATAACCAAATAAATGGCACATTATATAAACGGGACAAGCAAAATGTCTACAAAAAATTGATGTTTTTTTTTGGACAAACATCTGAAAATAGTAACCAAGTTTCACCATACTTTCCTTAAGAGGTTTAAGCAATGCAAGCTTTATTTTTATTCAATGTAGTGACTTTTTTTGTTGTCTGAAAAATAACCAACAATCTAGATTACCGGTTACATATGGCAGTTCTATAAAGCAGCTACATGACGTCCCACTTGTATAAAGTTGATCATGTAACGCCCCATCAACTCTTTACCAAATGAGCACCCACATCACCTGTTTTATATAAATGGGATGCCACGACAACTACTTTACACCATTGGCACGTCATGTCAGCATATGTAAACAAAACAGGTAACACAAGTTACAGGTCGATTTTTCAAGAAGTTTCACAAAATTAAAACTTGGTTACTATTTAGTGAGATTTACTTTCTTAGGATTAAAATTTTCATTTATACCAGCAAGACTGGTGAGATATCTTTGCATTCTTTGGCTGCTGTTGAATAAAAATCCATGGCCTCATCAAATAACTGAACAACACCACAATGCAGCTTTGCCAAAAGCCCATCAGCAGTTTGCTTCTCTTCAGCCTTCATTATAGTTACTATCTACATATTTTTAAAGTACAAGACGAATATTATAAAAGTGATCTCTTTTTTAAACAAATGAAAAGGGAAATGAAAGACTGAACTTAAAATCTTACCTGAGCCTCAGCCAAGCATATTAAGTTCATAACTGAAGAAACTGATGACGTGGCTTCTGGTGGACCCTCAGGAGTGCGTACATCTTGTAAAGAGGGTAGAACTTCATGAGCCAAATAATGATAAACCCCTGCAGCCTTTCTAAATAGGGTCGCAGACCGAACTAAATCTGCAATAATTTATTGAAAAGCACACAAACATATTAATTAGGCAAATCACACAGCTAAAAAGGAGTGAATTTCGGTCTGATTACGATCCAACAAGTCGACTGTCATGTCATCATGTTGAGGGAAAACAAGTCGGATTATCTTAAATCGAACCTTTTGTAGGTTGGTTCTTGGTGAAAATGTTACCCAATCAAGAGGTCAGATCAAAGTTTGTTATTTTTTATGTAATTGGCCATATATATGAATCTTTTTGGGAAATTACTTTCTACCTGTAACTAGAACTTGAGAGGCCAATTCTCGAAGCTGTGCACCATAAAAGAATAAAACGGTTCCAAGCTCAAACTGCAGCTTATCAATCTGAAAGAACCTAGGACCCATCAGACTGAAGAAAGATGATTGACTAAGAGGACTAGTCCACCTTATTTTAAGATTTGAAGTCCAACCAATCACCCGTGGATCATCACCAATCAAATCAACATGTTGAATCAAGTTCTCCAATAACGGCAAATACAGTTCCAGCTTTCGGATATCCTTAAATGTAAGAACAACAAAAATGAGATCCTACAAAGATCAATTTTCAAAATAACTGCAAACCAAACCGAAAATATGCTACCTGTTCACATTGAGAGGTCAATCCTCCAGACATTTCTCTTGCAATTGCATCTGTAATGGAGTTGGTTTCATTAATTAATTCAACACTTACTCGCTTGGAGCTTAACTCTTTCAATTGTTCAAGAGTGCCTGAATCTTGAGCACAGTATACATCTTCAAACACAATCTGAAAGCATAATCAAAGCAAAATTTTCGAAATTATAGTCTAAGTTCGCGATAATTCATCACCTAAATCAAATCAATTATATATGACTATGAATGATTACAAAGCAATCCTCACTGAATACAAATCAAACACAGTGAAACACACTCAAAAACACACACATACGACTGAGCACAGTATACATCTTCAAACAAAATCTGAAAGCATAATCAAAGCACAATTTTCGAAATTATAGTCTAAGTTCACGATAATTAATCACCTAAGTCAAGTATTTACACTTTACACAAAATCAAAACCCTAATTTCCAAATGAGATGTTGAGAACGAATAATCAAACTGCTTGTGTGTAGAGATAATAATACCTTTTTGGTTCTGAGCTTTGAAGGATCTTTGAACTGCAACATCGCTAACTCGAATCAACGATTGATCCAACAAGGTGTGTTTTTGGATAGATTTTGACGATGACACGTAGGGTTTTTGAAATGTTTTCGATGAAGTGATTAGGTGGGTTTCAATTGAAATTGAAATTACGTCTTTTTATTACAGTTGTATAAAACAGTTATGATGGCGATGTTGACCCCAAAAGTCTTCCTCCATGCGAATTTCTTTCCGTTTCTTGTATGCTAAGAATTTGGAGTTGATTGTGGCCGTGACGACGGCTTCACGCGGATCCAGAATCTTCCATTTTGGGGCTGTTTCCGTTAGAGTGGGAGTGACCAGTTGAAACGGCCGTAACGGAGCACGAGTCGCCGCCGAGTCAACTTTAAATAACGTATAGAGTTAAAAATAAAATGAGTAGTTCATAAAGTAGTGGTTATTTGAGTAAATTACGGATTTCATCCATGTGGTTTGTCAAAATTTCATCTATCGTTTACGGATTTTGTTTTCAACGTTTGCCAAAACGTTGCGAATTTCGTCCTTATAGCTAACGTCCGTTAAAAAAATCTGTTAAATTTTTAAAAATGACAGTTTTACCCTTCTTTTAAATAAAAAAGGTAAAATGACTCTTTTGCCCCCCCTCTTCTTCCTCAACTTCTGTCACCACCCACCCACCACCACCCACCACCACAAGAGCTTTTATACCCTTTATTTATTTCAGGTCGTCCGACACAAACATCATCTCCGTCACAACCATCTCCGACACCACCATTATCTGGGGCACCACCATCGTAACTCCTTCGTGTCTCCGTCACCACCATTTCCGACGACACCCCCATCAATCACCACCATCTCTTTCTTTCCTCCCACAGACAACTGAACTAAATTTAACCCAAAATGAAGCAAGTTCTTGAATTCATTAATGAAATTGACCCAAGCTTTTACATATAAGATCAGATGACTAAACAACTTGGGATTCGAATGTCAACTACGTGCAAAATTCCACTCCTATGCAATCAAACTAGATTCAAAATTTTAAATCTTTTTTTTTCTGGTTTTGGAATACCCATTGCAAATCTTTCAAAATTGAATCATAAATTAGTAATTTAGCCCTCGAATTCCTCAAATCTGAATCAAATTGATAAACGGGTTCTCAAATACCCAGTTTTTCCTTCGAACGACGTCGCCGTGAAGATGCAACGAATTGCCAGCTTCTCCTCCGGCCAACTCTCCTTATGAACCAGTTGTGGTCGCCGCCGTGGTTCAATCGAAACCCACCACCGCAAGTTTTATTTTCGATTTGTGTATCAAGTAAAGATGATATCAGATTATTTCCGATGGTGACACAACCGTGGCAAAACCAATCATGTCTTCTACCGATTCGACACACCGTTTTCGACTCACCTGCACTCGATTTGCGCTTGCAATTGTTCAAAGAATCGGCGATGAAATCGTTCAAATATCACATATGAAGATTGAAGACTGTGTGCAGATTGGTGAAGATGATAAACTTAATGGGTCCCACCTTTCTTTTGTTATTATATAAGTTTTTTATTTATTTTTTCTTTTTAAGAGGGGTATAATGGTAAATTTATACCCACTTAACGGAATTTTTAACAGACATCCACGTCAGGGACGAAATCCGTAACGTTTTGGTAAATGTTGGGGACGAAATCCGTAATTTTTGAAAACTTAGGACGATAGGTGAAATTTTGGCAAACCACAGGGACGAAATCCATAATTTACTCTTATTATTATTTTTTTTAACGACTAAATCTATTATACTTCTAAACTAGGACAAGTGCTCATTGGCATAAAGTAGTGGTTATTATTCTTGTTTTTTTTGTTAAATTTAGATAACCCTGTCTTTAAAACACGCCCTACTTTTAGTCCAATGATAAAAGCTGTAATATGTCATATTAATTCACGTACAAGTAGTATGAATTGATACAGGTAATGCATATATGGGTAATACGAAAATACAAGACCATCATTTAATATGATGTATACGAGTTGTATTAAACAATATATATTATACTAGGTTAGGTTAGTAACCCGTGTAATACACGGGTTGAATAAAGATTTTTAATGTGAGATAACTAAAAAATAATAAAATATTTAAATATTTTATGAATAACATAATTTTTTTTTATCATTTTTGTGAAGTTTGACATTATCGAATTTTTATTAATTTTGAAAGAAAATCAATTCTAAAATTTTGTTTTTAAATTTGGAAGTTTGATATGATTATATTCAATATTTAAGATATATATTGAGGTTGATTGTGGTGATGCCAAGTGGAAAAATCCTAGGTGGACACCCTAAAAAGAAGCCATGTGGCTTCTGAGTTATTGCTTTATTAGATGTAAAGATTAAAATTAGTGCGTTCCTATATTACTCATGATTTATTCATAACTATACTTTAAAGTTTAACTAAAAAAGAACTATATGTTTAAAAATTTTAGATGTATTTTAAAGAGAGACTACAAGATCTGACAATATTTCTTATTAAAACAAAACTATTAAATTTATGTAAATAACTACTTACCTTTTTAACTTTAAAACTCCACACACACCTTGTGACAGTTTTTCTTTAAGGAGATTTTGTAGGAAAAAATTGTCACAACTTGTAACTTGTAGTATTTTAACCCTACTTTTTTTTTTATTGTGTGACATATCCCTTAATTACTAGTGTGTCGTATTGAGCGCACCTTCTGACGACTAAGAAGCCCCCTTTTATGTTTCTTTCTTTATGGTTCCTTATGTAATCACATATCTTTGTTCTACAAAATTAAATCTCGGTTTTTTAGTACATTTGATTCCCCAACGCAGAAGACCTTGTACCTAGATCTCGGCCTTGGTGGTCCTTTGTTCGAATAACAAACCCGATCAAGCTTCCCATCCATATTTTTATACATAACAACATCGAAAGCACAAGTGACACATAATGTTAATTTCTGGTGATATCCTCAACATGGTTAATCAACTAGTTGAATATGATCGTTGAATGGACCCCATAAGCTAATACTACATTACTACTATAATCGGTTTCTTGTCGGTGAAGAACTACAATAGTATATTTGATTTGACTTTCATGTGTTATTTAGGTTTGCTACTTTCGCAGTTGGTTTTTTTTCTTTTTCTTTGTTTATTAGTTTGAGCAAATTACATAAATAGTTCTTGTGTTAGTTTTGTTTTTTTACATAACTTTTGTAAAAAAAAATAATTGGTGTTAGCCCAAAATATGCTACAAAATTATACTTACGTGTCTCAAAGTTGTTTATTTTGATAAAATACAACTATTTGCATACTTAGCAAGTTGTTTTTAAGATAATATAAATTTACAAAATAATTTATAAACGACATCTTACAGGTCTCTTTCTTTTTAATTATATGATAAAGAACCATGACCCTTGGAATATTTGAACATATGTAAATATCATCTCCATCAAAGTTACCCTGATTAATTTTCTCCATTTTTCATTTTATAAACAGTATAACTAATGTTAATTTTTATAAACCAATGTTCATTTACAACACATCATTTTGATTTTAGATAACCATATCAACTAAACTAAATTAAAAATAACAGTAAGCTTTAACGCTTGAGTCAATGAGTCAATTCCAATAAAACTCTCTAATTCAAACACGCTTTCATTGATTTTATAGATTTGACACACACAAGTGTCGTTTTACCAGATCTCAATGTCTAGACGGGTCTCCTAAGTTTTTCAAATTCATATCATTAATTAAACAATATTATTTATAAATGAATAGTAAGAGATATTTATTTTTAATTAATGTATACTGTATTTTTAGAGGTAGATCCTAGGGTTTCGGTTATATGGAAGGCTCTCTAGTATTTCCTTGTAATTCCTGAGCTATCGTTCAACATTTGCTGATGATTTCTTTCCCGATTTATATATATTTTTTCCTGATTTAAAAATAACTAAATGAATAAATCTATTCTTAAATTAGTATATTTAACCGGGCTCAAATTTCCTTTTCCTTAAAAAAAGAAGAAAGAACTGGTCGGAATTTATCAAATCAAGCTACGAAGAAACGATCAAAAGTTCAAAACCCCGGGTATGAAGAAAACATTGGATTAAACAAGACTCCAATTTCAAAACCCTTCACCGGAATTGTGCGCATCTTCCTCGATTCGGAAGATCATCATCGGCGGAGCTGACCGATTGATCGAGTCTGTGGGTGTGGCAATTCTACAAACACATGGCGGACAAGAAGCAGCTCATCTTGGTGGTCGAAGGGACCGCCGCTTTGGGTCCTTACTGGCGCACCATAGTCTCCGATTATCTCGAGAAAGTTATCAGGTACTCGTACTACCATTATCTTATTTAGGGGTTTCAATTTCATGCGTAATTCAATCTAGTTTATTTCTAGATTTTACCCCCTTTTGTAATTAGTATCGATTGAACTCCGTAGCGTTGTTTTTAGTCCTAATTTAGCCATTGATTTGTTAAGTTCCCGATTGGTTTGCCCTAGACTGATTATTTCAATCGCAATGTATTAGTTAGGCTAGGTCAAAAGAAACTAATTTGAGACTGAAAACTTTTCCTAATTTTCTGAAATATAGGAAATTGACAGTTTTTGAATAATCTGGTGTTTAGGGTTCCTGTATATGCTTTTATGCTGACATTTTCATTTCTAATTGTTTGTTTGTTGGTTTGTTTGTTTATGCAGGTCATTCTGTGATAATGATTCTTTGGTAAGTTTCCACTTTCATCTTAGTACAATGGAAGATTTCCGTTTTCGATTTAGGTGTTGTACATGTTTTATGTCATATTGGATGATCATGTTTCCATATTCTTTAGCTTTATTGTTTATTGATTTTATATTTTTATATGCCTCACCGATACTCGTACTAAATTCGTCTTTTTTAAAACTATACCAACAGAATTTTGAAAATTCACTTTTAGAGTATTTGCATTTGTACATGGTCGTTCTCTTTGTTAGAATTTGGTAGAAATAAATAACTTATGTTCAGAAAAGATTACTCGTGCTTACTATTTTGGCACAATAAAAGCAGCGTGTGATGATATAATTATATAACGTCTACTTGATGATAAGAAGAATATGATTATATACCAAAATGTTCTTGTATATCCACGCTTTTACTAACTTTCTGTTTGTTCTTTATTTGTCATGAAAAGAAATCGCCCGGGACTATTGCTGAGCTGGCCCTGATAATGTTCAATTCTCATGGATCTTATAGCTGTGTGTATTTTCTATCTTATACTTTCTTATATAAAAAAACTATCATTTCTCCCACGTTCCTATTAATTAATGTACTTACATTTTGTGTTTTCTATCCATTTAAATCCAGCATGTTTGGTGCAACGAAGTGGCTGGACAAGAAATGTTGATTATTTCTTTGAATGGCTATCGGCTCTACACTTTTCTGGTGGTGGTTTCTGTGATGCTGCAATTGCGGAGGGACTTGGTGAAGTTTTAATGGTATTTATTGTAAATCTTTTCAGTATCTTCAGTGTTATAAATCACAAAATTTTCTTACTTTTTATATGATCAGATGTTTCCTTATGCAAACGCGTCACAAAATCAACACAATTTGGGTGTTCAAAGGCATTGCATACTTGTTGCTGCAAGTAATCCATACCCTTTGCCTACCCCTGTTTACCGACCACCAATTCAGAAAATAGAACCAAGTGATAATAGTGAGGCACAGTCAGAGAGCCGTTTGTCAGATGCTGAATCTATCGCTAAAGCGTTTTCTCAGGTATTAATAATGGAGTTATATATAGCTTCTTAATGGTGATTTTGTACTAATTTCTGTTTTTTGCAACAGTGTTCTATTTCTCTGTCGGTTATATGCCCAAAGCAACTTCCAAAACTCAAAGCAATTTATAATGCGGTAAATATCTGTAACCTTACATCCTCCTTCATATTTGCAAAGATTTTGTGTATATGGGCTATTTTATTACATGGGATACTTTTATTTACAAAAATCAATATAAAAGCTTTGTTTTAGTCCTAATCAACTAATAACTTTTCTCTATTTTGAAGATTTTTCTTTAGTGCCTTACTGCGTTTTGCATGCCTAAAGCACATTGTCAAATATGAAATTTTATTTGTAAAGGATTAAATTAAGGTTACCATTGTGGGGATGCAAGATGTCATCCCAAGAAGTATGATATGGCCGCGTTTGGCTTGCATGATTTTTTTTTCATATAGTAGATTTGTCAAAGGAATTTTAGTCTGACATGTGTTTGATTGGTAGGGAATTGAATGAAACTTAATTCCATTTTGTGTATAGGTACAGTTTTGGAAATGGAATGTAAATAATGATAAATGATAAATTACCCTATTTGCTTTTCTGCTTGGTTTATATATAAATATTTCTAAATTTAAGATGAATAATAATAGGAAAATTTATAATAAAATAATTTTTAAGAAGATGTTATACCAAGTAATCATTATAATAAGTAGAGTATAATCTAATTAATGATTAGAAAACAGTTACTGAAGATTTGTTTTGCCCATAACTTTGATTGCCTGTTTAGTTCTAGAATAAGTATTTGGAAATTGATTATAGTAGAAACTAATAACAATAATGGTATTAAATGCATAAAACAAGTGGAAGCTAGATTTGAACTTGACACCTCTGTTAGAGGGATACCACCGTGTCATCCCTTGAAAGAAGCTTGTGTTTGAGTTCCTTCCATTGATTAAATCTGGAGATTCCAACGGAATTCAATTCCATCCTATTTCAGAACCAAAAAACCATGGAATAGAACCTTAAATCCTACTTGCATTCGATTTTCAGAAACAAGCATGCCCTAAAAACGTAAGGCATAAGCGACTCAGAAAAGACCTTTTTATAGAGAATTGACAATGTTTAGTCTTGACTTGTAGCAGTTACTATCGTTTTTCCAAATTTTTAAAATAAAAAATGCTAACCTTTTGTATTTCAACTTTGAAGGCAAAAAGGAACCCGTCATCACCTGATCCAACAATTGATGTCGTGAAAAATCCACATTATCTTGTACTCATTTCAGAAACATTCATGGAGGCTCGTGCTACTTTAAGTCGATCAGGGATTACAAATCTGCCCACTCAAAGTCCTATAAAATTAGACACTTCGATTCCTCCAGTTTCGGGCCCGCCTCCAACTTCAGTTACATCAAATGCATCTTTAATGAACCGCCAACCTATTCCAGCAGGAACCATTCCTCCCGCTACTGTAAAAGTTGTAAGTCCCGTTAACCTTCTTATCTTTTTTATAAGGAATGTAAGGATTTTTTATTAATCTAAATATTCAGGAACCCACCACGATTTCATCAATGCCACCTGCATCCGCACCAGTGACTGCACCTTCGTTTCAACATGTGCCGCCTGTGGCTCGAGCCGCCTCTCAAGGAGTCCCGGCCATGCAAACATCTTCACCTTTATCGGCTTCTCAAGAAATGTTATCAAATAATGAAAACGTTCAAGAAATGAAACCAAATGTTAACGGGATTCAACCGCCATTACGTCCTACAGGTCCGGTAAATGTGAGCATTCTTAATAATCTTTCACAGGCACGGTTAATGAACCCTGCGGCTCTTGCTGGCGGCACATCCATGGGGATACCATCAATCGGTGGGAATCCAATGGCCATGCATATGAACAACATGATATCTAGTGGAATGGCATCAACCGTACCCATTTCTCAAACTGTAATTTCATCTGGGCAATCGGGTATTACATCGATTCCCGGGTCGAGTACGGTTTCCGGAAGTTCACTGAGTACTGTACCCGTGTCCGTACCTGGTTCATTTACTTCAGCCACTTCTAACATGTCTGGAAGTGTAAGTCAACCATTGGGTAATAATCTTCAAGGAAGTGTGGGTATGGGTCAGCCGGTTTCGGGCATGGGCCAAGGGAACCTTGCAGGCCCGCAAATGGTGCAGAGCGGAATGGGAATGAATCAGAATATGATGGGTGGTGCCAGCCAACCTGGTATGGCTGGAGCCGGAACCGGAGGCGGAACTGTAGCTGGAACTGGGGCGGGAACAGGGACCATGATGCCGACACCTGGCATGTCTCAACAAATACAAGGAATGCAAACTCTTGGTGTAAATAACAACAACACTGCTAATGTTGTTCTCCCACAACAGACGGGAGGTGGCGGTTCACTGCAAACAGCTCAGTCAAAATATGTCAAAGTTTGGGAGGTAACAAATATAACTAACTATACACACACACACATTTATAAATTATTATAATGTTATAATTACTGGGAATTATGAAGTTGTCTCATGATGCAGGGGAACTTATCGGGCCAGAGGCAAGGGCAGCCTGTGTTTATTACAAGATTAGAAGTAAGTTTAAAACCCTCGATCCTTCAATTTGTAATGATGTTTAGGTTTTTGTATGGTTGACTTGAACGGAATGGGTACACAAAATATCCTACCTGTGGGATGAAAATTTGTTTAAATTTGTATCTTAGACCTTATGTTTTTTTATGGACTAATGACAGGGATACCGGAGTGCAACAGCTGCTGAATCGTAAGCTTGTCTCTAAATTCTGCAAACCCTAGAATGGTTAAATGAAGATATTTCATATGGTTCTGTTTATTAGATACTTATCTGGAATATCTCTTCTTATGCTTCAGGCTTGCAGCTAATTGGCCACCAACAATGCAAATAGTTCGCCTTATATCTCAAGATCACATGAATAACAAGTATTATCTACCATCAATTCGTGTAACATTTTATTTGCTATTTTATCATGACCTAATTCTGTTTTGTTAATTTCCACTTTCGTACCAGACAATATGTCGGAAAAGCCGATTTTTTAGTTTTCAGAGCGATGAATCAACATGGATTTCTTGGACAGCTGCAAGAAAAGAAACTTGTAAGTTAATTAAAAAAAAATCATTCTACTTTTTCTTCTATTATTAATAGATTATTGTGCCATTTATATTATTTCTTATTTAAACTCGTAAGTAGTAAATTAGGTTATAACTGTGACATTTTTGTAAACATGTAGTGTGCAGTCATACAGTTACCGTCCCAGACATTATTACTCTCGGTTTCTGATAAAGCATGCCGGTTGATTGGAATGCTTTTTCCCGGGGTAAGTTTTGATTATTCTTGTAGTCTTGGATCAGAGAGTCGAGATTTGTGATTGAGAGATTTAGACATGATTAAATTGGCGGGTAGAACAGAATTGAAAGTATGAACACAGAAAAGTACAGAGACGGTCAAAGTGTGCGAAATTGAATTTATAAATTCGGAATCATCATTAACTGTTTACAACGAATTCCAACGGCTATATATACCATGTGAAACGGTGTTTGCGGGGATGGCACCCCTTCCCGTATAACCGCTCGCTGTTTGACTTGTACAAGTTTGACCCGTAAATACAGTAATACATAGAGTACTTAACATTATGTCACACTATCTAAAATACATATAGTAGGCATCTTAAGTTTTCGATTTAATTCAACAAGAAATCTAAACTTTTAAGGAAATTGTATAAGCCAAAGATGGATATTAATCATAATCATATCATTATTATGAAATGTCATATTTGCTATTTCACATAGGACATGGTGGTGTTTAAGCCACAAATCTCCGGTCAACAGCAGCCGCAACAACTTCAGCCACAACAGCTTCAGCAGCAGCAGCTTCAACCACAACTGCAACAGCAACAGCAGCAGCAGCACCCGCAACTTCAACAGCAACAGCAGCAGCTACAGCACATGCAGCAGATTCCGCCACTTCAGCAGCAGCAGCCGCAGCAGATGCAACAGACGCCACAACAACAGCAACAACAGCCACAACAACCATTGCAGCAGCAGCAGCAGCAGCAAATGGTTGGGACCGGGATGAACCAAGGTTATGTTCAGGGTCCGGGTGGCAGAACACAAATGGTGTCACAGGGACAAGTTTCTTCGCAAGGCCAACAAAGTATGTCTAGCGGTAGTTTTATAAACTGATGTTAATCTTTACGTTTAGGAAAAGGACGGGGAATTGATCGCGTTTGGCCGGCCTATTAGTACGCCTATGTTTTTTTCATGTTAGAATGGATTAATAATATTTATTAAATAAAACTATTGTTAAGTGGAGATTGCTGTATATGTGTGATGATATTAGATTGAAGTCTAATTTATGGATTAGAACTTTTAAAGGGTGTGGTGGTGGTGAGGTGTGAGTCTCGAGCAAATCAGAGAAACTCAAGTTAGACATGTAATTATTGTAGCTAATGGCTTATTTACTTTATTAGATAATGTCAGCTAAATAAGACCATTTAATTATAAAACAATTGAAATTATAAAAAATTAGATAATATACTAGTTCTTCCAAGTATATAGCAGCCATTTCCATTAAATTTCCTAAAGGTGCTTTAGATCATATATATATATATATATATATATATATATATATATATATATATATATATAAATCTTAAAGTGAAAGGTAGTGTGTACACATTTCATTGAGTGATTAAAGCAACTTGACAGTTCCGCACTAACCAACTTTTTAGGAACTCAATTATCATATGTATTGTCAAGTAACTATTTATTTAGTATTTAATAGTTCTTAACCTACGGATTAGCGATGGTTAATGTTGCAAAGAGTGTGTAGCTTAGGGCTGTAAACGAGTCGAGTCGAGCCGAGCTAGGGTGAGCTTGGGCTCGGCTCGTTTAGAAACTGGGCCGAGCTAGCTCGTTTATTTTAACGAGCTAAAATATTGAGCTCGAGTTCGGCTCGGTAAAAATCGAGCCGAGTCGAGCCAGCTAGGTTATTTTTTAAAATTTATATTATTTACACATATTAATATATAACGTGACTAAAACTAATTTTTGTCATACTCGTAATGAAACTTGTAAAATTCGATGTTTATTTATTTACTATTCAATAAAAACAAATATATCTTACTGAAACGTATAATATCAATTTTATTTCTTATTCTAGTTTAATATTTTTTTTAAAGTAAAATACTATAGAAACTTAGTAATTAACTTAAAAATTATATTATAAATAAAACTCACAATTTTTTAGTTATATAATATATAATAAAATTTGAGCTTAAATTTAAACGAGCCAAGCGAGCGAGCCACAAGCCGAGCTAACCTTGGTTCGGGCTCGACTCGTTTAGAAACCGAGCCGAGCCGGCTCGGCTCGTTTATAATCGAGTTGATTTCGAGCATGCTAATTTCGAGCTTTTTTCGAACGAGCCACGAGCCGCGAGTTTTTTGAACATCTCTAGTGTAGCTGCAAGATTCATCTGTGCTTGAGGAGTTGAAGTAGTTGAAGTTATGTGTTTAAATTGCGAGAAAAGAAAAAAGAAAAAAAAAACAATTTGGTCACCAAGGGCTCCTAAACAAGTTTCGACGTCTCGGAAAACCGTGATTATTTACATCAATTGAGCTCCATTCCAGATAAAAACTAAAAAGTAAAACCCATCTATGCTAGCGACCAGATAATAAAACCTAAAAGCTTAATAATCAAACTTTTAACATCTCAGTCACAAAAATTTCTCATCATCAATAACCACTCAGACATGTCCTTCTAGTTAGCTTCATATACATATACTGAGAGTCAAAAGATGTCATCATTTCAAGACACACACCAAACTTTACCAACCAACTATTTAATTTTTCTTTATTCTATTGGGTCCTCCTTGTATATATATATTTTTTTACGTTTGGATCCCTCCACTTTTAGCATCATATAGATGATCATCATGACATGTGCTCTTAAAGCACGGAAGGTTACACTAAAAGCCCGAAACAGAGAACGTCCAACTAAACTTTAATCCACTTTCCTATTTTTTGTTATAAAATAATCCAATAAATAGAAACCTCTTTAGAATATTTGGATACCCATTTTTGTGTTCACAACCTAAGAAAATCTCTAGAATTTTTTGAATAGGTCATTTTATAATGGGAGCTTGAATTTATAATCATCATTATTTGTATGACAAAATCTTAACAATGTTGTGTAACAATCTTAACATTCATCATCATAAATTCATAATCATCAATTTTGAATTGTTTGACCAGGCCCATCATAACCTAACCCATTTTTGATCCCCACATAAAATCAATCCCGAATCCGTCACTATGATGACTTCAATTGAATGACTCCATGTTTATCGATACTTGTTTCTTGAGGTAAGTAATAAGCATGCTATTTTGATTAGCTTTCTTAGAAATGGCTAATAGCTAACTCATACACCTGTTCTACTATAAATACATAGAAGATGATAGGAATAGTGAAGCATTTTTATTGGGTCACGTGGTAGTCTATGATTGGTGTCACGTGATATTATAAATTTAATTATCTTTTTCTTTTTATCTAAGCGCAATAAATTTAGCATACTAATTGGTGGTGTAACATATACAATCGTGCATCATAACTTTTACGTCATATACTTAATACTTTTATAGTTTGGTTTCTGAGTTATATACTATTACGTAGTTTTTTTATGTAGTGTTATAACAATCCAACTGTTTTGTGTGACCGTTTTGTCTCCGTAGCAACATGTGGATAGTAAACTAGTTAAACTATTTCTAAGTTTACACTAACATTCATCATAAGACCCAAAACCTTCAATCACTTGAAGATGAACGTCTTTATTGTAAAAATTAGGACCACTAGATTACAAGCTCTCTGGTGGTATTTTTATCTGGTGAATTCTAATAAATACATAGAATGCAACAAAGGTTACGTAATTGTCCTCAAGACGATACTTTGACGATAAAGTAATAACTTTAAAAAAAAAAACTTATAAGTTTAAATCCTACAAAATACACTGATAATGATAATTTAGTTCTTCAAAAAGAAGAAAAATAGTTTATCATATGTAATTAAAATAAATGTTCTCAGTTGTTCAATAGCATGTGCTTGAACCAAAAGACTTTCTAAGCCATATAATTAAGGAAATGACATGACTAATAAATCATGAATTGTCCTTTCGTGCCATACACGTGTCCCATTATGATCCAATGGGTTTTAAGTTAAATGGTTGGTAAAATGTTAGTTTAATTACTTTAATAATGTCCCATTCCCATCCATTAAGCATTTCATCTTTAACCTATAAGACTATTTCACTTTGCTTCTACTCAAAATCACATCATGCAACATGGATTCCTCTATCATGTTTTATAAATCTCTTCATAAATATATTTAATTTTCATTAAAAATAAGACACTAAATATAAAAAACAAAATAATATATGTTAAACTTTAATTAATCGGTGTAACTATCGAATGTACGCTTTGAGCCCTTGATTTTGGAGGCATGTACGGTCATACATATTCAATTGGATTAAAGAAAATCAGTCTTTCACAACCATTGATAAATATTCTTTAAAAAGTCAAAACCGACTCTTTAAATATAAAATTAATTATATAAACTCTATACTAATTTACAATTATTGCTTTTGGGAAGAGAAATACTTCCTTTATTCCACTTAATAAAAAACAACAAATCCTTTTGGATGGTGAGAGCTCCACCACAACTATTTAACATGATGTTCTAAGTGAACAATGAGACTTCATTTTTCAATCTCACACTCACTTCCTTGCAACAGTTGCTTTGATGGTTTCCACTTCTTCTCCTCCACTTCCAAAGGTTAGCAACCCAAAATATATGTTACATATGTGATGTGTATATGTTCTTTTTGTTTTATATACATTAGTTGTTTTACTTTCATGTACATCTCAATAGGGTCGTATGTTCTTTCTTCAAAATTGTTACAAAAACGTTTGGCTTCTATTTTCAATGTGTTGAAGCGAGTATCCGACAAAGGGTGGATCAAATCCTTAGTCCATAAGTATAAGTTGTATGCACCGCTGACTAGTTGGTTCTAAATAGCAAACATCGTTAGCCTCGTCACAGTAAAAGAGGCCTTAGACATGATAATAAGTATCGGTAATGGAAGTAGTAAAAACTAAAAAGCAAGTACTAGTAGGGTTTTATTGTGTTACCTAATTCTCGGCCTTGTTATGTCTATTGTACGCATCTTTATCCTATATTTCTGTAAGGCTCCGTATCTACAACAACTCAGAACACATATTTTTGTACTTTGGTCATAGGATCACCTACAACCTTTTTAGTTAGATAACAGAGACCATATAACCACCAGCGTGCTCAAATAGTCTGTATTTGTAGGAAGCTCCATCGGATGGAGACGGAGAGGGACCGAGAAGGGAAGCCAAATGGTGGTACTCTACTTTCCACACGGTCACCGCCATGGTCGGAGCCGGAGTTCTTAGCTTACCTTATGCTATGGCCTACCTCGGATGGGGTCCGGGAATGGCTGTAATGGTCATATCATGGTGCATGACCTTGCACACAATGTGGCTCTTGGTCCAACTCCATGAGTTAACCCCAGGGGTCCGCTTTGACCGCTACATCGACCTCGCCAGACACGCTTTTGGCCCGAAACTCGGGCCATGGGTGGTACTACCACAACAGCTGATAGTACAAGTTGGGGTGAACATAGTGTACATGGTGACAGGTGGGACCTGCCTTCAAAAGTTTGTGGAAATGGTGTGCAATGACTGCACTAGGCTAAGGCACTCATATTGGATCATTATATTTGGGTCCACACATTTTCTACTCTCTCAGCTTCCAAATTTCAATTCTGTTTATGGGGTTTCACTAGCTGCTGCTGTTATGTCACTATGGTAGGTCAAAAAAATATAATAATAGCTTTATAAATACAAAAAGACAAATAAACTCGATTTGGCTCGATTTTATGAGGTGATCTGATGTGATTTGGCTCGATTTTATGATGTGATTTGATGTGACAGTTATTCAACCATAGCTTGGGCGGGTTCCCTAAGCAAAGGAAGACAACCGGATGTAAGCTACGCTTACAAGAAAACAAGCGGGGCGGACTCGATATTCCGTGTCTTTAACGCGTTGGGTCAGATTTCGTTTGCGTATGCAGGGCATGCAGTCGCACTCGAAATCCAAGCCACAATCCCTTCCACGCAAGGGAAGCCCTCAAAAGTAGCCATGTGGAAAGGGGCAATGGGAGCGTATTTCGTGAACGCCATATGTTATTTTCCGGTTGCAATTATCGGTTACTGGGCGTTCGGAAAAGATGTGCCGGATAACGTTCTGGTCGCGCTACAGAAACCGTCTTGGCTCATTGCAGCTGCTAATTTGATGGTGGTGGTTCATGTTCTTGGAAGCTATCAGGTGTTTGCAATGCCTTTATTTGATTTGATTGAGAAAGGATTAACGAAAAAATACAATGTTCCCTATGGACTACCACTTAGAGTTGTGGTTCGTACTTCTTATGTTGGTAAGTACTCATGTTTTTTAATTTTGTTTATTTTCATGAACTAATGTTTTTTTTTTATTTTTCTTTTGCAGCTTTCACGTTGTTCATGGCAGTAACATTTCCATTCTTCGGTGATTTACTTGGTTTTTTTGGTGGATTTGGTTTTGCTCCCACTTCTTATTTTGTAAGCCATAGATTAAACTTTATAATAAAATATATAAAAAAATTTAATAATAATTATAAAAATAATAAGATCAAGCTAATAATAATAATATAAATGAATTATTCAATTTTGCAGCTTCCAAGCATAATATGGCTCGTCCTCAAGAAACCCAGGCCATTCAGTATCCACTGGCTTGTTAATTGGGTAAGTGCTAAATGCCATTTATAATACTAAAACATTTAAAAAATATTATTTCAACTTGAAAAATATATATAGCAAATAAATGAATTCTTCAAATTTCGGAATCCAATATTTGTGTATTTTCAGGTGGGAATATTCATCGGAGTTTTCATAATGTTAGCTTCAACCATCGGTGGATTCAGGAATATAATCGCTGACTCCTCAACTTATGATTTTTATCAGTAAATTAATATCATTTCAAGACTTCCAAATTTATATATATATAGATATATACATATATATAGCTGTGCGTGTATCATATTTGTTTGATCTACAAAATTATATGAAAATGTGAAATAAATGACAGTAAATAAACCTGAAGATATTTGAGTTCCAGAAAGCAGCAAATAAACCAAGAGGGTGATCATCATTCATCAATAGGTGGTAATTCATTTTAGAAAGAATAGATGCTTACCAAATCTTGATAAAATGTCACAAATGGTAGCACAATGTGTTAACTTATCAACCACCACAATGACGAAAGGAATACAAGCATAATCTTTTCCTAAATGCGAAAAATGTGTTCGATTGGTGTGGTTCTTTCTGATTGCTAAAAATGATCAACTTTTCCTTCAACACACGGGTTCCTTCCTGTTTTCTGCAACAAAAGTATATGGTATTAGATGGCTGCAAAAGCTATAAGACTGAGTCAACACTCCATTTTGAAGAAAAGATACAGGTTTGACTTTTAGGGTCAAAGTTACAATATTTAAAATGTGAAATTCTGATTTTAATCTCCAAATTATATCATATGCTACATATGTATCTCGTTACCAGATTTCCATAAAAGTAAAACTGAAGGGTGAGTAATATCATATCCATTTCGAAAGTCAAAGTATTGAACTTGACCTCAAAAGTCAAAATTGTAATGATCAGATTATTGTTTTTCTAAATGAGAAAGATGATGAACACAAACCATTGGTGGTACCCAGAATCATGATTCGATTGTTGAAAAAAATGACTGGATTCCAAAGATAATGAAAAGAATTCCACCCGATAGTGCAATCTGTATAAAATATGTGAACATTTTATTAGATTTTCAAAAAAAAAAAAAGAGACAGGATAGCAAAATAATGAACTTCACAATTCACATACAAATCTCTCAGATATTTGTGTTGCCAAGCTTTTCCCTCCAAAAACAGCAGCAGTCTGACACAAAGCTTGACCTCTAATAAATAGACACAAATTTGTTAAACAGTGTGTTAAAAGTCAAAGTCAAAGTCCGCGTAAAGGAATATGATATAGACGAATGAAGTTACATAATTCCTCCAACAACAACGCCTATAGGGTTCTCAGCTGCCGCCAAACCAATTGTAGCCAACTGAAAAACAAAATTAACAGCCAGAGTCAATAATGGATCAAGTGACCATATTGATCAAATGCAGGTCATGATGCTTCAAGATTGATGTTCACCTGGCTTTTGTCTCCCCACTCACCGAAAAATGTTATAGAGAACGCCTGATCAATATCCGTATGTTAGGTATCTGATAACTTATAGAAAAAAAGGTGGCAATTTTCAGGGCTTATACCTTAAGAAAGATGGGTGAGAAGAACTGAGTCAAAAATGGCCTATTCTTTTTCTTCAAATCATCATCAACCTTCCAGAACATGATACAATGGAAATTAAAGAATTAATAATATGTTCAATTAGTTCTGAATAAGATTAACCATAAGAAGTTAAAAACTGAGATGCAATTCTTGCATTACCTTGTTATTTGATTTAGTTGTTCCCCCGTTAGCTTTTACATCAGCATCCTGTACATATGATTAGGAAAAACTTTTAATTGCAACTTGCAAGGGAAAAAGAAGACTAGAGGCAAGGTAGGATCCAATGTAGTGAGACGGGAGGCTAGACACCCTACAACAAGAGTTGACAAATTTGATAAACCGTACCATGATGACAACCACAACACTTCTAATTTTATTTCTATTTTTACAACTTATTGCCAAACGGTGATGACTAAACTCGTGCAATTTGAACGTTTTTGTAATTTGTGTCATATAAGAAAGAAGAAAGATGGGTTTTTTAATCACCATTTGTTGTTTTTCTTTGACCACAACCCATATTTTAGCAACCCCCCCCCCCCCCCCCGGCAAAAAAAAAAAACTGGATCCACAACTAGCCCTAGAGGTACAAGGTAAGAGACTCTCGAACCAATTCAGCTTCAACTTCAGCCAATTCTTCAGAATCACTGTTAGTAGAAACATGGTGAATTAGTTGCAAGGATTCAAAGGTTTGTTAACTTATTATATATAATAACATTGTATTATATACAGAGCGTAGAAGAGTTACTCGTCATTATATGCATCCCACAAAGACCATAGTCCAAAACCAAAAAACAATACAGTAGTGATATGTTTAGTTAATGTTCGTGAGATCTGCACGATTATAATCATCGCAAATTCATCAATAGGGACAAAAATTAATGTTAAATAAGAGTTTGATTATCCATGAAAACATGAACGATATGTTGTTTAAGAAATATACCAGATTTGGTGCAGCCATTCCAACAGCAGCAGAAAGAATGGTCATAACCTAAAAAAACAATGCATCGACTTCAAAAACTTTGAACAAAAGGAGCTGGTACATATATATTGAATAAAAACGTAGTAATTTAAAGAAACTTACAATTAAAGATGAAAGGCAGCCTGCCAAGACATGTCTCCTAGGATGACGCATCGCCAAGATCTAAAACATTATCGAACACATAAATTTGATAAGTTGAAACTAGTACGTTTTAATCCTTAAAAGTTAAGAAACAGTATCCATGGTTTCATTTCAGAGACTCTGGCAAATTGCATAAAAAGCTAATTCATTTTTGTTTTTTTTGAACCATAAGTCACACAACCATCTAATCTACTTCTAATGTTACTCCCTAGTGCACAGTGGGACTCGAACCCTTGGCCCAGAGGGAAGGGACACCAGTTAGTAAACCAAGATACCATTAGACTAAACGCCCTCTGGTCATCACCGTTGGTTGATTTCCATTAAAGGTAATGAAGAAACTGAAAAAGCTTATTACAATGAATAGAAATAAGTCCAGATTCGGTAAACTTTATGCAGTTTCCCAATCAACGTATGAAAGATGATAAGTGACTGATTTAGCCCAATGGTACCTATGTTTATTCTCACTCGCCAAAGGTTCAAGTGCCACAAAGTGGATAACAGATGGATTTTAGGTGTGTTGTAGTTCAATTGTTCAAATAAATCATAAGTGACTGATTTCAAGCTTCTAAAAAACTGAATTGACAATCCAACTGCTAGCTTAAATCGGCTCGAAATACATACTAGCCAGCTTGACATGGCTCCAAAACATACAAGCTGATTTCGAGCAAGCAATTTTCAAGCTAGCTCTAGAACAAGCTCTATGTCCACGAATGAAAACAGATTCAATTGAACAGAATGTTGTATTCCAGGAATCATGGATTTATAATTTTATGTTGACAACTTTGAATTGTTTGCATGATTGCATCCCTAATTATGCATCCAGATCATAACATATTCGCCCAAAACTAAGTCAATCAGTGAAACGAATCAAATCAGATATCAAAATATACACAATTAAACAAAGGAAACAGTAAATTAGTAAAGATCAAACTCACTGCAGCTGCGAAGAACGTTTTATCACCAATTTCAGAGAGCACTGTCATCGCGAGAGATTTGCTAAACCCCTAATTTCATAAAATAAAACGTGCATAACATCAGAAACAGAATAAACAGGAAATCATATCAGTTTTAAGAAACAAGCTTACCTGAACAAGTGATAAACTCATGATTGATTAATGAAGCGAGCGAGCGAGTGAGTTGGGTGGGTTGATTCGATATCGATGAAGCAGCAGCAAATGGCGGCGATTGATGAAGATGCCGCCGAATCTATGGAATGAACGGTAGCGGTAAAACGGATAGAGAATCTGGTGAAGGTCTCATCTGATGGCATCGTAGAGTTAAATACATATTCGGTAGATTTTTTTAAGGGAAAATCACCAAAATGACCAAGTTTGACCAAGAAAAATCCGAAATGACCAACCAAAAGTATACTAACTTAAATGACCCACCCAATAGAATCCAGTCATTTGTCATACTTTAACCAATCACAATCTCACATATGTCCTCAATCTGACAAGTAGGCTAAATGTGGAACCCACTCTCAGCCAATACATGTTCGACACGTGGAAAAAACTCAGAATACTAGGCTTGGCACCAGCTTTGTAACCGGACCTCTACAAATCTGCCACGTGTCCTAGAAAAAAACTCCCCCCTTACCTCCCCCCAACTCCCCCTTACCTCCCCCTGTGTCATAACACGTCACGGCCGGACCACCACCGCCGCCACCACCGACGTACCCACTCCCTTGAATTAGCGAAATAAACGAACACCCCCAAAAAAAATTAAATGAAGTATAACAGTTACTTGCACTAGATTCCAACAATGGTTCAATGATTATCACGACAATAAATAAAGTAAATGCAAGAACAGACAAAACCGATAACGTGAGGAAAAAGGTGGAAACAGAAGGCCACAGATTACTTCGAATTTGGGGAGAAAAACCAAGTTAAATCACGCAACACGTTATCTTAATAAATTATTCAATCAAATCGAAACTATGTGGTCATTGTGAAGAAAATTGTTACGATTATTAAATGGTGAGATAGATAGGAACCTTTAGAGAACTGAGAAGAGTAACCCACAAGGCACTTCGAAAAGATTGAAAAAGTTAGATTCTTTTTAGGGTCTGTTCTTCGTCTCCACCCGCAATCGAGTTTTGGAAGAACAGAGGATTCAGTGGAGCAGGGTTGAATGTGTGGTGTTGTTATATATGTGTGTGTGTAAAAAATTCGACATTTTCGACTGTTTCGTCGTTTCCTATTCCTGTGGGCTTTCGTTGATGATAAAGATCATCTTGTTATGACGCGGGGGAGTTGGGGGAGGTAAGGGGGGAGTTTTTTCTAGGACACGTGGCAGATTTGTAGAGGTCCGGTTACAAAGCTGGTGCCAAGCCTAGTATTCTGAGTTTTTTCCACGTGTCGAACATGTATTGGCTGAGAGTGGGTTCCACATTTAGCCTACTTGTCAGATTGAGGACACATGTGAGATTGTGATTGGTTAAAGTATGACAAATGGCTGGATTCTATTGGGTGGGTCATTTGAGTTAGTATACTTTTGGTTGGTCATTTCGGATTTTTCTTGGTCAAACTTGGTCATTTTGGTGATTTTCCCTTTTTTTAAACCCCCAAACAATTATCTCATCATCTCATCTATATTTTATTATTAGAGTAAATTACGGATTTAGTCCCTCTGGTTGTGGTGTATACGAATTTCAGGTTTAGTACTTAGGTTTTTATTATTACAAATATGGTCTCAAACGTTTGCCAAACCGTTACGGATATAGTCTCTGGGATGGATGACCGTTAAAAAATTCTATTAAGTTAATATTAAATGACTAATATACCCTTTTCTTTATTCAATAATTACATTAAAACCTAAAACTAAAATAAAAATCAAAAAAATCATAAAATCATCATCATCATCTCGATGTCGTATTCTCCTTTACTAGATCCCTCCGCTAGCACCGTCGTTGCCGGCCCTCCGCCAACGCCACCGTCCTCAGTCATCACTCTCCTTATCGTCTTCATCTCCGCTGCCACCGT
The DNA here is from genome assembly GCA_039602395.1 of Deinandra increscens subsp. villosa. Lineage (NCBI taxonomy): Eukaryota > Viridiplantae > Streptophyta > Magnoliopsida > Asterales > Asteraceae > Deinandra > Deinandra increscens. Next base: position 3,983,066 of record JBCNJP010000027.1, on the reverse strand, counting down.
CGTTGCTCGAGAATACACAGAAAAAAGGAGGAAGGATGGAGGTGGAGGTCGGCTCACCGCCGTGGAGGTCTCCGCAATCGCAGGTCGACGAGATGGAGGTGGAGGTCGGTTCACCACTTTTCTTTTTTATTTCATTTCTTATCTTCATTCAATTATCTCCAATTGTGACATCAAGCTCACGACCCTCTCCCCCTACACATCGCTTCACCGGCGAACCAGTGAATTCAGGCGGCGGCGAGCTCCAGCGGCGACGGCGAGCTCAATTCCTGGTCGGAACCTCCTTCCCCTTCGTTATTCTGACACCCCTGCGGCAGCGACGATGTTCTCGCATCCCTCTGGCAACAGTCGGTTTTTATGAGACGGATCAGATCGGAGGTGGTGTTATGGAGACAGATCAGATTGGAGATTGTCACACCCCATTTTCGTTAATTATTACGGAAGGCTTACGTGGCGGTAATTAAATTATTA
>JBCNJP010000027.1:3918138-3982098 GCA_039602395.1 Deinandra increscens subsp. villosa | reverse complement strand
GAGGAACAGTCATATAAACATCTTCATTTAAGCTTCCATATAGAAAAGCATTATTAATGTCTAATTGAAACAAAGGCCAGTCATTCTGGACAGCCATAGCTATCACAGTTCTAACAGTGACCATTTTTACCACAGGAGAAAAAGTCTCATCAAAATCTACACCCTCCTTTTGAGCATAACCTTTTGCCACAAGCCTAGCTTTGTACCTATCTATTTCTCCATTAGACTTATATTTGATTTTATAAATCCATTTACACCCTATGGCTTTTCTACCAGGAGGAAGGTCAACTAGATCCCAGGTATGATTTCTATGAAGAGCTTCAAGCTCCTCATTCATGGCAACAATCCAATTACTATCTTTAATAGCTTCAAAATAATGGTTAGGCTCCACACTTTTATCAAGAGAGGTGACAAAACACAAATTTTCAGTAGATAATCTTGAAAAATTAACCACCTTTTCTATCCCATATTTAACCTTCCCTTCTACCACAAAATCTTTTAACTTTGTAGGAAAGTTAATGTGTCTGGTAGACCTCCTAGGGATTGTGTTTATTTCTGGAAGGGACACTCCCTCAGGAGAGTGCCTATTTATTGTTTCACTTGTACCATCATCCCTAACCTCATGCTCAACCCTATCAGTTACAGGAGGAGTTCCATCAGATTGCTGAGAATCAGCCCTACCTGAAATGGAACCACCTTCAGTCCCTGACTGTTGAGACCCATGAGGAGGTAGGTTATCATTAATGGCAGCTCTAACCTCATCATTGGGAGCTGAGTCAAATTTAGAATGAGTAGTGTCTTCATTTTCATACAAATCAAAAAAATTTAGACTGTTAACATGTTCAGTTATGGGAGTGACAGGATCAATACTAGACCTTGTTTCCTTAAATGGAAAAACATTTTCATAAAATTTCACATCTCTGGAAAATAAAACAGTCTTGTTATCCAAACTCCAGAGTTTATAACCCTTTTTCTCATTTGAGTATCCCATCAAAACACATTTTTCAGCATTACTTGAAAACTTATTTTTATCATTTAAAACTGTAGAAAAACAAAGACATCCAAACATTCTAAAATGACTCAAAACTGGTTTAAAACCATACACAATCTCATAGGGTGCCTTCCCATTTAACACAGAAGATGGTGTCCTGTTAATAAGATAAGTGGCAGTTAGAATACAATCAGACCAAAAACTAAGAGGGACACCACTCTGAAACATAAGGGCTCTTGCCACATTAAGAAGGTGCCTATGTTTTCTTTCAACCACCCCATTCTGTTGTGGTGTATATGCACAAGTGGTTTGATGGACAATTCCTAAGGTATTACAAAACCTCTTCATTTGACTGTTAACAAACTCAGTTCCATTATCACTTCTAAAAGTTTTGACACCAGCTTTGAATTGATTTCTAATCAAGTTAACAAATGTCTCAACATTAGCAAACACTTCAGTTTTATTCTTCATTAAGAAAACCCAAGTTGCTCTAGAATAATCATCAACTATAGTGAGAAAGTACTTGAACCCTTCTCTACTATTAATTTTGTATGGACCCCACACATCTAGATGAATTAACTCTCCCACAGACTTAGTTTTATGTTCACTTAAGGGAAATGGTTCCCTGTGTTGTTTTGCTCTATGACAAACTTCACATGGATCCATTATACCCTGAGATGTGAGTTTTAAATCATGCTTAAGTACTCTAAGGACAGGATCAGAGGGGTGTCCTAGTCTAGCATGCCACAACTTAACATTTCCATCAGAACCAAACCAAACCTTATTTGCAACAGGAAAGCTATCACACATGTATAGACCATCTAATTGATTACCAATCACCAGGACTTTCTTGGTTAAAGAGTCCTGAACAAAGCAGCTAGACTCATTAAATGAAACAGTTAATTTGCTATCTTTAGCCAACTTGTAAACAGACATGAGGTTTACACAATACTCAGGAATAACAAACACATCCATCAATGTAATTTTACCACTGATTTTTATATTACCAATTTTGGTTACTAAAGCATCAGTTCCATTTGGATGTTTCACTTTGATTTTAAACTCAGATACATCAACAGCATTGAGTAAATTTTTATCAGAAGACACCATATGATGGTTTGCTCCTGAGTCAATAATCCAGCTGGTATCACCAGTGATACCACTTGGATCTGAAAAACTAACATGTCTGGGTCCATGACTTGTGAGACACAGAAACCTACCAGAAGCATTTCCACTACTTGGAGGCTCAATGCAACTTTCACCTAAAAGACACAACAACCTATTAATTTGGTCTTGAGTGAGGGTTCTGGCAGGAGAAGATGTGGACTCATTAATTGTATTATTAGAAAGAGGATTACCAGAGCCCACCTTCTTCCCCTGACTAGTTTTTGATTTCATCCAGGGAGGATACCCAACTATTTCAAAACACCTATCTACACTATGACCAACTTTGTTGCAATGTGAACACTTCAAATTTGGATTCCTTGGTTGTTTTCTTTTAATTTCAGAGACTTGATTAAACCTTGAATTAAAAACAGAAGTTTGAGTTTGTGCCAACTTGTTTTCATTTCCAGAGTTTCTATGAGACTCTTCTCTAGAAACAATGGAGAATGCTTCTTTAATAGTGGTTAACTCGGGTTGAATTAAAATATTGGTTCTGACAGTTTCATAAGAATTATCAAGTCCCATCAAAAATTGCATTAATTTTATAAGATGTTGAAAATCATTGAATTCCTTTGAAGCATCACATGTGCATGTGGGTAACTGTAGGATCTGATCCAACTGTTTCCACATGATATTGAGTTTGTGATAATATTCAGAGACACTCAAATTACCCTGTGTGAAGTTATTAATCTTTTGATACAAACTGAACACAACAGACCCATCAATTTTATTGTAGGTATCTTTTAATTCAGTCCACACAGATGAGGCAAGATTAGAATACACATGGCCCAAATACAAATCCTCACTAACTGAGTTAAGAATCCAAGTTAGAACAACTGAATTACACCTATCCCACTGTCTAGCCAATATTTCATCATCAGTAGATTTTTCAATGGATCCATCAATAAAGCCATATTTGTTTTTTACTTGTAAAGCCAATTTCATAGCATTTGCCCAGAGAGTGTAATTCTCTGTGCCTTTTAGTTTTATACCGATGATGGTTAATTGACTGGACTCACTGGGATGCAAATACAGAGGATCACTTGGATCCAGTTTGCCTACCAAAGTGGCAAACGGGTTACTGGTATCACCATCAGTCATGATGGCAGGATCAATCAAATCACAACAATCAAGAACAACTAATAGCACAAAAGAATCAGAAAATGCACAAAAGTAACACGTTAGACAGGGATTGTCTGCCCCTGTACAGCATGCAACAGGTATCAACAGTCCTGTACTGTGTTTATACTACAAGAATGCAACAATAACAGGAACAAACAAAGAACTGAGAAGGAACGATCTCACCCAAATAGCACCCAAGTTAGGGTTTCCAGAAGTCGTTTACTGAAACCTTCACTTAGGGTTTCAGCAGTGACGACCAGCGCAGCAGCAGTAACACACCTCCACCCAGTCAGCGACCACCGTTTAGGGTTTTAAGGCACTGAGTCCGTGCTCCTCCACGTAGTGCTTCGAGAGCTTCTCGGTAGAAGAGACAACCAGATCTCGTAACAGATCTAAGCCTTGATGACGGCGAATCGACTTCAACCACAGGCACCAGTGACTAGAAGGGGGTTTTTGTACCTTATGGAGTCGAGACTCCGTAATCAGACTGATACAGCCACAAGAACCTTCAGACAACCAGGAAGTGAACACCGATGGCTCGAGCCAACGTCGGAGACACGGAGACGTCAACAGGTGACAGTCGACCTAACCCTAATTTCGGAGGGAAGACGAACAGACGAAGGAGATCAAGAGCACGATGGCTCTGATACCATGTCAAAAATGGTGATCAGAAGAGAACACAATCAACCACACCAAAGAAACAATCGGATTGATTACCAACTTCAACCAGTTTATACAAAATCTCAGAGAAATAGGTAGATCATCAACACGATGATCTACTTGTTGTACAACACACACAATCTCACAATCTAAAGGAACAATTACTTCATCAACTGATGAAGAATTACAACAAACCCTAGATTGCACAGAGATACAACGAAGATGAGGAAAGAGAGAGAGTAACAACTCTCGAACGGCTGAAAACAAAACAAAACGAAATACTCTCTTCTCTCTTGCCCTAAATCCACACACAATATATAACCATCAGCAAGCAGGAAGCCCATTAACAGCAGCGAGCCCAACAGCAACATCAGCGAGCCCAACAGCACCTCAGTCTCCTCTTGACCCGATCATATATACAAAACACACAACAAACGTAATTAGCTCGAGAGATGTAGAATTTATAATAGGAAAACTAATTATAACTATTATTATTTTTAACATTCTTAGCGTACCTTTAATCAGAAATCGAATTTAAATAGGTGTCTAATGTGTTTCTTTATTTGGTCTCAGGCTCTGTTTTAGGAATTTGGTGCAAGAGTTCATTAGTGATACCAACTTAATTTTTGTTACAACAACATTCAGTCAAATTGGTTAGTTTTAAACACACCGGTACTCTTTTGAAATTATTTTAATATACTAGCTTTAACTTTCAATTTGGCACACTTGATTATTTTCATTATTATTTGATTCATAGAGAGAGGCATCCATCATGACAAGGTTAAACATCTTATAGTCCCACTGCAAGTTATAAAATCAGTTGCTGCTAACTTTGATGACAACAATATTATCGAAGTAGTGGATTTGGAAAACCGTACAAAGGAAAACTTGCTCTCTTTAAGCATAGAAGAGTGGTTGCTATTGCCATTGCCAAGTTTGTGATTGGGTTACTTTTGACTTCATACATGTGTTGCTTTATCACTTTTTCAAGCTATTTGAAAAGTCACCTAATTGTTACCTTTACTATAGCCAGGTGGCCCGCCGCAACGCACGTTCCGATGGTCGCAAAAGTATTATGTCGGCTATGGTGACGTGAAGGCTGGGGTTTCCGATGACCCCTTGAAATCGCCGGCAAGGATTCCTTATGAAATATATCTCCGATGTAGGACTCCGGTAACGTCGAAGCGACCGTACGGTTGCTCCGTTTCTGTCGAGGAAACTACGTCTGTGGATTTTGCTTCGCCCTCTCTCTCTCCAACTGCGTAGCGAAAGATCCGGCTGCGGCCGCATTTGCTGCCGGACTTAGATGCCTCGGTTTGTGTGGTGGCGATCTTTTGCTCTGTTGTTCAGTAGCATCAACGGTAGTCGGCTTTGGTTCCGATGGACACTAACCGGCTTTCGTCACTGTTGCTCCGGTTCTTTTACGGCAACCGGTTTTTTTCGGCGTCGATGTCGGACCTAGATTCCGGTGATTATATATATATATATATCAATTGGAATTGTTGATGTGTACACTGGTAGGGCACTGTTCATAACACATGGGTTGATTTAATTTGTTCAAGTGGGCGTTGGGAGGTGGCCAACGGTTTCTTGAAAGCTGGCCATGAATGATGGTGGTTTTTGTTTCGCGATGATCTTACTGCCATGGTGGCAATGACATTTGCTACAACTTTGTCCCTTCATTTTTTACAAGAATCTTCGTTGGTTAAATGGCTATGATGATTATTTATTTCAAAAGTCATTGAAATCCATGTGTAGGCGTGGCAATTTCTTTTGCAGCCACCGTGGGTTTATGATTATTTCTCTTACAAATCTGAGCCAAACTAAAAATTTAACCATAAAAAATATGTTATATTTTCTATCTTCAAAACTCATTCTGAAAAAAAGCTTCTGAGAAATTACTTTTTCGATGAGGTTAAAAACCTCATTCTTTGGTAACTAACACACATTTAAGGAATATTATTAACTAAAATAGAAAAGATGGACAAAATCAGATGGTGTGCTAATTTCCATGTATAAAAGATCTTATATTAACCATTAGTCGTTTATTTAGTTTTTTAATACAGTTTTTTAATGTCAAAAGTTGGTTTTTATTTACTTGATGATGGTTTGGAATTCCATTGGTTGGATTTTATTTACTTGATGGTAGTTTGGAATTCCGTATGGTTTCTATCACTGGAAAATTGGCTGTCATGATTACTTTTTTCTAATCTGAGCCTACATGATTGAAGATTTCATGGAACATTACCATGATGAATGACGATGATGAATGACGATGATGAATGCATTTCTGAGTCAAAGTTACAAATCGATTTCGTTATTTGTTACTTTTCTAGATGGTTTACTCAAGGCTATGAGGAAATTTTTCTGAGCCTGTCACCACTAACAAAATCATTTTTTTGTTTGTTTTATGAATATTTACAGAACCATATCCTAAACTCAATTTTGTAAAGCCGTGTAAATACTTTTGAAAATAAGGTAAACCAAAGTAATTATAAACTTTAATATTCATGACTTAAGTCTTCACCATCAGCTGAGAGATGTGAAGTAAATATAAAGAAGAATACAATCATACAAGTTTGAATGTGTATATGTTATAAGATAAGCAATAAGCTTACGAAAGTCTGCTGATAATAGTAAGTTATCCCTTTAATAAAAAAAAATACTTTTACTAACTTATAACATTCAACATCAAATTTATGATAAATAAATTTCTGTTACAAAGATTACACAAACCATAATTCATATAGTATCTTTTATTTCTTAAGTTTATTAAAATTTTGACAATATACTTAATAACGTTAAAACAAACATATACTATTTAATATCAAATTTACGATATACAAATTCTACCTAGAAGCCACATTAAGACATAACAAAGAAATCTCATTGTTTCTCTTTCAAATAAAGACTTTAACTTCTTAAATATTATTTTGCACCTCATATTACGATCGGTTTAAACTTCTCGCCCGCGGCAAAGCGCGGGTCGAAGTTCTCGTAATATTTTAAAAGTAAATTCTGCTTTTAGTATCCAAATTTATTGGTAGTAGCACATGCTATATACGTATCTGGTTACCAGATTTCCATAAAAGTAAAAATGAAGGGTGGGTAGTATCATATCCTTTTTGAAGGTCAAACGTCAAAGTAATGAGCTTGACCTCAAAAGTCAAACTTGTAATGATCAGATGATTGTTTTTCTAAATGAGAAAGATGATGAACACAAACCATTGGTGGTACCAGAATCATGATTCGATTGTTGAAAAAAATGACTGGATTCCAAAGATAATGAAAAGAATTCCACCCGATAGTGCAACCTGTATCAAATTTGCGAACATTTGATTCAATTTTAAAAAAAATATGGAGACAGGATAGCAAAATAATGAACTTCACAATTCACATACAAATCTCTCAGATATTTGTGTTGCCAAGCTTTTCCCTCCAAAAACAGCAGCAGTCTGACACAAAGCTTGACCTCTAATAAATAGACACAAATTTGTTAAACAGTGTGTTAAAAGTCAAAGTCAAAGTCCGAGTAAAGGAATATGATATAGACGAATGAAGTTACATAATTCCTCCAACAACAACGCCTATAGGGTTCTCAGCTGCCGCCAAACCAATTGTAGCCAACTGAAAAACAAAATTAACAGCCAGAGTCAATGATGGATAAAGTGACCATATTGATCAAATGCAGGTCATTATGCTTCAAGATTGATGTTCACCTGGCTTTTGTCTCCCCACTCACCGAAAAATGTTATAGAGAACGCCTGATCAATATCCGTATGTTAGGTATCTGATAACTTATAGAAAAAAAGGTGGCAATTTTCAGGGCTTATACCTTAAGAAAGATGGGTGAGAAGAACTGGGTCAAAAATGGCCTATTCTTTTTCTTCAAATCATCATCAACCTTCCAGAACATGATACAATGGAAATTAAAGAATTAATAATATGTTCAATTAGTTCTGGATAAGATCAACCATAAGAAGTTAAAAACTGAGATGCAATTCTTGCATTACCTTGTTATTTGATTTAGTTGTTCCCCCGTTAGCTTTTACATCAGCATCCTGTACATATGATTAGGAAAAACTTTTAATTGCAACTTGCAAGGGAAAAAGAAGACTAGAGGCAAGGGCGGATCCAATGCAGTGAGACGGGAGGCTAGACACCCTACAACAAGAGTTGACAAATTTGATAAACCGTACCATGATGAAAACCACAACACTTCTAATTTTATTTCTATTTTCACAACTTAATGCCAAACGGTGATGACTAAACTCGTGCAATTTGAACGTTTTTGTAATTTGTGTCATATAAGAAAGAAGAAAGATGGGTTTTTTAATCACCATTTGTTGTTTTTCTTTGACGGTTTGACCACAACCCATATTTTAGCAACCCCCCCCCCCCCCCCCCGGCAAAAAAAAAAAAAAAAAAAAAAAACTGGATCCACACCTAGCCCTAGAGGTACAAGGTAAGAGACTCGAACCAATTCAGCTTCAACTTCAGCCAATTCTTCAGAATCACTGTTAGTAGAACACATGGTCAAATAGTTGCAAGGATTCAAAGGTTTGTTAACTTATTATATATAATAACATTGTATTATATACAGAGCGTAGAAGAGTTACTCGTCATTATATGCATCCCACAAAGACCATAGTCCAAAACCAAAAAACAATACAGTAGTGATATGTTTAGTTAATGTTCGTGAGATCTGCACGATTATAATCATAGCAAATTCGTCAATAGGGACAAAAATTAATGTTAAATAAGAGTTTGATTATCCATGAAAACATGAATGATATGTTGTTTAAGAAATAATGAAATATACCAGGTTTGGTGCAGCCATTCCAACAGCAGCAGAAAGAATGGTCATAACCTAAAAAAACAATGCATCGACTTCAAAAACTTTGAACAAAAGGAGCTGGTACATATATATTGAATAAAAACGTAGTAATTTAAAGAAACTTACAATTAAAGATGAAAGGCAGCCTGCCAAGACATGTCTCCTAGGATGACGCATCGCCAAGATCTAAAACATTATCGAACACATAAATTTGATAAGTTGAAACTAGTACGTTTTTAATCCTTAAAAGTTAAGAAACAGTATCCATGGTTTCATTTCAGAGACTGTGGCAAATTGCATAAAAAGCTAATTCATTTTTGTTTTTTTTGAACCATAAGTCACACAACCATCTAATCTACTTCTAATGTTAACTCCCTAGTGCACAGTGGGACTCGAACCCTTGGCCCAGAGGGAAGGGACACCAGTTAGTAAACCAAGATACCATTAGACTAAACGCCCTCTGGTCATCACCGTTGGTTGATTTCCATTAAAGGTAATGAAGAAACTGAAAAAGCTTATTACAATGAATAGAAATAAGTCCAGATTCGGTAAACTTTATGCAGTTTCCCAATCAACGTATGAAAGATGATAAGTGACTGATTTAGCCCAATGGTACCTATGTTTATTCTCACTCGCCAAAGGTTCAAGTGCCACAAAGTGGATAACAGATGGATTTTAGGTGTGTTGTAGTTCAATTGTTCAAATAAATCATAAGTGACTGATTTCAAGCTTCTAAAAAATTGAATTGACAATCCAACTGCTAGCTTAAATCGGCTCGAAATACATACTAGCCAGCTTGACATGGCTCCAAAACATACAAGCTGATTTCGAGCAAGCAATTTTCAAGCTAGCTCTAGAACAAGCTCTATGTCCACGAATGAAAACAGATTCAATTGAACAGAATGTTGTATTCCAGGAATCATGGATTTATAATTTTATGTTGACAACTTTGAATTGTTTGCATGATTGCATCCCTAATTATGCATCCAGATCATAACATATTCGCCCAAAACTAACTCAATCAGTGAAACGAATCAAATCAGATATCAAAATATACACAATTAGACAAAGGAAACAGTAAATTAGTAAAGATCAAACTCACTGCAGCTGCGAAGAACGTTTTATCACCAATTTCAGAGAGCACTGTCATCGCGAGAGATTTGCTAAACCCCTAATTTCATAAAATAAAACATGCATAACATCAGAAACAGAATAAACAGGAAATCATATCAGTTTTAAGAAACAAGCTTACCTGAACAAGTGATAAACTCATGATTGATTAATGAAGCGAGCGAGCGAGTGAGTTGATTCGATATCGATGAAGCAGCAGCAAATGGCGGCGATTGATGAAGATGCCGCCGAATCTATGGAATGAACGGTAGCGGTAAAACGGATAGAGAATCTGGTGAAGGTCTCATCTGATGGCATCGTAGAGTTAAATACATATTCGGTACATTTTTTTAAAACCCCAAACAATTATCTCATCATCTCATCTATATTTTATTATTAGAGTAAATTACGGATTTAATCCCTCTAACTGTGGTGCGTACAAATTTCGAGTTTAGTTCTTGGGTTTCATTTATTACGGATATGGTCTTAAACGTTTGTCAAACCGTTACGGATATAGTCCCTGGAATGGATGACTGTTAGAAAATTCTATTAAATTAATATTAAATGACTAATATACCATTTTCTTTATTTAATAATTACATTAAAACCTAAAACTAAAATAAAAACCTAAAAAATCATAAAAATCATCATCATCATCTCGATGTCGTATTCTCCTTTACTAGATCCCTCTGCTAGCACCGCCGTTGTCGGCCCTCCGCCAGCGTCGCCGTCCTCATTCATCACTCTCCTTATCGTCTTCATCTCCACTGCCACCGTCGTTGCTCGAGAATACATAGAAAAAAGGAGGAAGGATGGAGGTGGAGGTCGGCTCACCGCCGTGGAGGTCTCCGCAATCGCAGGTCGACGAGACGGAGGTGGAGGTCGGTTCACCACTTTTCTTTCATTTCTTATCTTCATTCAATTATCTCCAATTGTGACATCAAGTTCACGACCCTCTCCCCTTGCACATCGCTTCACCGGCGAACCACTGAATTCAGGCGGCGGCGAGCTCAATTCCTGGTTCGAACCTCCTTCCCCTTCGTTATTCTGACACCCCATGCGGCAGCGACGGTGTTCTCGCATCGCTCTGGCAATAGTCGGTTTTTATGAGACGGATCAGATCGGAGGTGGTGTTGTGGAGACAGATCAGATCGGAGGTTGTCACACCCCATTTTTGTTAATTATTAGGGAAGGCTTACGTGGCGGTAATTAAATTATTAACCCATAGTTTTAGTAGTTTTTATACGTGAAACGTAAATTATATTAAAAACACTTTCCATTAAAAACGGGGTATATTAATTACCTCTAAGTGTTACAAAAGATTGAGATAGGTTCACTATCTCATAGTTAGGTCCCTAATACATTTCACAACTAACTAAAACGTTATAAAAACATGGTAGCACATCACAAGGTCACCCACGTACACCTAGGTCCAGTTTTCCATGCAACCCATTAGTTACCTGAAAAATAGGTAAAATTCACAATGTCAACACGAGGTTGGTGAGTCCACTAATCAAAGTTGCTTTCCACTTTATCATTTTATCCCAATTATTCAATTAATAAGTCAAAATTGCAAATCCAAGTGAAGAATATTTATGGTTCGTAAACTAGCTAGGTTTACGACGTACGAAATAAACAGTAAGCTCTAAATCAAAACTAGATCCATGTTCGATAGTATTTCTCACCGTGTTTCGTGACCAGAGCGACTAATCAGTGAGTACGGGTGGTCAGCCCAGTAGATCTACCAATACTTCTTACGTTACTCTAATAATCTAGAAGACATTGTTCTAAATTAACCAAATTCTAAATTTCGATGTAGGCCTTGCTCATCTCTTATATGAGCGTACGCCGACACTTATGCTTAATTCATACCCACGATATTCTCATTCATTTGTTTCAAAACTCATATATTTTCAGCCCCAAACATTTAACAAAACACATCAATTTATTTAGGGCATTAGTAGTGAACTCACATTTGCTTTTTATTACGATTTTTGCTCCTAATCGAAAGGTTTCAAGTGCCTTGGTCCTAATTTTCATTATGATCAGATTAGTTATGAAGTTATACTAACTATGGTGGACAAATTCTGGATTTTTAGAAAATTTGGGCAAAATGACGATTTTGCACTTTTTCGGTTAATTTTGTCAATAATGGTGAAAGGAGATGGGCTTAGCTCATGAATTTTCATTCTAAAGTCTACTAAGTATTATTTAACCCAACTAGAATTATTACAGAATTTATATAATTTACTTTCTTATTTTCATCATTTTCTTGATAAAATACTCATGTTTACGACTTTTCGGTATTGCTTTTTGGCCTAGTTTTCTTCTATGCTTTAGTTTTCACTTCTACAATATTTTTATAAGTTTCATATGTGTTAATAATCTGTTTAAGTTCATTTAGTTACTGATCTTAACTATTTTTATGTTTTATACTCTATTTTTACCGAATTTTTATGTTTTAACGCATAACCCTGTGGGTATCCAACATGTACCCTACATGTATTTACCCCTAACTGCACGGTTGCCCATCCCGTGACCCTATCGAGTATCTAACTTAGGTGCTATGTATTGAATATCGCAACCTCGAATGTATTGAGTATCGCCCCTTGGTATAATTTTTGAGCCCCGCCCCTTTGGGGTTTTCTTTCAAGCTTCGCCACTGATTAAAAACGCGTCTTAAAACTATGGGTTAGCATCTCAAGAATCGACTCAAAAAATAGATGAAAAGGCCCGGGCTGGACTGAAATCGACCTGAAACCCACACAATGTTCTGGCCCTCACTCCTTGTTTTCCATATTTTCCATAGTTTCAAGTTCGGTCCAGTTCTTGACCAATGATTAGTCTAGAAGTGAGCATTTCCAGACCGCATTAAGAAAGCTGATGAACGAACATGACCGATGCCAAACTGAAACACCCATACTTGGTTTGGTACTCAGTTATTTTTATCTTATTTAGTTCCACTTATGCACCAATTCGGTTCGGATCATTTTGGTTTTAATCCATGATCACTCCTATTGTGTATATAAACAAAATACAGGTAGTGGCGGATCTTAAACATTTGGATAGGGAGGTGAAAGAATTAGAATTAGGGGATCCGACTCAGTATATAAAATTTTAAATCAGGGAGACGCGACTTGGTATATAAATTTTTTCCATAATAAACGGGGTAAAGTTTAACACAACTAAGCGTAAAAAAACAGAGGGGGGGGAGGGAGGACCTTGGGCCAAGAGAAGATTCACCCCTGTGTATTTGACTAGCTACAATAACCATACTAACAACAAATGTGGCTGCTTCTTGGGTGCCACGTGACGACGTAAATAAATTTTTTTGTTCTATTATCCTCCTATTACAAATTTAACACCTGATTTAAATCAGTGATATAATAAGTATAGCCGTGTCTGTTCAGTAAATGAGTTGATGGTGTAATAGACTTAGTCGTGTAACATAGATTTTTTTTAGTTTTCAATATGCAATCTCAACGAATTTAGCAAGAAAGTTTATGTTATGATAGATACAGCCGCGTAACATGATTTTTATTTTATACGCTTGATTCTTTAAGTGTTTAAGTTCTTACGCGTATTTTTTAATTTCTTGCGTTATAATAATGTAATTTTTTGTATGACCGCACTATCCCCGCAACAACGTGCGACGATGCGGGTGATAAAATCTAGTTTAGAACGATTTAGAACATATTTATTTTTCACGAGTCTATATTTAAGTCGGTACTTATGCGGTCCGATAAACACGTTTAATGAGGACAGTCCATGGAATATCCCCATTTTTACATTTTTCTTGTTGTCTTATTGTGTTTGATATTATTGTGGTAGATACGAATGAGATCATAAGACAATGATATCGGATAGAACTTTGAATAACGTTTTAGTATTTTATGTGCTGGTGGCTCCTTATAATATAACTTTTAGAGTTAAAGTTTGTTTTTGGTTTCCGAGGTTTACCAGTTTTCTCACTTTTAGTCAAATTTATAAAAAATAATCAATTTAAGGGTCTCACCTTTGTTTTTTTTCTCAATTTTGGTCATCTTAAAAAAATCATCCAAATTAATCATTAAAATGAATGACATTTATGTCCGAATTGAACTCTATTCACCTTTAGATAGATCGACTTCCCTTTTAAGTTGGTGAATTAGAGTATAATTTGGACATAAATGCTCCTGATTTTAACGATTAATTTGAATTAATTTTTAAAGGTGATCAAAATTGAGAAAAAACCAAAGGTGAGGCCCTTAAATAAATTATTTTTTAAAATTGGAGTAAAAGTGAGAAAATTGGTAAACCTCAGGAACCAAAAACGAAATTAACTCTAACTTTTATTTTATTCATGATTTTCTCAGAAAAATATAAGAGGAGTATGGACCAAATTAACGATTTTAATACGTTTTTAGTTGTAATCTGTATTAAATCATAGACTAAACTTGTAAACTGATGCAACATAACAAATGAAGTAAGACAAGATTAATGGAATATCCAAAGTATAGTTTCACTTTTTACTTTTTCCATTGAAGTTTTAAAAATTATATATTTTATTTGCCATTTCAAATAAATAATGTTTTTCACAGAGAAACTTTATTGTATCATTAAGAAAAATATCAATCAAATTGACGCATGTCAGAATTTTTTTTTAACGGGTCTAAGCCTTACGTTAAACTATACGAATAAAATGTTGGAACAAAATTTACCACATCAGTGTTTACGTTATTACGTATCAAAATGTCCCCGTCACAATGCACACATTATGAAATATATTTCGTATAAAAGCCAATAACATTCTAAAAATTATTTTTCTCAATCATTTCCTTTGAAATATGCAAGATTAGCATATCCATCCTACCCGCTCATCCCATGTTAGTATGGCTGCCTCTGCCTCGGATCGCCTTCGCTATGAGGGTTTTCACGATTCAATATGGGTCTCGTTTTCTCCTCTCCATATGTTTAAACCATTTCAATCTACAATTTATCTTATCTGAGAGTTACTCCCCCTCCCCCCCCCCCCCCCCCCGCCAATTCTTCACTAAAAGCTTCATTTGTTATTCACTCCATCCTTGTAAGCCCACACATCTATCTTAGCATTTTCATCTTTGCTACATCCATCATCGGCACTTGTGTCTTCTTGATTGCCCAACAATCAGTTCCGTATAATATAGTCAGTCACACTACAACCCTAGTCGCCCCTATAATTTTATTGGAAACTACTTATCATATAATACATTAACGACTGCCCTCCATTTGCACAAACCTTCCTAGCTACACGCTAGTTCAACGTTAAGGAGATTCCTGGAACTAAGGAACCATAAGGGTTCATGGGGCAGCGCCCTAGGGATCCAAGGGTACAACCCCTGGGTTCGTCCACTTGCAGTCTTGCCTAGTTAGCTAGTGATGCCTACAACGAGTAAAGGTTCGATTTATACTTGAACAACAACTACATGATCAATAACAACTTCACCATCAACAACAATGGTGCGATATGGAAAAACCGAGATGTTGCTGATAACAGAGTCTCGTCAGCAGTAACCTAACATAGTTCCTACTAATGGTAATTGAATTAACTACCAACCTTTCTAATCAGAAAACGTCAGACACAAAAATTATGTCATTTTAATTAAAGGTTGTGATAATTCTCGAACTATAAAAGAAAGCATTTGATCTATTTCAAATACATGTTTCACTACAAAATAATACATGTTCATGATACTTTTTAGATTATTCAATTGAGATTTTAAAAGTATAATTGAAATAATTCAATGAAAATATTTAACACGATGATTCAGAAAGATTATCTGACAATTACAAACAACAAAACTCACAAATAAAATAAAAAATAAAAAAGATGAGTATATGAAAATTGGTGTTTTCTCCAATAAATCGAGATGACTCTAGAAAATCAAACCATTGATATCCAAGAAGTTGATCGTTATCACTTATCAGGGTTACAAAAATAGACAGCCACAAATCAATACTAAAAGAATAAAATTAACATATGAGCTTATCAAGTATGAATGTATGATACACATGGATTTATGCCTATATTGGGCCTGATAAAGTCAAGCCCGAGGCTTCAAATTTTTAATTGTTTAAAGCGGTTGGTTTTTTTTCTTCTTTCTTTTAGTGGACTTGTATTTTGAAATATGTCATGTAGCCTACCAACATGACATTTAACAAATCAGCATCAATATTATTTTCACCACATAATAATCTTTACTTATACATAATAATTTATATTCATCTTTATATTATAATTAACCCTTTAATCATAATAAAAGACAATTTTATATACGTTAAGATTTGTGTAAAGAAAATGATGGAGGTAACCCCCTTAAAGCTTGAAATGCCACTCAAGAACAACAATAGCATTGACTCACCGTGGGGACAACGATGTTCAGGTCACGGGAGTCCTAGGCTTTAGCCACGGGCCAAAGACCTAAGTTAAAGCCTAAGTGTTGAAGTCGCATCCTAAGCAAGAAGGGTTCAAGTCAGAATGTCAGCTACGAGAGCCCAAGCCCAAGTTAGGTTTTATGCAATAAGAGCCAAAGTCGCGACCTAGGTATATAGGCTTGTGTCACATTAGAAGCTTGATCTGTTAACGGCTGATGAGTCATCAGGAGTCACGTCCAGATAAGCTTAAGTCGTAGCTCACACACACGAGCATATGGCACGATACTAGATGTATAGATGATATTAAACATTTGTCGATATGAAGTGTTGCTATAAAAACCTATCGATCAGCCAAAGCCAAAGCCAGGGTTTTTGTAGCAGTACAAGAGAGTGACTCCTCTAATTCAGGTCCACCCTCCACCTATAAGGTGATATAGAATCGTCTTTTCTCTAGTTGAATCAAGTTATAAGCTACAATCAAACCACAAGAAACTCATTAAAGGATCTTGGAGTTTTTGCTCCGGAAACACTTAATAAATTACTAATTTAGTCCTTTAGAAATTTAGGATATGGAGACTCAAGGTTTTAACAATAGTTAACGTAAATTCATAAAATGTTATAAACCTATTAGTTTAAAAGTATGTTAAGTACAATTATTAAAAAGTAGAAACTAAACTTATAAAGCAAGAGTCCATCTCTTCACAATTATTCTCGTAAATTTTAAGGATTTATAAAAAAGGGGCATACTCTCCCATGACCGTGATGAAGAGGTTAATAAAATATACACATCTTTTTTACTATAATAAGCCCTTTAATTTATTTATACGTGAATCTTCTGATAAATTATATGAAAGTAGCAAAAGTAAAAGTATCTAACAAGAAACGAAAAAATTTCAACGTCAACTTCTCTCCAATCCCGTCATTTATGCCGCTAATTCCCCCTCTCCCCACAACTACTTCCTACACTCCTCCAAATTTTATGACTTTCTTTTACAATTACTTAATTTTCTAAATATAATAACTAATATCCTATGAAAAAAACATATGATTTATATGTTAGTTGTTTGTAGATATACCAAAGAACATTTAGGGGGTATGGTTGTGGCATGGTTTGGTGAAGTCATGCTCATCAACCAATGATAATCCGCCAACTCAAATGTTGTGATTTTGGAGCCATTTGAAGCCACACCACATGGTATGGTTGTGGTGTGGCTTCTTGAAGCCACATATCGGAATTTCAACGGATTGGTCACCAACGGTCACATTTCAACGGATAGTTTGGGCCGGCTCAAGCGGGCTTCTGAAAGCCTGGTGGAACCGCAGAAGAGAAGCCACGAAGGGGAACCGCTCAACGCGGCATGGTAAGCCACACGTAGCCACCCGGCTCCCCTTGAAACCGGCCTCCGGCTCCAAAACATCCCGCCTCCCCTTAGTGCAACTATGCAAAGAACATTTGGTGCAATGATACCTATATACTGTATATGATTACTTAAATGGTAATTGGTACGTAAGGGTTCAAATTCATATTCTTTCTTTCATTTATTTGTCTCAAACTAGATTTTACAACTTGAATGTTGTAGCTGAGATAACGCGGATATACAAAATAATTACATTGCTATAACGTCATTTAAGAAAAACGAAAATAAAAAATACCCGATGATCCAAATACTTAAAATATTGAGCTTATGATCTAAAGCTATAATACACAACTATTCACACTAACAACTTTTTTTCTAAACTCACACAAGTGTAGCTATAAACAAAATAAGAATAATATGTTAAATTTGTTACATTCAAAAAAAAATTATTCATGTCACGTGACAACACCATATATCGTCACGTGGCTAAATAATTTACGCCACTTTACAAAAAAGATATTGTTCCCAACAATTTGAATATTGTTTAGTATAGAATTGATTAAAGATAATTTATTTAATGTAACGAAATTTAATATATTAACCTATGTAAAAAGTATAACATTGTTGTATAATTTTCTTTGCATAATATACTATACTTTATTACATGGTTATAAAATACAATATTGTTTTCTTTGCATAATGTACTATTCTTTATTATTTGCTTTTTATAATTTTATTTTGCTCTTTTTGCTTTAAACTAGATTTTATTACCTGTTCGTTATAGTGGTATAACGTGGATACAAAACCAGCTACATTGCTAAACCGAAGACAATGTTCATTCTAAATAAAATTTATTTAATTGGAAATTAAAGATGGGTATATAAATAGATAACGCGGATGACCATAAATATATAGTTAAAAAGAAAGAAAAAACTCATTAAAATAATAGCGTAAAATTTTTAAGATTGATTTTGAAAAAGCCCATGACTCGGTTGATTGAGGTTTTTTGGATTCTATCCTTTCTCAAATGAATTTTCCGGTGAAATGGAGATCATGGGTGAAGGGTTGTCTAGAAGCTTCTAGATCTTCGGTGCTTGTGAATGGAGCCCCGACTTGGGAATTTCAATGTGGTAGAGGGGTGAGGCAAGGAGATCCTCTATCACCTTTTCTGTTTCTTATTGTCATGGAAGCGTTCCATTGGGCTATGCAAAGAGCGGGTAGTGTGGGCATCTTTCATGGAATTCAACTTCCTAATGGAGGTCCATGTTTATCGCATATGTTATTCGCGGATGATGCCATTGTGATGGGGGAGTGGTCTAATGCTAATGTGACTAATCTTGTTCGTATCCTTAGAGTTTTTGGCATGGCGTCCGGCTTAAAAATTAACCTCAATAAGTGCGCTTTGTACGGCATCCATGTTCATGCGGATGAGGTGAAACAAAAAGCGGAAATTTTGAGATGTTCGCATGAGGAGTTACCATTCAAATATCTTGGTCTTATGGTGGGGGCAAACATGGGTAGAGTTAAAAGCTGGGAGGATGTGATTAAAATCTTTGAGAAAAGATTTAGCGAGATGGAAAGCGGCCCGATTGTCTATTGGGGGAAGATTAGTTCTTATAAAGTCGGTTCTTGAGAGTCTCCCTAACTATTATTTTTCGATTTACAAAGTTTCGGCTAGAGTTCTCGAGAAATTAGAAGCTATCCGATTACGTTTCTTATGGGGAGGTGGGAATGGATCAAAAAAGTGCATCCATTGGATCAGGAAGGAAGAAGTGGAAAAATCTATTGAGGATGGAGGTCTCGGTCTTACTCCTTTTGCGGTTAGTAATATTAGTTTGCTAGCTAAATGGGGTTGGAGATATCACAAGGAGAATAGGGGGCTTTGGAGAAAGGTTGTTGATGCAATTCATGCTAGAGATGGTGTTCGAACTTTTCTCCCTTGTAGGAAAGACTTAGGCGGGGTCTGGAACAACATAATTCGTGGAATAGAGGAGCTGTAGAAAAGAGGGGTAATTTTGGAAGGATTATTGGAATTTTCGAATGGTATTGTGAGATGGACAGGAGATTCGAGTGGATCCTTCTCGGTTGGAGGCTTAAAGAAATTAATCTCGTGGTTCTCGATTTCCTCCGGCATCATAATGCCTTGGAATAAACTTGTCCCGAAAAAGATAAACATCTTCTTTTGGAGAGCTCTTAAAAGAAGGATCGCTACTAAGGATGCTCTTATTCGGAGAAATATTACGATCACCAACAGTTTTTGCGGCCTTTGTGGTGAGGTCCCGGAATCGGCTCTACATTGCCTTATGACGTGTAAGGTGGCGTTCAAACTTTGGTTTAGGGTATCGTCGTGGTGCAAAGTGCCCGTGATTTATGCCTTCGATCTAGAAGATCTTCTCAAGATGGTCGAAAACTCGCACTTTGACAGGAAGCTTAAGATGGTTTTCTACACTATCATTCTTACCACGTGTTGGATCATTTGGAAAAGCAGGAATGAAGCGATTTTTCAAGGAAAAAAGTATTGCATCCCGGTTATGTTTAACGATATTAAATGTAATAGCTTTCTTTGGGTTAAGAATAGAGGTAAATGGGAAAATCTTAAATGGGAGGTTTGGGACGATTTTAACTTGTAATATGTAAGTTTTCTTGCTCCTTTGCCCTTTCCTAGTATCTTTCTAGATAGGGCGTGTTTAATTGAAATCCCCGTTCCAAAAAAAAAAAAATAGCGTAAAATTTGTTTGACCAATGTAAAAAAAAATTAATTTTAAGCACACACGCTATGGGAATGACACCTTAAATCTTTTAATTAATCTTAATATAATCTTCCTCGTCACTCTACTTTCCGTCTATATATCTCCCTAAAACTTCACTCCTCACAGTACTACTCCAATGGCAGAATTAGGGTTTCACCTCCTCCTCTTCACACTTTTCACTTTATCAATCTCTTCAGTACTTTCCCGTACAATCTCACCCACTCTCACCGGATCCACGTCG
This sequence comes from Deinandra increscens subsp. villosa, assembly GCA_039602395.1. Classification (NCBI taxonomy): domain Eukaryota; kingdom Viridiplantae; phylum Streptophyta; class Magnoliopsida; order Asterales; family Asteraceae; genus Deinandra; species Deinandra increscens. The sequence continues at coordinate 3,961,472 of JBCNJP010000027.1, read as the reverse complement.
GAGCTCGACGTCTCCGATTCGATCCAGAAATCCCTCAATGTCGTCTCACTCTCCCCTCACCCTCTACAGTCGCAATTGATGTCGTCTTCTGACCTCTCGTCTTCCTCTTCGATTCTGTCTCTGCAACTGCATTCTCGCGTCGCCGTTCACAAATCGTCGCACAAGGATTACGAGTCGATAACGTTGGCTAGACTCGCTCGTGACTCAGCTCGAGTTGAATCGCTCCAGATGAGAGTAGATCTGGCGGTGAACGGCGTCACGAAGGCGGATCTTATGCCGGTGGATACCGAGCTTGCGGCTGAGGATTTGGAGGTTCCGGTGATTTCCGGTACGAGTCAGGGAAGCGGAGAGTATTTCTGCCGAGTCGGAATCGGTCACCCGGCGAGTCAGGCTTATATGGTTCTGGACACCGGAAGTGACGTAAATTGGGTGCAATGTGCTCCCTGCGCCGATTGTTACCAGCAAGCCGATCCGATTTTCGAGCCGGCTTCGTCCTCTTCGTACTCTCCGCTCACGTGCGACGCTCACCAGTGCAAGTCACTTGACGTCTCGGAGTGCCGGAACGGCACGTGCCTGTACGAAGTGTCGTACGGCGACGGATCGTACACCGTCGGTGATTTCGTGACGGAGACGGTTACGCTTGAAGGATCCACCGCCGTTGAAAACATCGCCATCGGATGTGGACATAATAACGAAGGACTGTTCGTCGGAGCCGCCGGGTTAATCGGCCTCGGAGGCGGACCGTTATCGTTTCCTTCTCAGATCAACGCCACGTCATACTCCTACTGCCTCGTGGACCGCGATTCCGACTCGGCCTCCACTCTCGATTTCAACTCACCGATTCCACACGACGCCGTTTCAGCTCCGTTGTTGCGCAGCAACAAACTCGACACATTCTTCTACGTCGGACTGAGAGGCATCTCCGTCGCCGGTGACCTGTTACACATCCCGTCGTCGACGTTTAAACTGACAAGCGACGGTAACGCCGGAGTCATCGTCGACTCCGGCACGGCGGTGACGCGTTTGCCGACGGAAGCTTACAATTCGCTGCGAGATGCGTTTGTGGCGGGAACGAAGGGGTTACCTCCGGCGACCGGAGTGGCGTTGTTTGATACGTGCTATGACTTGTCGACGAAGAAAAGTGTGCAGGTGCCAACGGTGGCGTTTCATTTCTCCAACGGGAAGATACTGGATTTACCGGCTAAGAATTACCTGATACCGGTTGACTCGGCAGGGTACGTTTTGTTTTGCGTTCGCTCCGACGTCGTCTTCGCTTTCGATTATTGGGAACGTACAGCAGCAGGGGACACGTGTCAGTTACGACCTTGAAAACTCGCTCATTGGATTCTCCCCTAATAAATGCTGAAACGCGTGTCGAGAATTTGCTTTTTCCGACTTTAATTTATTGAATGATGTGTTTTTTTTATTTGCTCAAAAACTATGGAGTGGAAGCGACGAAATGGTATTTGTAACGGCTTCTTTTTTGTAATTATAATATAGCATGTGGCTAACTTTTTCAACCCGTTGTACTTCATTTTCTTAAGTTCACATTTATGGCCGGTAAATAAAGGCTCAAACCAACTCCGTCAATTTCTTATGTATTTCATGCCGTATAAGTTATCGTAATTTGAATCTAAATTTCGTTTTTATGTCGTTTCGTTGATAAATAACCAAAATGCAATTGGGCGAATGTATTTGATGCGTTTAAGTCATCGTCATTTGACTCTAAATTTTATTCTCATGTCATTTGGTTGATCGAATGATATAGAGATGATGATAATTAAGTGGTGAGTTTCTTTCATAATGTGGTGTTTTTTATTGAGTTAAGCTTGTATTGTTAAAACTAGTATGGATAGTTACAATTCCGTCTTAGAAATGATCACTTGACAGGGTCGGAGCCGAGGATTTAGAGGCCCTGTTCGAACTAAAAAATGGGCCCCATTTGAAAAGTTAAATGATAGCAATAAATATAAGAAAATTATAGTTTTCAAACGACATTCTATGTAGTTAATTGATAATTATGCAAATCTTCTAACATTTTTAATAAAAAATTGATTTTCCATACTTTATAACCTCTAATTTATATATTAAATTTTACAAATTGTGGGCCCCTTAAAATATTGGACCATGTTCCGTCGTATTTCCCGCACATGCTCAACGCTCCCTCTGTCACTTGAATATTGAAAATTTAGGAATAAGTTCAAGCCGTTAAAAAGAAAAAATTTTGGTTAATAAATAAGTTTAAATTGTTACCAAAACTAATTGTGTTTCAAGTAAAAGTTTTAAAATATATGTTACAAAGTGTACGCAAAGGAAAATAAAAGAAACTGGAATCATCAACCACGCCTCTCAGACTGTCACGATGCCATCATCGACAATCATACACCACCACCAACCTCTTTCTCAATGGCTATTGTCATTGTTTCCCACCACTAGTAGTATATGGATGGTTATGACAGAGCAATGTCAAGGTAGTGGCAAAACTCGAGAGTTTAGCCGCATTGTAATGGATGTGGCCTTGCCTGATATGAAAGTGAAATATGGTGATGTGGTGTTCAGTTGACCAAAAGAAAAAAAAAACCACGGGATTGAAAAATGAGGTCGATATATTACGAATAGCCTAAGTGGTGCTCACCTTTCTTTATATGGTTGAGTTTTCAAGTCTCCGTAGGAAAAATGAACTAGAATAGGAGTATGATTTAGTGGCATGGTAATATTGCGACTCCCAGGTCGATGAACGTCGTTTTCACACGTCATGATTTTGCTATTCAGAAAGGGCTGACGGCGTGGCGTAACTTGTTGCCCGTCTTCCTTGTATGTCGGGTTAAGTTGTAACAAAAGTTTTTATATAAACATAATAATTACAACTCTAAAAAGATATAATTATTATAACTAAATAAATAAGTGAATAATAAAAGTTAAAAAACAATAGTAATAAATTTTATATATGTTGTTTTATTATAAATTCCAAATTTATTGTTACAACCTGCTTATTTTATCAATGTTTTTCTTTTCAACATTGAATTGTCAATGTAAATTTTATTCAAAGCCACAATATGAATACTAATTTACAAGTCGTCAAAACATCCATATTTACATAGGAACGATCTGATTCAATCATGATATTTCGAGATCTTGTATGATTAATAAACCCATCCTAAATAGAACAAAATTATTAAAGCAACTTCAAGAATCGAACAAGATTACAAAATCAAATTTAAGAATCGTATGCCTTCTTAAAAAAAAAAGGTCAAAGGTAATGAATCGACCGTTTCGAGTGTGTATCTACACTCGCCGACAACTTATACACTTTAGTTCCTTTTGAGGCGTTGTTAAAAGTAGATGGTAGCCATACACCACCTCTGCCTAAGTTTTGGAACACAACTTTAATTCATGACTTGTCAAAGTTTTGATAACGATTTCTTATCCACGTAGGACATGTTATTTTTTATTGTAAAACAAACATTATATTTTCTTTACCTTTCTTTAAAACCACGGCATAAATATGAAAGTATAAGGCGTGCAGGAGCTATGGAAAACAAAAGTCAAATACATATTGTATCTTACTATATAATATATAATATTTAAAAGATTCATCTAACATGTTATTGTCACAATATCAAAAGAAAAAGAAAATTAATGTTATAGGCATGTTAACATGCTATTATATATAAAAGAAATATAGGATTAGAGCATCCATAACAAATTGAGTAATCTAGTTGAGACAAAAAAAAAAAAACATGAGTAATAATTGGAACAAACTTAAAACTTTCTTTTATTTTATAAAGTTTCCCTTCTTTTCATATGTTCTAGGTTGTTTTAGACAAGGTCTCCGGGCGTTAACAAAGATTTGGTTTTGTGACTTATGATGATAAGCAAGCAATGGATGATGCTATTGGAGCAATGAATGGAATTGATTTGGAATGACAGGAACATCACAGTAGAGAAGACTCAAACTCAATATCGAATAAATTCGAGTTGTTTTGATTTATTTTTTTTAAAGGCGTCCCCGCATAATATACAAGTTTATTGAATTCTTCTGTGTAATTTGCAATCAATTTCCCATAGTTCATTTGATAGGTGTATAAATGTTTCTTGAGATACAATCGATTTGCTAATGATTTTGTCGTGTATAAACCTTCTAATCTTGCTCAAACACCAGCCACTAATGTTTCTTTTGATATTTCCCGTAAGACTCAATTACCCAAGCTAAGAATGGGTCACACTGTGAGTCTTATCCATCATATCCTTCTTTTATTTATTATTAAGTGTCGCCCACAACTTATCTTCTTCGGCGAGGGCATCAACGACCCCATGTTGCACCAACAATGTTCGCATCTTCAATCGCCATAAGCTAAAATCATTCTTACCATCGAATTTATCAAATTCGAATTTAGATGACACCATTCATGATTCAGTTGGATCTGATTAGAGCCTTGATCAATCGTCTTCTCTGACCTAAGCCGATTAGCTTGGCCTGATACCAATTGTTAATGCTTAGAAGAACTAATACACCTAATATAATAGCAATTAGGTATGACTAACTACTTAGCCTTTCTGAATAGTAACTATTATCCCCGACTATGAAAAATTATTTGGTTGAATTTCATTAACTATGATTAAATGGGCAAGTATGTAGTATCCTTAACATTAAAAAAAAACTGTTAAACAAATGAAAGAATCAAATTCAAAAAATCAGACAGGAACATATCCAAATCAGAAATTAAAATCGATTAAATTAGAATTAGAAACAAGGTTCATTTTCATGGATGTCTGGCAATAACATATATAATCAGGTCATACGACAACTAACTAGGTCCGACTTCGTCGATTTTGATTTTGTGACGAACATGTGAACATACGAAGAACTCAAACATATGAAAAAAAATGATTCGTGGTGTAGACGGCGAGGGTGGTATTTATCGATTTTGGATTTTGTGGGGTTTGGTTCTCAAAGCTAGGAAAGGATGGGTAATTGGGCATTGAAGAAAAAAAAAAGGAGTAAATTTGTCATTTAAACATTTTAACGTTCAATTTCCATTTCTAACTTTACCAATCAAACATATTCTTAATTTTTGTTTCATTTCAATTACAATTCCAATTTTAATTTTTCAGGAAACATTTCACGAACCAAAAGAGCTTAACATCGATCACAAGCTACTAACATATAACTCGAACCTCACTTTAATACACACCTGACACAAATCTAAACGTTAATTATATTTATAGATTTTATGAAGAATAATTCTTTGGAAAAAAGGTCTGTTAAAAAACGTGCATCAAATATAAAAAAATAGAAGGGTATCAAAGTTGTTATCGTCAAAGCCGTCAACGGCGGTTCAGAATAAACTCCCTTTACCATTATCCCATCTGTCTCTTTCCGAGTGTAACTGTTCATCCCATTGATTTTGTCCGGCCGTTGAATTTCTGTTCCCCCTGAAACCCTAATTACCAACTTCCATTTGATTCACCTTCTTCTTCTGCCGCTGATCGATCGATCGCTCTTCATAATCGCCGGAATCAATTACTCCGACAATGAATCACACGCAAAGTCCCTTTTCCTCTTCCGACGACGACGCCGCCACCATGACCACCGCACAGCAGGTTGTGAACTTCTCTACTTCAGTTTATTTTCCGTAAATTGATGTTTTAGTCGGATATATGCATTGTCACCGAGCTTTTGGACGTTATGTTCGTAACTTCCGCCCGCGTGAATTTGTTCGTCGGATACGAATTATCAATTTTAGGAATATTCTAGTGAAAGTGTTTAATATTTATGTGCAAATTGCGAAAATCCACGTTGATCGGTTTGATTTTGTTGTTCTGGTTAAAATTGCTAACAGTTTCGGCGATTCGTAGGGATTTTATGGATGTTGTTTACATGATTGAAAAACTTTACTAAAACATGATGTGATCTTTTATGTAATAAACCATAGTCCGATGGTTATTTGTGATTTTATAGTTTTCCTAACTCTCAATGGATGATCAAAATCTGTCAAGTGCATAAACTAATTTGCCCTGCTAATCACTATCAGTTGACAGCATACTCTGATGGTGATTTGTGATTGTATCATTTTCTTAAATCCAAAGTGATTGGTTAATCAAAATTGGTCAAGTGAATGAAGTAATTTGTGCGGTTAATCACTATCAATTGACAGCAGAATCTGATGGTGATATGTGATTGTATCATATTCTTAAATCTAAAGTGAATGGATAATCAGAATCTGTCAAATGAATGAACTAATTTGCCCTGCTAATCACTATCAATTATTCAAATGACAGCATGTGTAGTCTGAATTTTTAGATGAAATATAGAAATACTACTAAATAGGAAGATTAATTCGTTTCTATTATGAATTTTCACAGTAGTATGATTTATCTGATTGAGGGATGAAATTGAATTGTAGAGTGCAGGAAGTGGTAACTCCACATCAATGGGGCCAACTCTTGGTGGATCACGCCATTGGCGGGATGTATTCTGGCTAGGAATTTTTCTTTTGCATTTGATATTGGTTGGTCTTGCTCTAGGGGTGCTCGGGCTAAATAGGTTTAGGAAGAAAGATAGGCTTAACATAGACCAATACACAAACAGGTTTCTTGAGAACCAAGCTGGTTTAACCGAGGATTACTGGCCATTATATGCAATTGCTGGTGCCATTAGTACAGTTATTGGCTGGATTTGGCTATTGTTACTTGGTTCACGTTCAAACCAGATGATGAAAGTATCTGTTCATCTGTTAACCACTTACCTTGCGGTTCTTAGCGTTTGTTGTTTTTGGGGCAAACTCTTTTTCTGGGGTGTTGCTTTTGCTATTGGCTCTGGGTTGCAGTTCTTGTATATTATGTCAGTCATAGACAGGTAAATGTCTCATAAACTCATATTTATTGGAAAATATAGTTCTATAGAAATTTGATTAATTCCTTGCACTTTTATCTAGGCTTCCATTTACAATGTTGGTGCTGCAAAGAGCTGTGAAGATGGTATGGAAGCTTCCCGAAGTGATGAGAGTAGCGTGCGTGTTTATGTTAGTCATGCTTGTTTGGCTAGCATTATGGTCGTTTGGCGCAGCTGGTGTTGTGGCTTCAAGCATAGGTGATAGTGGACGATGGTGGCTACTTGTGGTGAGGTGGCGAGTTTTGATGATTATATATATTCTTTTGATTACAGTTACTGAATTTTATACTCATCTAATGATTCTCTTTTTCATTTAAAAAATACTATAAATTTATAATGCAGGTTTTCTCAGTCAGTTTATTTTGGACAGGGGCGGTTCTTTGTAACACTGTTCATGTTATAGTTTCTGGTATGGTGTTTCTTGTGCTTATTCATGGCGGTCGTGAGGCGGCATCAATGCCACGGAACCCACTGCTTCAATCTTTACGGTATGCTGTAACAACTTCTTTTGGAAGCATTTGTTACGGTTCTCTTTTTACAGCTGCTATTCGAACACTACGATGGGAGGTAATAAACTAAATATAACTGCTTTTTTAACCAATAACTTATATTTTCCACTAAAACTTTGATTTAAATGTCAGATTAGGGGATTCAGGTCAAAAATCGGCAACAATGAATGCCTACTTTGCTGTGTGGATTTCCTTTTTCATCTAGTGGAGACTCTTGTTCGTTTCTTTAACAAATATGCATATGTGCAGGTGCTTAACTTTTGTTTTTAAATTTATAATTGTTGTCATTTTTTATATGCTAAACTTTATATTTTGTTTATTTCAGATTGCAGTTTATGGGAAAAGCTTCAACCACTCAGCAAGAGATGCATGGGAGTTGTTTCAATCCACTGGGGTTGAAGCACTCATTGGTTATGATTGTTCTGGTGCTGTTCTACTCATGGGCACACTTTTGGGTGGGCTTATAACTGGAACTTGTGCTGTGATTTTAACAAGAATTAAACATCCAGACAGAGAAATAATGATGGGGTCGACTGCCATCTTAATGGGCATGGTCTTGGTAATAATTACTCATTTGCCACTTTTTTTTTTAATTATAATTTTTCTATTTTTTATTATTTTGTAAGTTTTTGCCAATTATCTTAATGGAACTTATGTGTTGCAAAATAATGGTGTGATTATAGGTTGGATTGGCGATGGTGGTTGTGGAAAGTGCAGTTACATCAATATACATATGTTATGCTGAAGATCCATTGTTAATACACAGGTGGGACCCCGAGTTCTTTAACCAGATGTCGGAGACGTTACACCAACGTCTAGAACATAGAAGTTCGAGAGTAAGGGTAGGATCGAGTCAAAATTAGTTTCCTGACCACATACAAGAAACGATAACGGTTTGATCATATTTCCTTTTGGTTTTCTGAAAATGTAATGCCTGTATAAGTTCATGACATGGTTAGCTTGTTTTGCTTGTCGGGTCCGATCCAAGATTGGACCCAACGACCCGTCTTGTCTAAATTATTATCTGCTTATCAATGATGTGATCAAGTTTTCATGATACCCATGAGAAAATGGGCTACTAAACTAGATCTGGATCAAGATTTGACCTATTGACCAACTTAATATTCCTATAATATTATTATGAGTTAATAACAAGGTATATCCAAGACTATATTCACCCATGAATCATTTGTTATGCTGATGAATCTATTCTTCCTCCATTTTTGTTCTTTCTTGGTTTATGTTGTCTTTTTCTCCTGGGTTTGCCGCCGGCCGCGACACGGGGTATGAACACACCAGTCCCGGTGCCGTTATTTGCCCACAAGCTCTCCATCCAACTGGGGACTCCCAAGCTTCTTTCATCCGGCCACCCACAGTGCTTCCCGGAAATCAACGGTCTGCCGCTGCCAGAACCACCACCACCACCAACCGGTCTCCACCCCAGATCAAGTGCACCCTTTCTCGTCCTGGTGGCGTTTGTGTTTGTGACATCGTCTTCATCCATAAGAAGCAATATCTGACTTGTAAGGTGTGCATAAAAAGCGGTATCTTCGGCATCTGCTGTGTCGAAGTTCATGTTGATGGAGAGAATAGATTGATTGATTGATATGAGTTTATGGATTATGGTGAAGTTGAATTGGAGTATTTATAGGCTGAAGAACTGAATGGAGGGTGGGTGTGAATGCATGTTGGTGGAGTCGATCAGGGTGAGCTTCCATATCTTACTCCACTTGGGTTGCTTGAAATAATCAATAGGAAGATATTAGGGAGATAAGAAGCAGGTCAATTTGTTGATTTTAATAAATGTTTGAAATCAGCCAAAAGTGTCAGCTGGCCTACTTGACAAATGGTGGATTGCTGCCTGCAAATTGAGAATATCGCCAAAAAAAAGGAGTTTAATTCAGGGAAGTAAGGAAAATCTGGCTTGGTCAATGTGTCCATGGTCTACCCAATCTCATGTGGACTGGCTCTTTATTTTATTTGATATAAATTATTAATTTTATTTTATTTCTATTTTACAATCGTTGTTTACAGAAAGTAAGCCCATTCTCTATCATTATCACTATAATTTATATATTTATCATTACTTTTTCTCTCTCTTCCACTCACAACCACAATTAAATAATATTTTTTATACATTTATCATTACCTTTTCTCTCTTTATAAACCTTAAATTTTAAAGATTCACCATATTTTTTCTTAAATATATTTTTCTCAAATATAGGGATTTCCCAAATTTTTCCTTAAATATTTCTCTCTCCTCTACTCACAACCACTCACAACTACACCTTAAATTTTAAAGTTTACCCTCACAACATTATAGGGAATGGGCTGTGAATGCTCAGTGGCTTGACCTAGTGACACGAGTATTTATAACCGTTAAAGGGTAAGAATTCGAGTCTTATAAAACTAACATCGGATGAATTTTAGGAATAGATTTTAAAAATGTATTTTTGTGTTTGTTGTTAAAAAAACCTAAAAAATATATGAGAGGCCAATGTAATCTTTCTTGCTAAATACAAAATTAGGGTACGTGGTATACATGGTGTTAAAGAGTGGTGTTATTGTGCCATGTGGACGATGACTGGATAACACCATTTGGTGTTGTGATAGGGGTATACATGGTGTGATGTGGTGTGTGGTGTACTGGTGTTGAGATGTTTTTATTAGTTTAAACAAAAATAAAAAAATAAAAAAAAATTACATGGCATGCTTTAATTGAAGGAAACCCATAACACCATAGCCAAAACGCCGTTGGAAATTCCACGGGATCCTATCACGCCAACGGACAACGCCTAGGGGGGGCGGTGTTTCACGCCGTGATCCCCCATAACGCCACCCCATCACTCAGTATACTGGGTGCTCTTATCTTTATGTTTCTTTTGATAGGTTGATTTGTTTACCGTTGTTATAAACCAACAAACAAAAATGAAAATGTGTTTAAAAAAAATAGTTGGTGTTAAGTGTTTGTGCATTTTTCAGTTAAACTTAAATAAACAAAACTAACACTCCTGGTTTGGTGCTTCTTAAAATTTACAAATTTTATAAAAAGCATACCCTTTTCAAAATAAAAGAAATACATTTCAGCCCTTTAATAAAGAAATTTTCATATTCATCACTGTTAACATCATTTAAATTGTTTCCTCAAGTTTTATGGAAGATGAAGAAATATCCTCTAGTATAGCAGTATCAATGTTTACAAATAAAATGTCTTTCCTACGTGGCTAAGGTTTTTGGGGGAAAAATTTACAGAAAACCAACAATTATCCAGAAAACTAGAAAACCAATTTTTTTTTCTCTATAACTTCTTCATTTATTAATAATTTTCAAAAAGAATTTCACAAAAAAGTCTATAATTTTATTAGCTTTATTTATGGGAATTTTTTTTAAAAAATAGTAATTTTAGTGATTTTTTATTAGTGCATCATGCAATAGTAGTAATAGTATTGCATAATGCATTATAATTAAAATTACTTAAAAAAATAAACTTAACTTAAATATGAGCGTGGTTTATGTGAATAATGTAAATGACAAAGAATTGACATTCATAAACTAATTTTATATTATTGTTGCATAGTGCATTATTAATTTCAAGCTAAAATCCGAATTTTATTTTATTTTTTAAAAAAATCGAATATTTTTTTAAAGTTTCTTCTATTTCCAGTATTCTTAAAATCGTGAGAGAAACATATAACAAAGGTTTAAATTTTTTTTTTCTTGGTTTTTTGGTTTTTTGCAAAATATTAGTTTTCTATATAACCCAACCCAAGGTTTTTATCTTGTAATTAACATTTATGTAGATTTAACGGTATGTTTATTGTATGGTTTCCTTTCTTAAAAAAAAAAAGATGATTATGATGATTTAATGTTTCTTTACATATTTATGAACTTTTAGAGCGATGTTTGAGAATAATAATGACCCATACATATTCTATTTTACATAAAACTTCATATTATTTTATTTACGACAAGACCTGAGTCCTAGATAATTGAAAAGAATGTCACTTTTAACACTACCTTAATAATCTTCAGGGTAGATGTAAAACTTTTAGAGAAAATTCTTACGTTTACTTTAGCCCCAAAAATTTCTATTAATTGTTAGTTTACTTTTGATTATGGCTATAGATAAACTATTCGAGGGAGAGCTTGTTAATTTATCTATTATACGAACAAGATTGTAATTGGAATATATCTAATTATAGGAATATACAATCTTTAAAATATATAATATTTATCTATTATACGAACAAGATTTAATATTATATATATTAAATATTGTTCAAGGACCACCCTAATATTTAATATATATTTAGGGTGTTTTTAATTGTTTTATGGCTCCCGGATTTGAAGATTAATATGAAGAAATCATTGGTGTGGGTGTTGACTTTTCATATATATTTTTACCATCTTAAATGAATTAATATAAATAAATAAAGAACAAAAAATATATCAGATGTTTGTGTTCATGTTTTGATGTTTGTAAACGTGGGACTTATAACTTATTTCATAGTGGCTTTTACCTTTTAATATAGAGAGTACTTAAACGCTATTTAGACCACCGCCAATACGGCTTATGTGGCTTTTGCCCGTAGGGCCCAATGGTGATATGGTGATGCTCTTGTGAAGAGCTTGTGTTGGGCTTTGGTGCCCTTCAACTGAACCGATGGTTTGCTTGGCTTTTGCCCGATGGTTAGGACTAGCAATTGTTTTTTTTATTCTAACTCACACATAATATTTAATTGTATAATTTGAGATGTTTGTAGGAAGTAAAAAGCTATTTGTGAAAATGCTGGTATAAAGTTAATATGACCAGTGATTAAAACTATTTAAAAAAAAAAACGGTTGTAATCGTTACGGATGATCTTGTAAGACAAATAGAAAGAAGAAAAAAAGAACGATTACCCCTCGGGTAATTAAAAATGGTTGAATAAAAATTAAATAAAGAATATTAATGTGAAAATATCATCAACCAAGAAATGAAAATGAAATTATTAATCTAACTTATATATAATAATAAATAATCAGCCATGAATCATATTCATATGTCCCGCCGATGAATATTGTATTCTTCCTCCTCCGCCGGTAACCTTGTTCCTTCTTGACTTATTATTCTGTCTTCTTCTTCTTCTAGACTTTCCGGCGGCAGCCTCCACCCCGCGAGGTATAAACACCCCCGTCCCCCCGGCGGTGGCGTTATTACCCCCTGCCATCCACAACCTCTCCATCCAATTAGGCACCTCTAACCTCCTCCCACTCTCATCATCACCCCAACTAAAATAGTTATAACCAGACCCCGCTAATCCACCACCGTAAATCACCGATCTCCTTTGAAACTTATTGGCCGACTTCCCAGCTCTTACATTCGTTTCGTTATTGTGATCATCATCCATAATCATCAATATCTGCTTCGTTAGCTCCTCGTAAAACACCGCATCGTCGTCACCGTCCGATGTCTCCGTGTTTTCCCAATGATGATGGCTGTAATATTCCATGTTTCTTTCTGGTTTAAAGATGGAAAGATCGATATAAGTTTAGAGTTTAAGGATTTATGGTAAGATATAACGAGTGTTGTTGTGTTTTTATTATATATATATATATAGTTGAAGGGCGGGTATATATAAGAATGGGGGAGTTGATTGGAGAAGTGGTCAACGAACGCTGGTATTTGAGACGTACTCCAAGTGGAAGTTTAGATGCAAGAATGTGTCCCTATTCTGGATGGAATCAATCCACTTGAAAGGATCAAATAAAATGAATAAAAGGTCAAAAGTAAAATAGGACGAGTGAGACGTATGTATGTATGTATGTAGGTGCTTCCAGTTGGAGGAGTCAGACGTGGGAGCCACACACCCATAAATGTGACGGTGGATATTCAATTCGGCTGCATGCATTGAAACTACATATATATAATATATATATATAAACACGACTTCCACTATTCCATTACATACACACACGTAAACTACACTCAATATCTTTTCAGGATCAGCAAAAAGTGGTGTTTCGCCGTTAATTAAATAAAAATATCTTAATTTGACGATCGGTGTTCTTTTCAACGGTTGGTTAAAGTCGATTGACCGATACGTTTTCGATCGACTTTAACCTAATTTAAAGTTTAAACACAATCACTTCAAAAGGAAACTTTTGTCACTAATTTAAAGTTTACTACTTTAGGATCGGTAGTATTAAAGTTATAAAAAAACACTACAAAATCTTTGTTCAGTTTTATTAGGGTGTACGTAAAGTAAATGCAACACTCTGCGGCCGGTGACCATTATGTAATCAGAGGCAACACCGCTACATGCGATGTTGGGTCGCACAATTAAGCTCCGAGCGGTAATTAATCAATTATCTCTATCTTTTTCTTCATAATCATGAATCTATACAACAACCAACTCTATCCAAGAGACAGAGTAGAGTAGATATTTATTTTCATCGTAATTTTTATTTTTAGTATTTTTTCTCATTCTAATGTTTTTTTTTCTTTTAAGTAAATTAATATTATTTGTTTATTTTATATAATATTTAGTTTTATTCTAAATTAATATGAGAAAAAAATAATAATAAAAAATTAAAGTGTGAGCTTGAAAAAGTAAAGCATAAGCATTACACAAGAAAATAACAAAAGTGTAAGGCCATCCGTAATGGGGCTCCATGGGGGCGCCATGGAGCCCCATAACGCCCCTATAGCGCCCCTCTCCCACCCCCTGGGGCTTCATGTTAGCTAATTTGGTCCCGGGCGTTACATATATGACGCCCCATCCTTCATGTTTTCTTTTTTCTTTTTTTTTTGCTTTTTTTCTATTGGCTCTCACCTTAACATAACCCCCCATCCTCATAACCCCCCACTACACCTCTTATCTCATAACCCCCCTAAATGCCACATGTCACATAACCCCACCCCACTCATTTTTACCACTACACATAGCCTAATAAGGTGATGTGGAGGCTAAGATGGCAGAAAAAAGTATGGTAAACACATTACCAATTAACACCCTTCATATCACATGAAATATATAAAGAGAGCCCTTCACTCGTATTCGTGTATATATATTCTCATACATTCGCGTATTATACGAGATGCCTTAAAATTGATATAATTTATAATTTTGTATATAGCTAGCTATTATTATATTTTTTTAGAATAAGTTTATACGTAAATGTATAAGAAATATTGAAATTTTTTATATTTTAAGATAATATATAATTAAAATCTTATTTTAGTTTATTGAGTTTAAAAGATATTTAATTTAATAAGAGAGCTGCATAATTTTTTTAATAAGAATGGTGTGAGATTGGCAAGTGGCGTTAAAAATTTATATTTATTATATAATAGTTTTGGAGCAATAAAATTATCAAATCATTTAGGGAAGAAGGTATGGTTACATTATGAAATGTTGAAGCTTGGAGGGAAAGTACGGTGGATTTTTGAAGCCTTGAAGCTTGGGGGTTTAACAAAAAAGGTCAAACACTCACAAAGCTGGTAGGTACTCGCTGCTTTGCGAAGCTAGACAGCTTCAAATTTGAAGCCGAAATGTGATAGCCGTAGGGGGTGGTATGATTGCTGGGGGGAAGCTGAGGTTCTACCTCCTCCCTTATACATTGGCACAAGATCGAGTTATAAGAGTATTTGTAATACCTCGGTGCAATATGCGGCGGTTTGACACCACCCGGGTTCCCTCACTATGAGGTTTGAAAACACCCGTTCCATGGCTCGTATTCCTCCACGGGTTCAAAACCCAAGCGCGCGCTAAATCTGTAGTGTTCTCGAGATCATGTTTCCTGCAAAAATAGCTTTCGTTTTGTCGTTCCAAAACATATCTTGGTCTACTGATCATACATGAGAGAGTTGATCGTTTCGTGGTCATACTCGCGATAAAATCTTCATTCTCGTCGTCATCAGCTATTAACATCAATATTTGTTTTTCAAGCTCATAATACAATGAATCAAAGTCATTTGTTGTGTTGATTTCGGGGCTACAAGTAGTTGTTTTTGTGTCCATTTTTGTTTGGGTACGAGGTTTTTTTCACAACATGGTTTTTGAGGGTTTTGTAGTTGTTGGTGTGAATGAGTTAAAAAAAGATTCAATGTATAATATTTAATTATTCATTGAATATTTGAATTGAATTGAAGTTTGAAGTTTAATTGTAGATTGATCAACATTTGTTTTGTGAGATTTGGTAATTTGGAATTTAGTGTTTGGTTCTGTCCTTTAATTTTGCAGGCTTATACAACTAATAAATTTACCTATTATAATTAATTCAATGAATATTAACTAGGGGCATCGTTCACACTTGAATTCAAGTGTGAATTATTCGCACAAGTCCAAAGACAAGTCATTTGAACTTCCAAAGTGTAATTTAGTTGAAGATATTGGATTAAAAAAGAATATCAACTTCTCAAGTCTACTTTGCAAAAATCCAAATAGGGCTTGGATGGAGGTAAATGTAAAATTTGTATTAAACTAGATTTTGTTAACATAAAATGGTGTGAAATTAAAACGCAACATAAAGAACACGTAAATACAAAAAGACTATACAAATATTTACATTGTTAAAGCGCAACATAAAGAAAACGTAAATACAAAAAAACTATACACACGTTAAACAAAGATAATATAGAAAATGAAAAAAAAAACGACACGTAAAATGGTGTGAAATTAAAACTTAGGAAACCTAATAGAAAAGAAAATATATATATATATATATATATATTACTGAAGATAAATTTTTTTTAAGCCAAATGCTCTGAGAACCGAACCCAAGACCCAATACACCACCAACCTAACTCCATTGCTAGTTGTATTGCGTTTACACCCGGTGAAAATCAAATCATTTAAAAAAAGATATATAGGGGTACGAAAAGAGAAACGTATAAAGTTGTTACGACCTACTTCTGAACACTGGAACCTACATAAATAAAAAAACGTTGTCATGGTATATTCAATAATTGTAAAAAATTAAAGTCATGGAAATTAGCGTTGACAAATTAAGAAACAAACTCACACAACTATACCACCAAATTATAAAACCTCGAGAAACTATTTTATATATATATATATATATATATATATATATATATATATATATATATATATATATATTCAAAGGTTCATTGTAGACCTCTTAAAAAGTGTAGATTCCGTAGACCCCTATATTGTTTTATAAAACTCACTATAAATTATAAAGCTCATTGCTGTTGAATTTGATGTTTTTATTTTGTCATATTTCTATCTTTGTATTTTAATTTAGGGTTTATTTGTAATGTTTTTAGTTCTTTTAATATTTTTTATTTGTTAATTTGAAATTATAATTTTCGGTGAATTTTATAGAACGCCGATTTGTAAAGTTGCTATGAGTTTTAAAAACACTGAGTTTTAAACACAACAGTGAGTTTTAAACTTAAGAGTGAGTTTTATAGAACATCGATTTTTAAAGTTGTACTGAGTTTTAACAGTGAATTTTATAACTCAACAATGAGTTTTATAATTTATAGTGAGTTTTATAAAACAATATAATTTTTTTAACAACAATTATATTTCAATGTCTCTAACAACTTTCTAGGTTCTTTTTTTATTTTTAAAACCTTATTGCATAAAAAAAAATTAAACTCAACAGCAATTAGTGTTATAATTTTTAGTAAGTTTTAGAAAACAATATAGGGGTCTACGGGGTCTACAGTTTTTAAAGGTTCTACAATGAACCTCACCATATACATATATATATATATATATATATATATATATATATATATATATATATATATATATAGAGTAGAGTTATAATACAAAGTACTTTTTGCGTGAGAAGTGTGAGAAGTGGATGATGTGTGTGACAACCCGTCAAAAATCAAAGGTCAAACCTATACTTTGACCGTATATATATACGTATATACATGTGTATGACTTGATTTATTAATATTATTAATAAACACTATGCACGTAAACGTCCAACCTTGACATATTCCCACGGTTGTATGATAACAAACAGAAAGGTCCATCCTAGATCGATGAAACTTCAACAACATGAAAGATAAATACAAATAGTAACTTTTCTAAATAATTAAATTCACAACGAATTATAATTATATAACGATGTCGTGATCTCATAAATAATTTAAGAACTTGTTTCGGTCAAAACGGTGCAACGGTTTGGCTTAAAAGGGCCATTTACTAATTTGGGCCCGGTCCGGCCCAATAAACCAAAATAAAGCATCTAAGCCCAAAACACGGCCCAACGAGTAAAACAACACCTAAAAAGTATAACGTATCACTCACGGATAATTTTAGGCAATTATGAGACTGACCGCGACCAAAACGGAAAAAGCCTCGAACACCGGCCTGACACAACCTATACCGGCCTTGAACCGTTTCTCTAAACGTTCGAACCCCTTTCAAAGCCCAAACGGCTTCATAATAATTATTTTACGATGACACTATAATTGTTATATAATCGTCATAAAATAATTTGGTTAACGTGTAGTTTTTATAAAAACTGAACACCGTATGACCACCTAAAATATCTAATAAAACTAACCTAACCTAGTAACTGATCGAGGTTAAATGATTAACTAAGGTTAATGATTAAAATAAAAAAAAATACAAAATATCTGATTTTAGATCAGATTGATCAAATCTCATCCAACTTGCCAATTTCATTATTTATAGCCTCAACCCCCTCCTTGCTCTTCACACCCGACGGAACCTCCCCCGCCACCCTCATCCGATCGGCGATCGTCACCACCACCCATAACCACCACCACTCATGTTGCTGCTGCTACCGTCGATCACCCCCAACCGTAGCCACCACCCCCAACCGTAACCACCACCTCCAACCGCAACCACCACCACCAACCGAAGTCGCCACCTTCATTACCATCGCTACCTTCATCACCATCACGACCCTCACCTCGCACTACCCCTGCCTTCGACCGAGCTCACGGCTCCGACCCGTCGCCAACCTTGAACCACCACCACCGTGAACCCTCGTCACTCCCTTTTCTTTCCCCCTGTTCAAACTCAAACACATGTACACATATATGTATATATATATATAACTATATATATATAAAATGAAAGGAATGAAATAGAATAAACCCAGCAGCCGCGATTTTCATTTGATCAAAATTTTAGTTCCAAAACAGCCCAACAGCCACCTTCAGGCCACCGTTTCCCCACCATCGGACCTCCGTCGAGCCACCCAATCACCACCGATGGAAAGTACTCCCGGCCACCTTCTAAACGGCCTCAACGTTTGTCCCTAATGATCACCGTAAACCACCGTAAACTAGCCCGTAAAATGGCGCTTTACCCTTCGGGCCAACACGGTTAAAGTCGATATTTTCGATCGAGTCTTCGGTGATATTCTCGCCTCTTTCGGTTCGTCACCTAGCCTAGTGCTAGAGGTAAAAGTTTAAACTTATCAATTTAATCATTTTTATTATTCGTTTTTGATATTTATAATCAACCCGAAACGAGTCTTGACACTCAACCCACTAAATATATAAACCAAACGAATCGTCCTAAATATTAAACTAACGTTAATATTTAAGAAGTTGTGTCACAATATATATTAACAATCGTTGAGAGAACTAAAAAGATTATAGACCGAACGATATAGAAACTGACTCAGGGACCTCAAAATGAGACGTTGGACTAAAAATATATAAACAAATATATATTTGGACATAAAATATAAAGAAATATATTTTGACTATGTGTTATAAAAATAGATTCATTTTTATAGATCGTATGTAATTCTAAATAACCGAGCACTTTGACTCATTATTGATATTTAAAGTGTTCCTACTTTTAGATCTTATTTTATTAACTTGAAATATTTATTTAAAGTTATTACAATCTATTAATATTTAAGAGACTTAAATATTAGTTTTCCATATCATATTATTTGTCAAATATATATATTATAAACAATATATATTGTATAAATTCTAGACGTTGGACTGAAAAATATAAAATGTTATATTTTCGACTTATGCGACGAAATATATTTATGACAAATATATCAACACCTCTTCACACAAATATCTCGTCTTATTATTTTATTATTAATATTATTTTCTAAATATAATTTAGAAAAACTATTTGAGAGATATCATCAACATAATAATATTTA
This sequence comes from Deinandra increscens subsp. villosa, assembly GCA_039602395.1. Lineage (NCBI taxonomy): Eukaryota > Viridiplantae > Streptophyta > Magnoliopsida > Asterales > Asteraceae > Deinandra > Deinandra increscens. The sequence goes on along the minus strand of JBCNJP010000027.1, from coordinate 3,941,933 downwards.
CGGAGCTAAATATTTATTATCATTTCGGTCGATTATCGGATACTTGTATCTTATCGTGACAAAGCCAACGACTAATTTCTTAACATATAAATGTTTATATTTTCTTCTAAAATCTTGAGAATATTGAAACATATACCATTTCTATAAGTTATATCTATTTATTTGCATAAATATTTCTATAACTTATGTATAATTATTTGTCTATAATTATAAACTCGAACTTAAATATACAGCGTGAACTTCAAATAATAACTACTTTATTATTTATCTCGATTTTCAAAACTTGATTGAATGTATATTTTCGTAATCTTAAATAATTATTTGATTATAATTATTTCTACAAGGTTATATATATATTTATTCCATTAACGTAAATATTTATTTGAACGATAAATATTCCAAACGGACTTTCCAAACAATACAAACGGGAATGTTATGTCAAGACTCGACCAGGATCATTTGGGTAACTGAACATTATCCAACTAAAACAATAACTTAAAACCGTCTTATTAATTATTACTAGGACACGGTTTACTTGCTACGTCCAGCGCGATACAGCTTTCATCATCACCTTAAACAATGTGAGTTTCACGGCCCCTTTCCTTTATAAACTGTCTTATACTTTTGGGGGAGAAATCATGATCAAACAAATCTTTCAACTTGATATTATGGTATTACTGTTACGCTATTGATTATCTGTTCTTTCATACCCCTTCATAGTAATTTGCTAATAACATATTGCTACAAATCCCATCATCAATTGATTTCAATTAGTTCCGTAACGAAACGATGACTAGTGAATAGATCTATTTGGGTTGACAACCCTGCCCTATCTGGTCGCTCCAGTTCTGACACACGCGTAACAAGTCTGGGGGTACATGTCAGTTATTCTTTGCCATTGGTATTTCTTAGGGGAAGTTACCATAGGTGGGTAAATCTGTTAGTGTTTGAAATCAAGGAACAAGTAGATCAATGCAACAACGAGTAACCTTTATAATATTTTGAGTATCATCAACATTTTACTAATACATTTTGTAAAGACTCAAACCTGTGAACTCACCAACATTATGTTGACCTTTCTTTCAAACTCATGTATTTCTCAGGTAACTAAGGTCGCTCTCGGTGTGCAAATGGGAAGTTTGTCAAACAAAAGGGCCTGCAATAGGAATGGAGTCATGGTCACCTTTTACTGTCTAAATAAATCATGAACAATTGTATTTCATATCATAACGTTCTCATTTCAGTATTGTAAAACAATGTTATCTTTTATATAATCCGCTGCAACTTTGATAACATACTTGGTTTTCAAACATAAACGAAACTGTTAGACATCGTTCTTTGTATCCACGACTATGACCCCATGACGTCATACGCCCACGTAAACGGAAACATCGGGGTGTGACAATGTGTTAGATTTTAATGCATTGTGTTATCTTTTAGCTATGTTTTTGGTAAATATATAACACTATACATTGTTTTTTCCATATTAGAATGTCATATGTTTATCAAAATTAGAGTTAAAGGATAACACAATGTAAACACAGTGTAATAATATCCTAACACAGTGCCCTTTTAATAATTCTTAATAAATGGTGTTTGGTAGTGTTTGGAATTCAATGGATGGTGTATTTATTTTAGGATTGTCATATATTTACCTAAAATATAATAAAAAGACAATATCATGTATTAAAAATTAACATATCAACCACTTCTCACACTTCTCACGTAAAAAGTACTTTGTATTATAACCCAACTCTCTATATATATATATATCATATTTAACTCATCTATACCTAAATTAAATAGTAACAAAGTTATATCAATAGAAAAAGTTATAATAAAACATTATAGTTTAAAATAAAAATATGTCAAAACTAAAAAGAAAACAAGTAAAATGTCACAATTTAATTAATTAGAGGCAAATGATAAAAACACATTATTATTTCATACTCAATGGCTAAAGCTATAACAGTCCTAATAGTAATCATCATCTTTACTAACAGAGAGAAAGTCATCAAAATCAACTCCCTCCTTTTGACTCTAACATTTTTACAGTCTAGCCTTATACCTATCAATCTCATTAGTGGATTTGTAGTTAATTTTATAGACCGATTTACACCCTATGGTTTTCCTGCCATGAGGTAAACTAACAAGGATCCAAGTACCATTTCTATCTAAAGCTTCTATTTCATCATTTATAGTTGCAAACCAATTAGGCCAACTAGCAGCTTGATAATAGAATTTAGGCTCAATAGTTTTTTTCTAAGTTAGACACAAAACACATACTATATTTACAAATTGGAATAGTTCACAACTTTCTCCAACCCATACTTAACCTTCTCATTTCCAAAAAAATCATCAAATTTATTTGGAAACACAACATTTCTGGTTAACCTTCTAAGGGAAACTGGAGCGATGGTGGATCACCACTTCCCTCAGAAATGTCATTCTGTTCAGGATCATTGCTCTCACCCACGGCCCTACCTGACTCAGGTTTTGAAGCACTAGGCTGCTCTATCTTAGCTCCTAGCGCCCCTACATCACCAGGAGACTAGGATATAACCCTGTCATGAGTAACATCTTCCCCCAAAGTTGGTTGTTGTGTCCCATTAGAGACACCACTTTCATTTATATGAGCCTCATCATTGGACCAACCTGCTTAGAAGTCTCAGTTTCAGACCCATCAAACAAGTCAAAAAAATTTATCAAATTTTCATTTTTATTGTCATCGAGACACTTGAAAGGAAATATATTTTCATAAAATTTGACATCTCTTAAATAGTGAATGATTTTGCTATCAAGAGACCACAGTTTGTAACCCTTTTTCTGATTGGAGTAACCAATTAAAACACATTTCTCAGCATGAATACTAAATTTATGATCCTTGTTTAATATATATATACTAGATTTCGAGATTCGCGCGTTGCGCGAAGCGGTGTAAATTTGAATCTGTAATACGTGTGGAAGAGATTGCAGATGATATATGTAAAACTTATTAACTTATTATGTCTAAACCAAATTTATACCAAATGCAACACTCTAAAAGCAAATATGTATGCGTGGGACACAAAGACCCCAAATGTCATTTGATAATCAAATCAATTTGACATAAATCGTTATAGCCCGTTATGTGCGAAAAACACGACATAATACAAAATAATAATAATAAAAGTATAAAATGAACGCCTAAATATTTCATATTCCAAGAGTTCTTCTTTCATCAACAATACATAACATAAATTAAACACAAAGCGTCTCCAAAATAAAATTACAATCGTTAGAAGACAAACTACCTAACTATTCTCATAAAATACAAATAAATTATGGGGAATCCATTTATTGAACAACTTAGAATGAACCAAAAATATTACAGAATAACCTTATAGTCGATATATATATATATCAAAGTCAGCAAATTAAAGGTTACAAGGCACACTATTAAAATCCCCATCATGTATAATAGGTATGTTGCCCTATTTTAAAGGAAGACTATAAGTCATGATAAGAACATGATAAGAAGTAACTGAACCCACATTCTTGAGGTATTTGTGTGCATGCACTTCTTCATAAAAAAATCATTCGGTTTTCAAAACCACTGAGCTGCACATAAAATTATGATAACTATATTTATAAAGTTATAATAATAACTAAAATGCGTGTAATTTGTCTTGTCGAAATATTATTTAGAACTTATGTTTAAGTGTGTTCAAACATAAAATTTACCTTGCACCTGAATGTTCATAATCTGACCCAGTCTGTTTTGACCCGCTTTGACTTGTCACCCAACGTGTCCATATAACCTATATTTAATTACTAATAAATAAGATTCCAACATACCTAAAAACTCATCATATAGCCCGACCATGATTCTTAAGTAGTATGTTCACCAAACATGTAATTGTTAAGAGCACACACAAAAGAAAAGCATATACCAATGCAACATTTGTACCTAAGCAATGTGTGCGTGCAAACAAACCACCGGAGATGCAACCACCTGAAAATTAGTAAAACAAAAAGCAGGGTCAAATAATCATAAGATTTTCATACCATAGATAATTAAAGCCAAAAACCTGTGTAATTATTTAAAAGCATACACCAAACGAAGGTTTGTAAAGTAATATGCGCAGCATAAAGCAACCCAAAAACTTGCTTCAAAATCAGCAACTCGATGCAAGAAACACCCAAGAGCGATGAACACAATCTGTAAGACCTATGCTTTACATAAGTGTAACAAAGACAACAAAATATCATCAGCATATATATAATAGTTTTTCTCGAAGTGTCACATAAACCATATATATTATAACAAAGGCAACATAACTTCAATGAGAAACAAACCAATAGATCCTTCCAATAACAAAGACATAAAACACCAAAAACCTTGGTATGAAGAAAGAACATGTAACTAAGAAAACAACAAAAATTAACAATGCATCTGGAGGAATTTATAGAGAGACGAAGATGGGAAAGAAAGTATTTAAATATGTCAAAGTTGTACCTGCCGTTCTGGCATTCACGGCTCCTCCGCCGGTGACGGTGCACATTCAGTGGTGTGACTGGGTTGATAGATGAGGAGCAATTGTAGGACAGTGTTGAGTCCCCTGCCTGCAGCTGGAGTGGTGCCTTTGAGTCTGTGTTAGTACGGGCAGCCTCAATGGGCAGGGGCAACAGTGTCTGAATTTCAATAATATAGGGTATTAATATGCCTCAAATTTGCTCATTAACAATATGTAAAGTTGACGAAGGGAATTGGTATAATTAAAAGGTCTATACTTTATTCTATATGGTATTAATATGTCTCAAATTTGTTCATTAACAATATGTAAAGCTCATGAAGGAAACTGGTATAATCAAAATGTCTATATTTTATCATATATGGAATCATCATCCCATAAGTTATTTTTCTTCTGAGACTGGAAGGATTAAGATCATCAAGACTTCAATATCCATTAGTAGATTAAAAAAAACAAATCCATTCTAAGCTGGTGGTTTTCAATGAATGATACAACATTAGAGTGTAAAAACTAACCTGATGGTAACCAAGTGGCAAGCTACATATCGTCTGAACATAGCCGGGCACCCCTCAACCGGGGTCATCTCTGCATGTCGTCTGAACATAGCTGGGCGGCTGGGCATTCCTCGACCCAGGTCATCTGCCAATGTTTAGACCACCTTCACAAAATGCACATAACATCAATTAAATCAAAGTCTATTCATTCAAAAGTAAATAGATAAAGAAAAAACATAAACTCTAGCATTAAAAGCCAATATAAAAAAATATTGAAGTTCAAGTCTAGAATTTCAAGTCGGCCAATGTGTGCTAATTGCTAAATGAGATAATAGGCATCAAGTCTAGAATTTCATCAATGATAATATTTGCAACTTCGATGGTCTCTAAAAATTTGCCCAAAAATAACATCAGGAAGTATAAAATTTGAGATTGGAATCTCAATTCGAAATAGCATAACATGCTATTAAAAAAATTACTCAGCTGGGTATTTAAAGAATTGACGGCCAAAAAGATGTGATTTAACCTTGTATACGTTGGATCTGGGTTAGAACACAAACCTTTCGTCTAGTACACATGCACTAAATCAAATGAAAAAATAAAAGGCTAAAAGAAGAACCCACAGCTTAAACAAAGGAAAACAAAACATAGAAGGCTACGAAATGGGACGAAAACGTAAGCAAGAAATAAAATCTACAAAAAATCGCAAGCAAGAAAGAAAAATTAACAAATCTTGAACACAACAGAAAACACAATCGATGAACATACCTATGGTGAAGAACGCAAGCTCACTCAACTGCGTGTGACGAATGCAACAGAGGGATAAAAGGAGATGGGTTTGAGGAAACGTGTGGTGAAGATTCCGAACACCAAAATATAACCACCTTTTAAGCTAAAGAAAAAACAGAAACAACAAAGAACAAACAATAAAACCGATCGAGAGACATTTTTCAGAATATACCCAAATACAAATCATGAATTCAATGGAAATTTTAAGCCACCCCAACATCATCCGTCAAAGTGGAGCCATTTTTGTTGCCTATCCACCATAACTACTTTTTCTAGAGTCAAATTCACCAAACAAATTTAAAGAAAACAAAAACTGAAATTGATACATTTTTATAGGCTACAAACAAAATCTTGCTAAATACGAACCATGAATTCACACCCAAAAATTCAATTAGTCCGTCTATAATGATTTGATGATATATGATAAGCAAGATCAATTTAACACAAATAAAAACAAAAAATTCAGTAAACATCAAAAGTATACCTCGCTGTGGGAAACCCTTGATCGACACCTGCATAGACAGAGATATAATAATTAAAAAAAATCCTATTCTACAAAGTAATCCAGTAAAAATTATTGAATTTCAACCGATCGTACCTCTTTGTCAAAGGCGCTAGATTGACACCTGCAACAAATGTTATTTTTAATGAAATAAGAAGGGAAAATGCAGACCTAGAAGGATAGCGATAAACCAAGAAGATGAAGCAGATGGACGATAGTTACCGGATGCGAGACGGAAATGGAAGATGCGGTGCCTAAACCTTGTAGATGTGAATCAATCGGTGAGCAAGATTAGAGAGAAGAGTTGAGTCAGAGAAAGAGATTCACCGATTCACAAATACTTACAACAAACGAAATGCTTTTTGTATATCATGGGGCCGCCGGGAAACGCTGCTGTAAGACCGGCAGATTTAAACCTAGTCGCCGGCGATTAAAAGAGAGAGACAACAGATGATGACAAATGAGGCACAAATCAGTGGATAAAGAGGTACGCAACCAATCTTCTGCACTTCCTACTGTTCCCACTGTTGAAGGAGGTATGGCAAGAAACTGTGAGTTTATCCCCTTCCTTCTTTTTGCGTGTTCAAATGAAAGAGAACCTAACCCTGATTTCCTGGTGATATCTGGTCAAACTAACGGAGTTAAAAGCTGTTGAAAAGGGGTTAAAAAAGTAACGGGAGAAACTTGGGGACTATTCACCAAAATCCAAAACCATCTTAAAAAGGCTTCAAGTGCTTGTACATTATGTTGGGGAGGAGGTACATTCCAACTTTCACTATTCACGGACTTACTTATTGTTTATAGGAAGTAATATATATATATATATATATATATATATATATATATATATAGTACTGATATAGAGACAACCAATTACTCTAAGGCGACTTAAAACAAATCTAAACCCATACACAAGATCATAAGGAGATTTTCATTCAACACAGAAGAAGGAGTCTTGTTAATCAAATAAGGAGGAGTAAGAACACATTCAGACCAAAACCTAAGAGGAAACCCTCCTTGAACAATTGAGCCCTAGCAACATTCAACAAATGTATGTGTTTTCTCTTAATAACACCATTTTCTTGAGGGGTTTACGATTGAAAAAAAATTGTGCACCTCCTTAAAACGTTTTCTAGTTCCGTCCCTAATTGACATACAAGATATGTTTTGGCTATTTTAGGGCTGAACTTTATGATAAACCGCCCAAAACATTATGTTTAATGCTGACTTTTGTTCTTAAGTAAGAGGAGTTGTTGTGCATACATTATAAACATGTTTCATATATTAAAAACTTTAAAATAACATAATGTATGGAATTAAATGAAGCAGTCTCAACCCTTTTACTTACAGATGGGTTGATTCATATATGTACAAGGAAACGGGTCTAATAGTGCCCAAAGTGTGTTTTAAAAGCATAGAATCTCCAAAATCATTTCATACAAAAGTACAATATTACTGAAATATATAGTAATTATATTGCAATCATATTTGACATCCTAATGTTTATGAGAAATTGAACAAACAATTTTTCTGGCCAACCTCACCCAACTGGTTTAGGCCCGTTACTCAACTAGCTTTTTTATTTTTTTCTTGGATACCCATTGGTGGTGACATCACACCCTTCAAATGTGCATTTTGTTAATTGCTTACTTTCTGTTGAATATAGGCGATACATGATTTATGGATGGAATATGTGAAGCGAAGATCGTCAAGGACTTCAATAAGGTATGATTTTATATACAATAATGAGTTGATTTATATATAATCCTTTCGTGATCTGATTCATGTTCTTTCAGGGGAGCAAAAAGCAACAAAAATAACTTTCTAAAAAAAGAGTCAAACGGGTCGGAAGTTGTCTGCCTAATTTTACTATTTTTCTTTTGTTTCTATTTTACTCAATGGTGCAAACATAGGAGCATTTAGAACTGTTTATACCGATGACCTTTACGTAATTTTGTATGATATTAATATATTTTTCTTTTTTAATGTTTGTATAGGGTAAATATCAAAGTCTCCTTAACATCTTAACTATTTTATGTTATTATATATAATTTGATTTCGGGGTTACTCTAACTTTGAATCCTATTTTAAGGTGGTGGTTTGTAGATGATTGTAAGAACATTTTGTGGAATTTACATGTGAAAAATAGAAAAGGGTGATATTATTTGTGACTTTCTCATATGTATATGGCAAATTGTCAACTTAAACAAAGCATCTCATGGTTTCTTATACACACATTTCTACTCATTATCATTCATAAAAAATGATTTTCTATAATGAATAACTTTCTTTAGCGTTGAATGACTCATGTTTGCAAGTGTTTTTGTATGTTTAATGTGTGCGTAATGAAAAACCTCAAATCTGTATTTTTTAATTTCTAACCTTACATTTCTTTTTTATTTTAAACAACATGCATTTCGTCTTCTTTAAAACTTATCTATTTAATAGAATTGTATATATTTTCAGTATAATTGTCTTTCTTTTTTAAACCTTAATCGTGCGATGCACGTGTATCAAAAACTAGTTTTTAATAAGCAATTATACCATAAGTCACGATAAATATAAACATAGATCTAGAAGTGGGTTTAGAAGAAAGATCTAACACAAAGAATAGAATCTCTATGCTTTATTAATTCCTTGCTAAACAATCACAAGTAAATAAAGATTATATGAATTCTAACAAAATTTTGGTCTTTAAAATCATAACTTTTCAATTCAATCTTTCTTAAAATTCCTGAAGATATCTAACATATTATATATCATCATACAACTCGATCATGATGCATCTTTATCATTAAGACCGATTATTTGGCATGAATAGAGTACAAATTTGAAATTTCCTACAACTTAAACCGGTCCACAAAATTGGATTATGCCTTCCTTTTAACTAATCAACGAGTCGATTATACCTTCTACCTTTTCCTGTGCTTCTTTTACCTGCAAAACCACCATCCAAACACATTATATCAAGATTCAAAAACACTACTTTAGGATCACAAAAAAGAACCATATATAGAAATCAACAATAATGACTTACTTGGTTTGTTTCCTTTTGTGGTACGAGGAATGAAAACACCCGTTCCATGGCTCGTTTTCCTCCACGGGTTCATAACCCAAGCGGGCGGTGAATCTGTAATACTCTCGAAATCATGCTTCCAGCAAAAATAGCTTTCGTTTTGTTGTTCCAAAACGTACTTTGGTCTATTTGTCCGTACGAGGGTTGATTGTTTAGCAGTCGTACTCACAACAATATCTTCATTCTCGTTGTCATCGGCTATTAACGTCAACATTTGTTTTTCGAGCTCGTAATACAATGAATCGAAGGCACTTGTTGCGTCAAATTCGGGGCTACAAGTAGATGTTGTGTTTGTGTCCATTTTTATTTGAGTACGAGATTGTTTTACAGCATGGGTTTTGAAGTTTATATATAATACTTGTTGCCATGTTGGTGTGAACGAGTTAAAAAAAGATTCAATGTATAATATTAATTATTATTCATTGAATTGGATTGAAGTTTAATTGTAAAGTGTAGACTGACTTTATTCTTCTGAGATTTGGTAATTTGGAATGAAGTGTTTGGCTGTGTCTTTTGATTTCGCAGGCTTATACAACTAATGAATTATTAAGAATAATTAATTGAATAAGCATTAATTAATTAAGTGGGGGCATCACACTTGACTTCAAGTGTGAATCATCTCATGTCTGTTTTGCAAGAATCCATAAGGGGTTGGAATTGGATAGGGGGTAAATGTAACTCAACATCTTACTAGAATAGTTCGTGAACATTTTCATGTGTAAGATATGTCCAATTTCAGATATTATAAATTATAAAAAGGTTATTTTTGTAAAAAAAGAAAGAAAAAACGATACTCAAAATTGGTCTAGCTAGTTAATAGGTTACCAAGTGGCTTTTAGTTATACACCGGCAAGGTGTTAAAAGGTGGGTCACTCTCTTTAAGTGATAAGTGATGAGTAAGTTTTGTAGTAAATAAAATTTGTGTGGATGTTAGAGTAGATATAAAATATGTGTGAGTACGTTGTTTTTAAAAAACTAGTGATCAAATCGGTTTTAACCGTCATTCATCAAGAAACCGGCAGCTCAAACCATGCCAAATTGAACCACCTACAGTCTTGACTCGTTTATGATATGTTAAAATCAATATATACAATAACTATTAAATAGAGGAAATGATATTCGTGCTTTATTGTTACACAATGTCAATTTCATTATTTGATTCTATTATTTGGATTATATAAAATGGTTGCATGTAAATTTTATGGGCATTTTGTAACATCTTCATAGTAGACAATGTAATGTAATCTAGAATCCGATAAAATATTGTAAAACTTTAAGTAGGTCATTTTAAATATTGAAATATTATTAATAATTACTCTCTACACAAAAAGAATGTACTATTAGATAATTTAATATCTCCAAGAAGTTCATAAAATCTATCACATAATTAACTCTTTTAATTTATGGCCTAAGAACACGATTAATAGCATTTTGTCATTATTTAAGCCGTTAAAGAAAAATTTCATCATCTGTACTGACGTATATTGTAGTGGTGTGATGTGTAATGCGTATACGCTCTTGTTCAATCAGCTCTAAAATGTAACCTAATGCACGAAAAAGAACATCCACTTCGGTCAATTTTAATCATTTCATGATTTAAACACAGGAAAATCTCATCTTAGATTATACCTAGCATAATTCATAATTCATTGGTCACAGATTCAAAGTGTGAACTGTTAAGCTTGCAAGTATATGAAGTTTGTATACACAAAGATATAAAGATCAATTTTTTACAACTTTTTACGTTTCAAAAATCAAGGCAAAATACCAGCACATTTGTCGATTAATTCAGGCTATCCACATATGTAAAAGTTACCAACTATGACAACAAACATCATGGGTTCAATGACAAAAACAAGGATCATAATCTGCATCCATAATCATGACACACGATAGCGTCTGCTAGATTTCATAAGGAAAAAAAAACCGAGGCCAAAATAAACAAAGGCGGAGGGACTACATTGTATCTATGTTTGGTGCTTATACAAGAAAATGGGTCACGTTGACATTACAACAATGTCCACAAAAGGTCTCACCGAATTTTTGAAGGCTTTAGCTTGTCATCATGACTTGATCAATTGCATCAAGTGCTTGTTTTGAAAAGAAACGAACATCGACATCCGGGTCCTCTACCAGCTCAACCAGGCATGGCCTAACCGTTTTCTCCATCACCTAAATAACAATATTAATAGCAACATGAGTTCATTCTTCATGGATAAAAATGAGCTTGACATGCCTAAGTAAACCGGAAAAGAAAAAAAATGTTGCTTACAGATTGTTCAACTATAGGAATAAAAGATTGCAACACCTTCGCCACATTGAATCTGATATTTGCCACTCTGAAAAAAACACATTCAGAAAAGGACGCAACTCAATATCATCAATTTTGTAATGAATAATTATAAAGATGATAATAATAAAAAGCAATAAATGCAAATACCGGTCTTTGGCAAGAGTAACGACCACAGGAAGCAACTTAGAACAGGTGATTTCTAAGCCCATAACAGGAGCAAGTAAAGAAATTGCACCAAGAATTGTCATACGATACAAGTAATGTGGGTTATTAGCCATTTCCAGCACCTGTGAACAAACAGATAAATAAATCAAATTAAAAAAAAAGGAACCACAAATGTAAAAAGAAATGAATTGAACAGAAAACTAGTCTGTACCTGTGGAATAATATGCTGCATAGCCCAATCTGGGCCAAATTCCTCTGCAAGGCGTTTTAGGTTGTTGGCAGCAGCTTCTCTTATGGAGTAAACCTGCATATATACAATCCCGTTAACAAAGAAATATAGATGTTTAAGGAAAAAAACATTATTATTTCATATTTTCTAAAAATTATAAATATAGACCTTGTCCTGTAACCATTGCATGCAGAGAGCGCCAAGTTTATCATCAAAAAACCCAACACCTAACTGACTTGCTAATAAAGGTATGTATTCTATTATTGCCAAACGAACCCTCCAGTGCCTATCTTCAGCCAGTTCCACAATTGCCGGAAGTAATGATTGGGACAAAAGATCAATTCCAATCACCTGTTAATAACAAGCAAACACAAAAATAATAATATAATAAGATTACTAACTGATAATATAGTCTGAAATTGATAAAGAAGCACCATTAACAAAAGTCATTCTACCTGATTCACTTGATCCAGCTTACTAATAATATTCAGACGCACATCTGGAAACTCGTCTTTTAGAAGTGACAGAAATATAGGCAGAAGTTGTTCAATAGTTGCATCCTTTTATCATCAACAAAAATAGTTATAATCATGAAAATTTTAAACAACCATGAAAGACATCAGATTAATTATGAAATAATTACCTTGCCCAAAACAGGGGCCATGCCCATAATAACAGAGGCAAGAGCAGACCTAACATGCTGAGAAGAATCTGAAGACAATTCCTACATCCATTGTAAAAAAAAACAGTAAGAAAACCTAATGAAAAATATAAAAAGTTAGATAAAAACTTAATTACAGAAACAATTACCTTTACACATGGAAGAATATGTTGAAGAGCAAGTTCGGGACTAAGAATGCGAGAGAATTTGGTGACTTTACCAGCGGCTGCAATACGTACTTCGGCTTCATTATCACGAAGCAGCCTCACGTAAGCTGGAACCAAATCCGTCCTATTTTTGGTGCAACCAAATTCAAATTAACGGAGAACTAATATATAACAGAAATAGGAAGATAAACAAAGGATCTTATTCAGCATATGATATTCGAAACTAGGTACATCAAGATACTTAGGGAAAACATACTTGGTAGGTTCGGGGCCCACAGCTTCACAAAGCTCATACAGCTGATTTGCAACCATGTAACGAACGCGCCATGATTTGTCCTATATTTGAGAGCCCTTTCAAATTATAAGAATAGGAATATATGGATATAAATGGGTGTAAACAACTATTACATCCACCATGTGAATTTAAAATTAAAAAGTTGTATCAATGTCATCTCCACCATGCAGGCCAGTAAATGAGGTCATATATGAATATGTGAAATTGGGGAAAGTATAACTTAAAATTAATTTCAGGAAAAAAAAAAAGAAACAGGTAAAAATTTAACCTGTGAAAAAATGACAATGACAGGAAGAATATGGGCAATACAGTCTTGGGGTTCCAACAATTTGCCAAGAGCAGCACAGCCCTCGACAGCAAGCAAACGGACAGAATCTTGATCTGTAAAAAAAGTATACAACAGCAAACAAGAGAAACTAATATATGTAAGATATGTCGTAATGAACAAGCAGCTTTTAAGAATACACCCACCGTAGTCTAAATCAAACTAGATTCTGTGGCTGAAAGCTTTCAATTTCTGCTGAAAATGGTTTGTTTTTTCACCTAGAAGTGAATTCTATGGCCCCGAGAAGAAAAAGGTATTTTTATAGCACATTAATCAATTATCAAGAATTGCACCTCAGGACTCATTATTCCTAAGTTTTGAAAGGTAACAAATAAGCAAAAAAGCTATATGAAAAGGAAACATCCCTACATATAATATATTGGATATTTCTAGTCAAAATCAAATCAGGCATAAAGATTCAACACGTAGCAATATCATTTCATAACTTCCAAGATAACCAAACTGATCAAAGATGACATGTGAAGGAAAAAATGTACCATCTTGTGTAAGATCCTCAAATATTTGCATGACATCTGTCTTGAGATAAGACGGTTCCACCGTAGCAGCAAATTTCCCCAAGTTGGTAGAAGCTGATCTCCTAACCATAGGCATGTCATCTTGACATAACTGACTATAGATAGTCCTCAATTCCGTCTTTAACATCTCTGGTGCACTAGGATAAGCAATGTGAAAGAGTCCACAAGCAGAAACTCTAGCAGTAAACCATTCACCAGCTGCCAGCCTCTGCAGCCATAAAAAAAGAACTTACAAAAACTCAATCGAAAGAAGGAAAGGTAGCTTAGGAAGGAAATAATCAAATAAGCAAACCTTAACAAGAGGTATAAACCAATCAACCAAATCAGTTTCTCTCATCTGTGATCCGATCCTGCATAGAGACTCAACAGCTTTGTCTCTCACACATGTTTCTTCAACAGTGCAAAGGGTTTCCAAAGGAGGTAACAACACATGGGCATGCTCTAGTCCGCCAACATAAGGTATGAAGACACCCAACTCTTCAGCCATGGCAAGAAGAACCTCATCATCATCGTCATTGTTTTCACTCAAGAAAGGGATTAATTCCTTCCTGGTTCGTTCTTCCCCTAAAGCACGTGCAATCGTAGAAAGTTTTCTGATAGAATTTAGTCTCAACTGGATGTCATCGTTCTTTAATTCATCAATCAGTACTGCTATGGGGTACAAAGGCTCGTCCACCATCGACATAGTTGTCTGGAGGTTGAAAAACTAGAGCAATTTCAGTCAAATTTAGAAGGAGCAATTCAGAACCCAATTCGATCGCTTTATAAGTTGATTTGCTCACCAACTGAGACATAATCATTAACTCGAAATGGATATAAAGAGAGAAATGTATACATAACATAAATTCGTAGGATTAACAATTGTATACAAAACGAATGAGATTGTGTGTCTGCTCACCAACTGAGACATAATCGCTAACTTGAAATGGATATAAAGAGACAAATGTACACATAATATAAATTCTTCGGATTAACAGTTAGCAATTGTATACAAAACGAATGACGGAATGAATCTCCGGTTAATACGAGTGAAGTTGTGTGTGTGCACAAATAAACAAATAATGGCATGAAATATCATTGCAGCTTACTCAATTGAAGTTACTTATGCATTCAAACAAAAAAATTTCGAAACCTGAGAACAATAACTAACCCTAGAAAAACAAATCTGAAGGTGCCTAAATTTGGGGAAAATACAATAAATCACGAATTCACGATTCAAACAAACTAAGCCCTAGGTTCGTGTCTGCCATGGAATAAAATGGAAACAGGAAATCAAAATCAACGGTGAAACTGCAATACATAAAGCAATAGATACACGAATCGGGAGCGGTTGACGGAGGGAAAACAGAACAGATCGGAGGAAATGGAGATCTTACCGGCGGTGGTTAATGCGTTTCAGGTTGAGATCGGAGGAAATCTGGATCTCACTTCCGGCGAAGGGAGGAGACGGAGAAAGATGAAATCGTCGTTCGTTTGTGTCGATTGATTAAACGAAGTGCGAGCGTAGCCGGACGGGATCTAGAGAAATAGAATTTTACACTACGACCCCTGCGATTTTAAAATTATCCAATCTGTTCAATTATTGAGGCCAAAGTATAGTTTCAAAAGTTTAATTACCGAAAATATTTTAAATAATAACACATGACTACAAAACAATAACATAATCTTATTCGTATAGTGTTTAGAGCATTAAGGCATGTTTGGCTAACCATTTGAAATGACTTATTGACTTATTTGATTTTTAAAAAGCCAATAAGTCAAAAATATTGTTTGGCAAACTCAAAAGCACTTTTAATTTTAACTTTTTGTAAAGGATTAATAAGGAGTTTTAAAAGACAAAACTTGGCTTTTTGAAGGCTTTTGATTTTTTAATGGGTAATTACAATACCTCATTTAATTTTATACACTAACTTTATACCCACATACCCATTTTAGTCATTACCATAAAAATAAACAATCTAATCATAAAGCTAATCCAAACATTTTTTAAACCCTTTTAAAAAAGTTATAAGTCAATAAATACTTCTATTCAAAGTACTTTTATACCATGTAGTTTTTACAATTTTCTTCAATCATTTCAACACATGACCTACTCAGGATCTTTAGTTTTAAGTTTTTATTTTATAGTCTTTAAAATATTGTATTTTATAAAAGTATGAATGTATAGTATTTTATAAAAGTATGAATGTACCAACGAGACACACTTATTTTTTTTATTAATGTTTCCGTGTAAATTTTATTCGAATGTACCAATGAGATAATTTTTTTATTAATATTTTTGTGTAAATTTTATTCAAAACGGAATTGTGCGAAACAATGTACAAGTTGTGGAAATATAAACGTACAAATTATCAAAGTTGATTCAAGGTTTATTCTTCTTATAAGTTTTAAAATATGACACTTTATAAAATTTTAATTTTTTGTTGTGATTTGCCTATTTTTATCAATATGCCGCCTTGATTTTTTTATAACCGACTTATCAAATGTAAATTTTATAACTATAGGGTAAACTCTAACACCACATTTAACAAAAAAAAAATTACATCATAATTGCTAAACTACATTTAATATGTATTAAATGCACATCTAGTTGGGGGTTCTAGCACTAAAATTGGGCACTAGACCCCCTAAATCGCTTGGCATAATGGAACTCCCCGAGCCTACTTTTCGAGTTCACCTAAACAAGATGAAGAAAATCCTTATTGAAGTTGTAGTTTTCTGGAGTTAAATGATGGATTCATTCTTTGGTCGTAAAAACCGCAACCATCACCTATGTGTGATATTATCATATAAAAGATTAGTGGAATATTTTATTTTAATAATCTCAATTATTGTCTATGGGTCGATATTATCCTTATTTCATTTATTCTCTACAATAAACTAGATTTTAAAGGTAATGGAATCTATTAAACCGACGTTAAATGACCACTAACAACGTTAAGTAAATTTCACATTTTGATGACTGTGCATTACTGTGGCATCTTGTCCAACATGTCTTTGATGTATGTGAAGAAAAGTTTTCAAAAAACAAACAATCATGATTAAAAAGTACAAAAATCTTAAATAAAGCATTTTTTCATATCATCGAAACATACAAAATCCTTAAAAAAAACATCAGTGTGTGATCCCAATCATAAAAAACATGTCACATAAGACGTCATCTTCTCATTAATACTCTACTTGATTTGGCGTTAAGTGACATGGGTCAATGAGTGATAAAGGGGTGATGGGATGGCGGTGATGGGAGATGGTATACAGCGAGTGATAAAGGAGTGTGATGTAAGGGGTTCAAGGGTTTTATGAGGGCAAAGAATCAATATATAGATTTCTTGTTTTTATTATTTATAATTAGGGGTATTTTACTTGATTCACAATAAGCTAGCATAAGTTATCTAACGGTTCTACGGACATGGATTGAAATGGCAAAAAATGAAAACTATAAAATATCACATGCGAGATTTTAGAAAATTGACTAGAGTGACAACTTGGATCAAACCTCATGGACGAAAAAAGAAGTTAACTCTTTAAAAGAACTAAATAAAAAAAAATCATATATTCTCAAAACCGAGGAACATAACAAACGAATTGAATAAAATAGATAACCTATCTACACATCTAAAACATCGATAGATTTATCACATCAATCAACTCGATCATTCAGTTCAGATTCAGATCCAATACTCTGGGCTTCCTCATCTTTCATTTCAAAATTTGTTTCACTAGGGAGTGAACCGAGTACTTTTCTTGGTCCATAATTAGGACTATCAGAACCAAAAGATCGAGATCGAGAAAGCTCCACCGCGGCCCTAGCGGCAACCGCTGCATACGCCGCCGATTCAAAGGCAACCTGGGCAGCATCCTCAGCATCTCTGAATTTCTGTCTCCCTTTTACAGACTCTGAATAACTCATAACTTCATCAAAATCATCGCATAAATCACTTGATTTTTTCTCAATCTCACAATTCGTTGATTCACCCGCCCCCTACGTTTCACAAGAACTTATTAACAATTTTGATTTCAGGTCGAGATTAGAATCAAATAGTAACCAAACGGTTTAAAGTTTTTTTAAGTTATAAATTTTATATAAAGCAAGTAAAATAAAAATATATAAATATGGATTACTATTTTATAGGTTAAATTTTAAAATCTAAATTAATTAAACAATTAAAATTTATTTATAATTTGTTGAAACTTTTCTTTGATATATAAACTCTTATTTTGAAGTTAATTTGAAACATCAATAAATTTTAAAAAAAAATTATTTAAGATTAATATATGTTTCAAGTCACTTATGTTAATATTTATTTATTAGTATTAATATTTATTATTTTATTTATTTATTTTTGAATCTATCCTTTTTTTTAACTTTAATTTTGATATTTTTCTTCGTTTTTTGTTGCCGCTAGGAAGTTCGCTAGCGGTTAGCTGAGAATCTCTGAAAGCGGTCTCTCTATCCTTCTATCAGGGTTGTCTACTTCTCACCCTCCTTAGTACCAACTAAATACTAATAGTAAAATATTGTTACTGAGATTTTACTGAGTATAGTTGTTAGTGTTTGTATTTTTAATAATTTGTTTTGAAGATAAAAAATCTATTTTTGTTACCTCTATAAGAATCGGAGCTCCTTAGTACCTACTAAATACTAATAGTAAAATATTGTTACTTAGATTTTACTGAGTATAATTGTTAGTGTTTGTATTTTCAATAATTTGTTTTGAAGATAAAAAAAATCTATTTTTGTTACCTCTTTAAGAATCGGAGACAAATCTTCAAGATTTAGAACTATGCCATTCTCGATAGCAATCTCCTGTAGGATCTTCATTCGTGTCTCCAAGCTCGAATGTCGTTGTGACAGTTTTTGTATCATCTAACACCATCACAACACCCACTCAACATCATAACTTTTAACTTTAAAAACACACAAATTCAATTCAAACTCATATTTTATGAATCATGCTCTCTTTTCATACCCGTGTATTTACTCCACAATCATTTCGTAACTCGGTTGCACCATAAGCGAATTCCTTCCCGTAGCGAGCAGTTAGAATTGCACGAATCTCGTGAAGCTCTGGGAACTCCCCACATCTTGGCGCTGCAAAGATCAAGCTTGATACCGCTTCTTTAAGTTCTTCGGGACAATCCCTAATGATATAAATTCGCATAAACTGTTAAATCCTATAAGAAAAAAGCATGATTTTAAAAAATTGTGATGCTAAATGGGAGTAAAAAAGTAGATACCGTTCTTTTTCTATAAGATTGAGCATTTGTAAAAGTAGGTGGCAATAACCATCCACCATTACATACACATCTACCATGTTCTGCTCCTTGATCACCTGATCAACCTGTTAAACACCATATTTTTGCAAGACATTGATGACATGTTAAGAGAGTAAGTTAAGGCCGTAAACAAGCTAGCCAAGCGACTGAGCCAGAGCGAGCCCTGGTCTCTAGTCAAAAAGAGTTGGCTTGATTTGACTCGTTTATCTTAACAAGTTGAAATTGTTGAACTTGAGCTTGACATGTAAAAAGCTCTAGACATCTCTTGACTCGTCGAGTCTATCTTGTTTATTTCTTTTTTTTAAATATAAAAAATTTAGAGTAAATTACTAATTCGTCCTTATAAATATGTTAAATTACTAGTTTCGTCTTTTTAAAAAAAAATACACACTGGTAATTTTTTCTACTAACCCTATTTAACAATCTCGTTAAATCCCCTCACGTGAGGGGCATTTTCGTCCTTTTACATCATATATTTTTGTCAGTTTTAAATTCAAACTGACCAATATTTTTTTGTAAAATGCCGCAAATGCCCTTAACGTGAGGGACACGTGAATGGAGTTAACGAGATTGTTTAACGGGGGCTTACTGGAAATGATTGCTAGCGTGCATCTTTTTTTTTAAATGACGAAATAAGTAATTATTGAATTTAATGATAAAACCAGTAATTTCACTAAAGGAGGAAATCAATAATTTACTTTTTACTCTAAATTTTTAGAAATATGTATAACAACAAAGTATTATAATTTAACGAGCAACAAACATCAAACACAAACCACCTGTATATAAACAAAAGTATAATATTTTTAATCATGTAAATTCAATATATACGTAACGAAACATTTAAAAAATGATAATAACACCTTGTAAATTCAATATCAAGCTCGGCTCGATTACAAATCAAATCGAGCTGGCTCGGCTACAAGCGAGCTTTTTTCACTCATAAAGTTTTTGAACAACCTTCGATCCAATTAACCAAATCAGAGAAAGAGGAGTCGGTACCCGATGAAGAGCGTGTTCATGATGATTTCGGTTCAGGAGTTCAATGATATCCGAGCGAGCCACAGAGAGGCGAGCCTGACGTTGGGTTTTGTTTGAGGATGGTGAGGCGGGAGAC
This sequence comes from Deinandra increscens subsp. villosa, assembly GCA_039602395.1. NCBI lineage: Eukaryota > Viridiplantae > Streptophyta > Magnoliopsida > Asterales > Asteraceae > Deinandra > Deinandra increscens. The sequence goes on along the minus strand of JBCNJP010000027.1, from coordinate 3,921,493 downwards.
GGCTACGTTAATAGTGGCTTTGAACTTGACGGATTTGAATTTCCGACCAAGAAGAGCATCGAGCCTCCTTCCCATGGTGCTGTGTTCGTTTAATTGTTACAAAGGAATAATTACACCATAAACATCAAAGGGAAGAAGCCTTCAAATGCAAAAAGAAAACGAGAGCGACGACTCCGTGACTTTTGGTGACAATGAGAATATCATTGCAACTTACAAGGCTTTATAGAGAAAAATCTACAAAACTAGGCGACCACATATTAATATTTGTTTATACATTTAAAGAGATCGTTACATATGCTTATTTCTATAATTTATATATTATTTTTTTTTCTTTCTTTCACTCACAATCACAATCACAATCACAATCACAATCACAATTAAATAATATTTGTTTATATATTTATCATTACATTTTCTTGTTTTTCAAATATAGGATTCACCAAATTTTTCCTCAAATATAGGGATTCACCAAATTTTTCCTCAAATATTTATCTTTCCTCTACTTACAACTACACCTCAAATTTTAAGGTTTACACACACAACCAATAGGCTGTGAATGCTTATATGCAATTAAACCTCTATTTTTTTCGAAAACAAAAGGAAGATATATATATATATTTTTTTTAACATCTAAATCATCATCAGCAGTCATATAATTATTCGTAAATTTGAACCTATAATCTTTTATTTAGAAAACTTTCACTTTATTTATTAACAAGCTATCCCATTAAAAACAAATGAACATACTAAGGGTCTCTTTGCATTCTCAGCCACCTCCAAACTCGAATAGGAGGTTGAGAAATCCGAACCGGATCAGTAATTTTTAAGCGTGGGTCAGACGAACGGGGTTATAGGACCAAGTCAACAACATTTCAATAGAAAACAAATACGTTATTCACTGGCCAAGTCAGTGGTCAGTTCTGACCGTATCGGATCTGACAAAATCAAACAGTACACAAAGCTAACTTCTAGTTTGTTATCAACTTATGAAAAAACCAAAATCAATTCTTAAATGGCAATTTGAGACATTTTTATAATGTTTTTATTTTATTATTTACTTTTCATCATGATTAAACAAACTTGCCAAATTAATGACCAAAAATAGATTTTGAGCTTGCTATTTTTAGTTTATACGTTGAACATACCCCGCTTGTCAAACTTTAGATGACGAGTGGAAGTTTCTATTTTGGTCATAACCTGTTTAAAACTTTAAATAAAGGCCATTTTTAGGGTTGGGTCTAAAAACCAATATTTTGAAAAAAACTAAAAAATCAAGAAAAAAATTATTTTTTTAAACTTTTTTTATATGTTTCTTTCATGATTTCAAGAATACTAGAAAAAGAAAAAACTTTAAAAACATTTTCGAGTTTTTTTAAAAATATAAAATAAAATTTGGATTTTAGCTTAAAATAAATAATGCATTATACAACAATAATATAAAATTGGTTTATGAATGCCAATTCTTTGTTTTTTACATCATTCACATAAATCACGTCCATATTTAAGTTAAGTTTCTTCTTTTTAAGTAGTTTAAATTATAATACATTATGCAATACTATTAGTTATATTGCATGATGCACTAAAAAATGTCACTAAACTTTTTATATTTTTTTATTTTTTTTCCCAAAAATAAAGCTAATACAATTATAGACTTTTTGGTGAAATTCTTTTTAAAAATTATTAAAATATGAAGAAGTTATAGAGAAAAAAATGTTGATTTTTTGATTTTTTGGATAATTGTTGGTTTTTAATAGATCTTTTCCCGCCATTCTTAAATCATAATTAATTATCACAAATTTACAAAATTATTTTAAGAACTCGGACACTCCGGACTCGAACATAAAAAAGTTACACTGTTTTTAGAGAATTCACGTTAGCTTAGCTTTATATTACATTTTATCATTAAATTTTAGAGAAATATATATGAAATGTCTATTTTTTCTTCTACATTAACATCTTTATATTTAAATCTTATACTTAAATCTTTAGGGATAAATATAATTAATTAATAATATTTCAATCCACTACACATATATGATTTTTTTAAGGATAAGCAATGTGATATAATTTGTATTTTAAAAGCCTTAAAATTTTATGAATAAATATGTGTTTAGTAAATTATACAAATAAAAACCCTATTGTGAATGCTCTTATATCTAAAAGAGGGTATATATGAATTCTCCATAAACGAACAATGCATGAGTTACACGTGGATTTGGAACCTCCCTATTGGTAAGATCAAAATAAACGGTTATAATACGTGGTCTGTGCTAGATGAAGATCATCCCTTACTCTCACATTGGATGGTTATTACATGGCTAGCCATTTGGCCATGTGATGCCCTAACACGTTATTTGTGTAGATCCTTATATTTATTCATTCCTAGCGATCAAGAATCCCTTCTTAAGGGGACGCGGTATCATGGGTGGTTCCAAGGCCCGGCTCCCCTTGAACCGCACTACTCCACAAAGCCACCATACCATGTGTGCAAGGCTCCTCCATGCGGCTCCACTTTTCTTGTTTTCACGGTTTCATGAAGCCACTCAAAGCCGCCCAATATTACAATTAATGTTTGAAATGGTTTCCAGATTTATCATGTGGCTTCACCAAGCTACACCACACAACTATACCATGTGGTGTGGCTTGAAGCCTTGCCAATTTCACCTAATTTGAAGTGTCACCATGTTATTGGTTGGTGATCAAGGCTTCACCAAGCCTTGCCACAACCATACCCTCTCCCCTAATGGTATTTAACTTAGACCTTGGTGTTTGGTGAAGAACACATTTATATCTAACTCATAGGACTGATCAGATAGGTTTTGCAATAAATTTTCATTTAAAGGCTACTAAAATGGTTTAAAAAATGGTACACAAATTAAATTGAAGTTTCACATTTGTGTCTATGTTTAACCCATAAGAAAGACACCGGTTTGATTTCACCCCAACTTCCGGAGCAATCATTGTCAAGTGTTTAAAGATCTTTACATTTCTTCTTGGTTTTCAATTATTAAACATCATTTTAACAATGGTTAGAGCTGGTAAAACAGGTCTATACGTGTTACATAGGCCAGACACGACACGACACGACACGACACGATCAACACGAGTATTAAACACGAACACAAACTTTTTTATAAACTTCTTACACTACACGACCTGTTTAGACAAGCTTAATAACCTGAGAATAGAAACCAAAATAAATTAACGAATATAAAGCGGAAAGAGTAGAAGAATTTAAAGAATTTGAGTTGTCAAAGTTGATAGGGTGATGAAAATCAAAAGGTTAAGGTGAAAATCTTAAATTATAAAAAGATTTTGACTATTTATTATGTACTTACTTATTTTATAAAATTAT
>JBCNJP010000027.1:3879916-3917638 GCA_039602395.1 Deinandra increscens subsp. villosa | reverse complement strand
TAATTTTCCCACATCAGGGACCTGTTATGTAAATTAATAAGGTTATAAAATGCAGGGGGTATTTTTATAACTTATAAATATAAAAGGACTATTTCTGTAATTACCATTAAATATACAAAAACCCTCTTTCTTCCTGAACAAGCGCACCCTCTTTCTTCCTGAATACCAGCCGCCATCGTGGGTCGCCGGCAAGAAGCCGGTGTATGTTAGCAGCGACATCATTCCATGGAGGATCGGAAGGAGAATCGGGACGAGGACCAGAAGGAGAATCGTTAGCAGTGGCAGCGTTCGGTTCTGTTAGCAGCGGCAACGTTCCGTTCCGCCGACCATCACACACCAGCGGCACCATGGAGGATCGGAAGGAGAATCCGGCGACCTCGTCTCCTCCGACGCCGGCCACCGCACCCGCCAGTCTGCCCTAAGCTTCACCATTCCGACCACCGCTCCCTTCGCCGAAATCAAATCAATTCTTCTATTCAGATTTCAGATACTCAATCGTTTTTGAAACAACGTAAACAAGGGAAACAGGGGATGGTGAAGAAGATTCTGAAGTCGCCGGAGAGCGGGAGAAACAGGGGTGACCGGAAATCGAAGAGAGAGAGAGAGAGAGATGTAGTCGCCGGAGGTTGAAGGTTGGGAGGGTTGCTGAGTCCGGCCGATTATTAGAGGGAGCGTGAGGTCGCCGGTTCGTGAAAGTCGGGCAGGGGGTCGGCAACGATTTAATTGGAGAAGATGGTTGGGAGGAGGGGGCTTCGCAGACTGCTGCTACTCCTCTTTCTCATTTTTTTATATATATATATATATATATATTAATATATTAAATAACATATTGAATATTAAATATATATGTATATATATAAATAACATAATAAATTTATAAAACTAGCCCTTTAGGTGTATAATGACTGAAATGCCCTTTAACTTAACAGAAAATTTTAACTCCGTTAGGCCCAGGGACTCAAATAGCAAAGAAATACAAACCTCAGACTTCCAGACGAAAATTTCTTAACCTTTGGACTCAATTCATAAAGGATTACAAACCACAGAGACGCAATCAGTAATTTACTCAATAAACTAACTCATAGCTATGCAAGTTAAACTAATTAGAGCAACTTTTTTAGTAATCACGTATTTAATAACAATGTTTATTCATCGCATACACATGATTAAAGCAACTTTTTCTAAAATATAGAGTGTATAATCAGATCTAAATTAACCATCAACATCAAGAGAAAATGAGTTGTCATCGTCAATTTAATAGCATTGAAAATGAAAGTAATTATTATCAATTGGCGGTTTATTGATACCAGAAAAGAATTGATGTTCAAAAAAAGAAATGACACGAAAAAAAGACCAGATATTTTAACGCTTCGATAAAATATATACCATTTCTAACATCTAGCATTAATAACAGATCTCTATCTTTTGAGTTAACTAAAAATTATAAATTTCTAGATTCATTTCCACTATCTAAAAAAACCTCATATCTTATTCTTTGTATCTACTTCTATATGAAATAAATAATGTTTTTTCTATTTTATTTATTCTTTCTCTTTTTTAGTTTACATACAATCACTCTGAAAAAATTATAAGATATAGTAAATAGTGAAACATCAAATCCCAAAGACGAGTTTAATTTAATATTAACATAAAAGGAAAAAATAATGTTTTTTCTATTTTATTTATTCTTTCTCTTTTTTAGTTTACATACAATCACTCTGAAAAAATTATAAGATGTAGTAAATAGTGAAACATCAAATCCCAAAGACGAGTTTAATTTAATTTAATATTAACATAAAAGGAAAATATTAATACTTTTTTTTATAATAATGAAAGATACAAACGAACATGAAGATGTTTTGATGAATGCTCTAACAACCGAGCAAATATTGTTAACGGAATAACAACGGGAAAATATTTATTATTATTTAATTGACTAAAATTAGCAACAAACATATGTCAATTTAGAAACCGGAATTAATCGGACTTCTGATCGGCCACCGGGTCGAAGTTCAGATCAAATCCGGCAACGGCGTCGTTCTGTGTTGTATCTCCGGTCTTTATTTTCCGGCCGCCGTCGTGGAACTGGTTAAAATCATCCAACTCAAAATACGGATTCCACAAAACGGAAACCGTTTCCGGCGGTGTAACTGTAAGGGCAGACTTTCCGGCCCCTTTCGCCTGAAATTGCTTGAAGCCCGCCTGTAACCGGTTTATAATAGCCAAGAATTCCTCCAGCTCAGCGTCGTCAGCCGCCTCCTTTATGGACCGGATTTTCTTCCCGGTCGATATTCTTTCGTCGGATATCACCTCCGGCCGCTTTCTCTTCAAGTTTTCCATGACGTAAAACGACGTCGTTGGCTGGAAAAGAAAGAACTAAAATTAATTAAGGGAAATTTGGTGAGTTTTTGGGTGGGATATGGAGAGATTGGGTGAATATAAAGTGACGGATAATTAAAATGATGACGTCATGCAAACGGGAATTAGTGACGTTGGATTCTTAAACGTGTCACGGGTCCTCGGTGGTACATCATGGCGATGAAAATTCCTCACGAAGGCATCTTTTTTGGTCCATGGGTAAAGTTGGACATGTTCCCCCTTCATGTTTTTTCTTCTTTTTTTATGACTTTTCTTTAACTTTGAAAATAATATAGATATTATTAATGTTTTATTTTTCTAATACTACGTTATTTGACCATAGAAAGGTGAGTGGATTTATTTTTAAATATATTTTAATATTATGGCGATTTAATTTTGTTTAAATTGTACTCGCACATTCTTAATGTGTCAATATAGAAAGGTAAGTGGATTCATTTTTAGAAATGCCAATTAATTATGATTAACTTCTGGAATATGTTAAAAGCCTTCGTTTATATGTTATATACCCCTACGGTGTTCTTTCTAGCATATATATCTTTAGGAGAAAGACTATCACTACTCTAAAAAAACTGCTTTTATGACGCGCAATACGCGTCATAAAGGGTTAGATAACGCAACACACATTTTCACTTGTCATGGTTTTAAACTTTTTTTTTTATTATTATTTTATATAATTACTAATTTCCACATTATATGACAATTAAAATCATAATACAAAATAAAATACACATATAGCAAAACAATGCGTTTCATACAACTAAAACTTTTATATCTTCTTTAATGTACATATCCATCTTTTTTAAAGAGGAAAAAAAAACCATAACCATCCACTTCAGAACGACCAACCCTTAAACTATAATCCGATATCCACCTTGAAGCTGAAAGGTCCAACAACCTGCACTAAATCAAAATCATCATTCAAAACTAAATCCGAGTGTTAATAGAACAACTATGAAACTATGGTTAATGCATTATCTGAAACCTATTGTTTGGTTTATGTATTGGGTTTGAGTATCATTCCAAGCATAAGATGATGAATTTTTTAGAAATCACAGATGTATAAAATATGAAAAACATAAACTAGCATAAGATGATGAATTTTTAGAAATCCAAATGTATGTTAGACAGGAACTCACCCATGGTAAGTAAGCTGCTGTAAAAGTAAAGATACACAAAAAGCTCACATGTAGGGGTGTAAACGAGCCGAGCCGCTCGTGAGCTACTCGAGATCGACTCGATAAAAAAAGCTTGAAACGAGCCGAGCTTTAACGAGCTCAAGCCGAGCTCGAGATTTGAAATAATCGGGCCCGAGCCTGAGCTTTACATATCGAGCTCGAGTCGGCTCGCAAGTCTTAACGAGCTTTTATTTATATAATTTTTATTTAATTTTACAAATCAATGGTTAATATTCAATTACAATAATATAAAATAAGAGGAAATTAAGAGTTGTAGGTATTTTTGGTATTGTCTCTTTTGTTGATTTTTTTAAGTTTCCCCCAAATTTTTTAAATGTTTATAACTTTTCATATGACAGTATTTTATATATAAATTACACCATAAAAACAAGCAATTTTTTTTTTAATTTGAGTATAGTACTGATATATAAAAAACTTTAAAAAATTCTTTTAAAAAGTGTAATAATTCGTGATATTTGTACTGATTTAAAAAAATGTAATAGTTTGTAATAATTGTACTATTTTACATTTTAAACAATATGATTTGTATTGTTTTGCATTAAAACAACTATTTCTATGTTATTTTGTATTAAACCAACATATTTTATACATATGATTTGTATTGTTTTGCACTAAAACAACTATTTCTATGTTATTTTGTATTAAACCAACATATTTTATACCTTTTTAAAAGTAAAACAACACATATAATTGTGCTCGTTTGCATTAAAAAAATGTATTATTTAGTATATGTACTGTTTTAAGTTATGACAATTATTTGTATTGTTTTACGTTAAGACAACATTATTTGTACTGTTTTACATTAAAACAACATTATTTGTACAATTTCAGTAAAACATCATGTATAATTGTGTTGGTTTGCATTAAAATGTACTGGATTATATATATATATATATATATTTTTTACGTTAAGACAACATTATTTGTATTGTTTTGTTTTTGGATTAAAATGCAGTTACTCTTATTTCTTAATCGTGCCATATGTTAAAATTCTATTGATTTCCTATTATTTTTTTTAAGGCAAAATCAATTTCTTGTTTGATCCGACACCTATATTTTTATAAGTTATCATGGAAAGAAGCTAATGTAGTATAATTAATTTGATTAGGCTACTAGATTGTATAATTCATTTGGGTGGATTGATCATTGAAGAGTACGTCGACTAACAGATTGGAAACAAAAGATTAAGGAATTATGGTGGGCTTTGTTTGTGTTAGGGCCCAAGGAATTAAGGTCACGTGGACTTCTTGGGTTTTCTATTGGAAAATCAAGAATAAAAAAAAATGGCTTAACAATTGATGAGGAGGTGAGAGGGTTTTTTGAGATTCACATGAAGGGCTGCAAAAACAAAAAGAAGGAAAAAATAGTTGACGAAAGTTACGTCTTTGAAAACGTAATTTACGTACATCAGTGGCTAATTGAGTTTTCCAGAGGGGGCGAAGAGTGCGAAGAAATATGTTTGGTTCCGGCCATTTTTTAGCATTTTAGAGGCGATTTTGATCATAAGACTTCATCCGGATCATCGGTTTTTATGATTTCATCGTTCAATTCGGTAACGATTTCTTGTGATCATCATGAACATGCAACATGCAAGGCTAAATCCTTTTGTGATTATTCCGGTGAACGATTTGTATAGTTATTTGTGTGATTCTTGTTAACTTAGTATTGGATTGGATTTTGTGAACCCTTTAAGTTCTTTTTAATTTAACTGTGTGTTCGATTAATTTAAACAGTTTGGTTCGTTTTGCAATAACGTAATATCATCGTTTCTTGGTTTTTTTGCATCGGGAATAATTTGGTACCGTGTTATATTTCACATAATTGAATTGGGTTGAACAATTCAAACAAAGACATGTCTATGTGATCTCCTAACTAGGTCAAACTTGAATCGGATTTTTTATTGCTAGATGTTGATCTCAGAGTAATTGCTTTTCTATGTGATCTCCTAACTAGGTCAAACTTGAAGATTTCTTTTCTTAAAGAACTAATATTACTACACACGAACTCTAAAAATCCTCTTGTTTTTTTCAAGTTGTTTTCAAATATGTCAATCATAAAGCAGCGTGACTTTGAAAATGTTAGTAATGCCAAACCTCCAATGTTAACTCCAGGTGACTTTGATACATGGAAGCTTACAATGAGAGGCTTTATCAAGTACCAAGATAACAAGTTGTGGAGATCTATAGTTGAAAACCCTAATATTCCAACCATTGATTCTGTTGTCGATCCATATGTGAAGAGAGTCAAAGAGTTCTCAAAGTACTCTTCAAGAAGATGATAATAAGAAGTGTGAAGTTGGCTCTAAGGCGTTATGGGTATTATAAACCTCACTTCGCAACCAAATATTTCATGGTTTCAAGAAATGCAAAAATGCTCATGAGCTACGGAAAACTTTAAATGATATGTATGAAGGTACGGATGAGGTGAAGGAGAACAATAAGGGTGTGTTGAAACAAAGGTATAAGAACTTCAATCATAGAAAGGGTGAATCTATGACAACTCAGTATATGACGTTTGTACACATCATTGATTAAATCCAAAAGGCAAGACTTGAAATGGAGAACAATGATAAAATCAGGAAGTTTTTTAGATCTTTCATGATATACAGGTTGTGTACTCAGTCACCATCAAGGGTAGCAAAGATCTAAAACCTTTGCAGGTAGGTGAACTGAATGGCATAGTTAGTGCATATGAGATGGAGAATAATGCCAAGTTGGGAAAATTTGATAAGAAAGCTTATGGAAACTATGATACTCTTTTAATTATTGAATATGAAGCATATTTTAGTTCTAACTCAACTCTCACTTCTACTCCTACTTAGAGTAATCAAGTTCCTTTAATTACTTACCTGGAAACACCAAGGGGTCAGGAGAATGTACATCATTTTGACAGTAGTACTAGTGCCTATGTTGCTCAGAGATCTCATAGTGGGTTCAAGTTTGAAGACCATGAACACATCAGTGCAAATGATTTAGAAAAAATGGACATGGTTGCGCAACTGGCTATGGTGTCCATGAGAGCTAGAAGATTCTACAACAGAATAGGCAGGAGCTACAAGGGTGCAATAGACATTCAGATAGGACTGGAGAAGAGCAAAATCAAGTGCTACAATTGTCACCAAATGGGTCACTTTGCCACAGACTACAAGAGCCCAAGAAGAAAAAATGGTGGTTCATCATATAGAGCCAAGAGCCGGGGAAACTACACCAAACCACCACATGCTCCAACGGAACACCACCTTAATCAAGCTATATGCCACGTCCCACCTGAAAATAAATCGCTATCCTTGCAATATAGACGGCTCCAGGCAAGTCTAGGGGCATCAAGGGTTGTGTGGAAGACTCTAGAACAACTTATAAAACTCTATTCGGGAGTTAGCACCATGGAAACTACACCAAACCACCACATGCTCCAACGGAACACCACCTTAATCAAGCTATGTGTCACGTCCCACCTGAAATTAAATCGCTATCCTTGCAATATAGACGGCTCCATGCAAGTCTAGGGGCATCAAGGGTTGCGTGGAAGACTCTAGAACAACTTATAAAACTCTAGTCGGGAGTTAGCACCATGGAAGGTTCTAGATCAACCCTGAAAGGTTGTGGAATGATCATGAAAATGTCACAAAATCAGCAATTGAAGGATCTTGGATATTTTCTTAGAAATATTTTTTATTTATCCAATGCTTCTAAAAAACCATCTAAAATTCATGATCTATGACATTTAAACTCAAAATACATAATATACAAAATGTAGAAAATATGATACGAATTAATATATTGTAACCAGTAAAAATATAGAATTAATTAGGAGAAATTGTTACAAAATATTATCACATTAGTCCCTACCACAACACTTTTGATCGCTTATTTCTCAATCTTGTGCTCAAGAGCCGTTGTGATGGTGGTTCTTTCAGAATTGAATCTAGCCTTGGCCGAGTCTTTTTTTATTAATATTTTCCAAACATAATTAATATAAGATAATAGAACAACATTTACAAGTAATAACAACCCAAAATCAATATTTAACAAAATAAAAAAAAAATTAACAAAAAGATGCTTACATATTGAATACGTGATTGATCGCTTAACCATCCTTGCTTATCGGCATTATAATATAATGCAACTTTTAGTACATTTCTAGTGACTGGGCGATATACGAGTCTCGGGATTTGTCTGTCAACTTAACACTACAACTAATATAAATAGCAACAAAGTAATTTTTAAGGACTTAAACACCATAATATAGATATATCAAAAGAAGGTTGCTAATATACTACAACAGACGATCAAAATTCAGAATAACAATAACAATTGAACAACATACAGCCTAATATAAAAGTAACAACAACAATTAAGAGCAATGAGCAACCTAGTTTAATAACGGCAGCAGATGATCAGAATATTAACAACAACAATCAGGGGCGGAACTAGAAACACATAAAAAAATTTTTTAGGGGTAGCACACGGTGATAAAATCTAAAAAATCCAAAAAAATCCCAAAGTTTTCCACTGCGCGTACAAGTTTAAGGGGTGGCACGTGCCACCCCTTGAACCCCCCTGGGTCCGCCTCTGACAACAATATAAAAATTCCACTTCAGAATATAAAATTAACAGTAGTAATATAAAAATTCACATATCACATGTACTTAGAATTACTCGAGAAGTACTACAAATGAATAAAGAAAAGGAACGAAAGGCACGTGGATAACATCTTTGAAATTGGAGAATGTAGCAGCCAAGAGCAAGAAAGAAAGAGAAAGTTTGAACCTATGAAAGACTCAAACAAAGGTAAAAGTGTGAAGAAGAAACGGGTCGACGTAATCCGAGATTGGCCACCCGGGTGTGGACCATCTAAGTGACAGAAAATGAAGCTATTTGATGTCAAATTTAAGGGAGGCAATGTTTGGAAGAATAAATTCGACATCAAGATTGCATATATGTTTAGTATTAATTATGTGACATATATCCTATCGGAAAATAGATTTTAATAATACAAGTTTTACCTTATTGGCGAATAATAATACTAGTTTTGAAATTTCCTCACAATAATACGAGTTTTGTAAGTATTGGATTCTAATGATACACCGTTAGTTTTTTACTAACGGTGTTAGTCTGTTGCCTACGTGGCATGTGCCACGTCAGGTGCCACGTAGGATGAAAACAGTCCACGTCAGGTGCTATGTAGGCAACAGACTAACACTGTTAGTAAAAAACCAACGGTGTATCATTAGAATCCAATACCCACAAAACTTGTATTATTGTGAGGAAATTTCAAAACTCATATTATTATCCGCCAACAAAGTAAAACTTGTATTATTAAAATCCATTTTTCCTTATCCTATTCTAAAGTCTGTTAATGTGTCACTTAACATAAGGTTAGTTATTGTTAGTTAGAAGTTATTCCCGCCAATTTAGGATGTGTCGGTAGGTTAGTTAACCGCCAAAGTTGTGTACCTATAAATAATATTTAGTCTATTATCTTACTATATTTATCTTAAATACTCTAACAGACTCTAATTAATACTTTACCTATAAATACTTTGTACCCGTCGTTTGTAAATGTTGACGTGAAGTCTATGTGTAAACCTTTTTATGTTTCTCTCAATCTTACAAATACCTAGCCCCTCAAATTATTCATACGTGATGTGTGAAACAGAATGTAAAACTCAACATGATTGTTGACTTCCTTGGTCAACTGCATGCCTATTATAGCTTGATGGGTCTGAAGTGGAGTAAACAGAATGATAAAAGGGATAATGTTAAGTGGTGGGCTGCTGTTGATGTTAGAAGGTTAATGATTTTAACTTTTTAAGAAAGGCTTTTAGTATTGGTTGGATTAGTCAACAAAATTTGGCTAGTGGTGACATTTCTAGATTTGTTTTGAGTAGGGTTGAATTTTTGGGTAAACAATATGGTTTTAGGGGTAATTGGATGAACTATCTTTATAGTTTCACATATTGTGGGTGGTGGCTGAATGTTTGGCATTTTAAGGTCCGTTATATGACTGAAATATAAATTGGATTGCCGTGATTGTTTGTGTGAGATCATGGATTATAAGCTACACTTTGAGGTTGGTTGACTTTTTTTGACAAGCCAAATACTTGTTTTGGGATACCAGTATATCAATAGCTTAGTCCACTTTTTTTTAGTCTATAATATGATTCCACGAAATGTTAGAATGTGAGTCGGTTATTGAAGACTGAATATTAGTCTCTTGTTATTTTATATACCAAAATCCTTTGGGGACTGACTATCAGTGTCGTATTAGGTCATTTACAAGATCTTTAAGACTAACTTTTAGTCTTCAACACAGTTAATAAATTGACATAACTTCAATAAGATAATTAGACACTATTAATTAGTCACTAAATCATTTATTACATAAAACACATTCAAAACTGAATATCAATATCTAACTTGACATAGTTTATTAATCATAACAAGTGAATGTGGAGGTTTTCAACGCAATGGCGCAGCTTCTTAGGGGCTCCGGGGGGCGACCGCCCCTGCGGTTTTTCGTTCAGAAGTACCTATTTTTATGATTTTTTGGTTTAAATTCGTATTGACAATAAATATCGCCCCCTCGAATATTATTAACTAATGGTCCAGTAGCTCAGTTGGTTGAATCGTAATGCTAATACGCCGGAAGTCGTAGGTTCGATACCTACCATCACTGTTTTTTTCCTCTTCGTTCCTTTTTAAAAGACTGAAATTAAGGTGACTTGATTAATTCATTTATCAACTTATCGTTCGTTCAATAACACAAATTGCCTATTAGGCCAGTTGGTTAGAGTCTTTTGCTAATTAGTGAAAGGTTCCATGTTCAATTCCTACAATGACAATTTTCTTTTTCTTTTCATCTTTCATAGGTTTATTTCTTATTCTTAATCTACCATTCATAGCCACACACAAAAGGCCCATTAGCTCTATTGGTTAGACTTTAGAATGTTGTGTTAGTTACCCAAGGCTTACATTGGCTATTCTTTTCTTTTTGTCTCTTGGTAAAATGCGACTTTCATAGGTTCATTTCTTAATCACATGTTTGTTACTTCGTCGTAAAACTGACTCTTAATTATCCGACGATCTATTAAATTTGATACTATTGCGTAGGTTCTGGACCTACATGGGCACTTTTGTTTCTTTTTCAAATACTATGTTTGTAAAATATTAAATTTATATTTTATTGTTGGACGCGAACCGAACAGGATCATCAACCCGAACATAAGGATATACATAGCAATAGGAAATTTTTTAGCCCTATGACCTACCGCCCTCGCAAGAATTTTCTTCAAGCTTCGCCACTGTTTCAACGTGTGTTTCAAGCAGAAAACTTTTACTTGGAATACTATAATTAGGTTTTCAATTTCTTTGCGCCGCAAAGCGCGGGTCAACGATCTCATCATAATATATTAATAAGTAAATTACACTTTTGGTCCATGTAGTTTAGGCATTTTAACACTTTTAGTCCAAAAAGAAATCTTGTAACACATTAGCCCCCGCGGTTTAATTTATATAACCATTTTCATCCTTGACACTAACTCTATTAGAATTTTTTAGTTAAACAGAAGAATGTTTACTTCATTTTTGCATTGATTTCCATTTATATAAATTAACAAATTGAAGGGCTATTTACGTAAGTTACGTAATTAATATATTATTCCAAAATAATATGTAGTCCGTTGTAAAGAAGTATCTTCTTCTCCGGTAAGAATTCATCTCCATCGTAAGTTCGTAACACCACCCATGCGCCGCCGCAACAAATCGCCGGTTGTCTGGAGTCTGAATTTGTCCTCAACCTTCTCGGGAATAAAAAAACACCGACAATTCAAAAAACCATAATCGATTTTGACGGGTTTGAAAATCAAATAAAAACAAGAATTCATGGGCCATTGACGTGTGTTTTTTTTTTGAGAAATTATATTATTACATCCATATACTCCAGGACCCAATTTGGTTCACTCTTGGACCCATTGTTATATAATAAAATGAAAATTTTTAAAGGGACAGAAAGAGCAAAAACCCCGTGAAGAATTATTGTTCTTGTTTTCATTAACCATAGTCAAATATTGGTTTCCTATCCTCCACTAAACCCTGATTTGTTGTGAATCCATTCATCGACACCATCATCTTACGTGACGTTTAGTTCGTGGAATTTAATTGAATTAGAATTGATATTTTTTTTCTTTTAAAATTGTCTTTGATTGGATAACGAAGGAATTTAAAATGCAATCAATTTCTTTAATCAATGAAATTTAGTACTATTTTTAATATTTCTTAAAAATCTTTCACTTTAATGAAGGAAAATTACGTGTCCTCAAATTTCATTGAATTCATTCCAATTTAAATTTGTCCATAAACTAACTAAACTCAATTTTCAAAAGAAAACTTTATTATTCTAATTCCGTTTAATTCCATTTAGCAAATGATTTTAAGTTACAATATCGCTTTTGAACCTAGAAAGTCGTTTCTTTCCATAAAACTGTTGATAAGGTGGATTAGAGGTAGGAGACTCGATGGGTGGACCTACGGAGGTGGGGAAGTTCCGATCATATACCATGACTCTATTTTCTTTTGTTTTTTTAAATTTATATGTATATACATATATATATATATATATATATATATATATAGTTTTAAAGTAAATTATATAATTAACAGAGTTGGTGTTTTGATGTCAGAGACGTAAACTACTATCGAAATTAAATCCTAGAGGTAAATGTGTTGAAAGATATAGGGGTTGTTTGATAGTTACTAACTGTGTAAGAGTTGATTGAGTAAGAAACTCTGGTTGAAACTTGGGTGTTTGATATTAGCTGACTGAGGTTTTTTTTTTTTTTTTTTTGAACGACAGCTGACTGAATAATGTATATAGCTAATTTTGTTTTTTATGTATTAAATTTTTTATAAAAAATAAAAATAAAGAAATTATATTAAAATAAAATAGAACCATAATTGTATCTTCATTAATATAAACAATAAAATAAGGAAAATTGGCCTATATTAACCCCAGTTATCGTTTATTGGTCAATGATAATCTCAGTTATGGTTTTTCCCTATAATAATCCCAGTTATTAACATGTTGGCTTGTATTAATCTCCCGTTAAGTTTTGACTAACGGTGTTAAGTTTTTGATGACTGGACGTCCTAGTAGAATCTTACGTGCCATCGTATTTAAAAAAAGCTTTAAAAAAAATAAAATAAAAAGCTAAATAAATAAACAAATCGCTAATAAATAATACTATCTTGTTAATCACGTTCAAAAATATTCAAAAGATAATATATTGCAATCACTTTTAAAAAGCTTTTAAATGTCAACCCAACTGTGCGATCAAGTTGAAAAATAAAAACCAGTTCTTATTTGCGATGTTTAAAAAATATTCACAGCATCCAGGTCTTTGAATTTGCATTCTTAATTTGAATTCTCGAAGTTGGGCTGAAAATTAAAAACTTATTTTATTAGCGATTTTTTTATTTATTTCATTTTTTATTTTATTTTTAAAAAAAAAAATTTAAATACGATGCCACGTAAGATCCTACTAGGACGTCCAGTTATAAAAAAATTAACACCGTTAGTCAAAACTTAACGGCGGATCAATATAGGCCAATATGTTAATAAAATAATAACTAGGATTATTGTGGGGAAAAACAATAACTTTAAAATTAAAAGTGTCATAGAAGATCTAAATCAAGCATAACTCATACAAATTTAACTTGAAGCATTTCATACAAATTTAACTTGAAGCACTTGAAAATAGTTGATTAGCAATCTGGTTACGCAAAGTAATCATATATTCAACGCCTTCTGAACCCCATTCTATGCCTCACTTCCTCTACCTTGTATACTAGGAGTAGCCATAGTGATTTCTTCAAAGTCCATAAAATTGATTATCTTGAATATTGTATTTTCGTATAAAATTATGGACTGCAAAACAAGCTATAACATCATCTCTCTGCACTGGAAAAGGATAAGGAGCCATTAGTTTTAAGATTGGAAATCCCGCCTTCAGTACACCATAAGCACGCTCAATAACATTTCTGAGTTGTGCATGGACACGAACGATATCGACTAAAAGTTATCAAACACCCCCTTAGTTTTAAACTAAAAGAGTTAAAATGCTCAAACGTAGGGGCGGATTTATGTGTATTGCAGTGGGGGCCGAGGCACCCATCGAGATTCATGATAATAGAAGGAATTCTTTAGTTTTTTTAACAAGGCCCCTTTACAAATGTTTGGAGAGGCTCTTGTAACCTTAAGAAATATATATAGAGGAAAAAACATAAATATTTTATCAATTCCTTGCTATGGAGCTTGGTTTAAGTTTTAATGGAGACTAGTTTGTCAATAAACTAATGATAGAGAGAGAGAAGATGGTGTTGATTTTTTTTTTTTTTTGAAAGGCTAAATTTTTATTTTTTTATCACTAATGGGTTTTGAACCCTCACCAAATGAAAAGGCTATGCCTTATCCAACACCAAGATACCATTGGGGCAAATGACCCTTAGAAGATGGTGTTGATAAAAAGACAAATTTTCGATTAAACTTAGTATTTCAATTCTAAGATTAAAGTTTTAAATAAGCCATTTATTAAAGTAAGAGTGAGGTTATAATGAGAAGTTATGTGAAAATAAGAAGGATAAGAAGTCTTCTCATCCGTTAGATCTGATGATCAATGACCCAGATTTAATCCCTTAATTAAAACTCAAAAATAAATGGTCAGGTACACGGAGGGGCAATTTGGTTAAATTGCTCCTTTTTCTCTTTCCCCCCAATTATTAAAATCTTCATAACTTTTTCATAGGATATTATTTTTTTATAAAAATTACACCATAAAAACAAGCGTTTTTTAATCTTTAAAACCCATACCATATTGCTATATAAAAATAAAATAAAAAAATTATGTCAATGACATGAACATATGACACAACGACCTGAACATATGACACAATTGACCTGAACATATAACACAATGACACAATGACCTGAACATATGACACAATGACACAATGATCTGAACAAATGTTCAGGTCATTATGTCATATGTTCAAGTCGTTGTGTTATTGTGTCATATGTTCAGGTCGTTGTGTTATATGTTCAGCTCATTCACAAATTTTTTATTATATATATATAGCAATATTGTATGGGTTTTAAAGATAAAAAAACGCTTGTTTTTATGGTGAAATTTTTATAAAAAAATGATATCGTATGTAAAAGTTATAAACGTTTTAATAATTGGGGGAAAAGTAAAAAATATGCATGTTTCCAGATACTCCTTCTTATCCTTCTTATTTTGCATAAATTTCTTACGTGAACTTCTCTCATTAAAGTAAAGTTACAAATCGAACCCTTTAAATTTATTTTGAATTTTAGATAGCCTTAAACTAATAATCTTTTACTATAAAGTGACAATAATTATAACTAATAAACTATAATGGACATTATACATTACATACTAAATTAATTAGATGAATAATGAGTTTTGTTATATTTCTACTTAGCTAATTATATATATATTTTGTTTTATCAACTCAATATCATGTTGTCACTTATTTGGAACTCAATTTTATACATACAAACTAGTTTGATTCTTCATTTAAGCTTTGTAAACCGGATATATTACACTTGAGCATAATTTATTTTTTTAAAGAGAACAAAGCTAAATGACTTTAACTGCTTAGTAATATTTTGAATACATCATAACTTATGAGGTAAGACTCTTTAACACTTCTAATCTTATGTCAAGTTTAAAATTTTATTATTGCACTAAATTTGTGTAATATTCTTTGGAATTTGATTTTTTTTGCCACCAGCAACTTCAAGTTTTTTTTACTCAACATATTTTGAATCGACCCTCTATAACATGATTTATTTTTTGCCCTCACTGAAAAATGATTCTGGATCCGCCACTGCTCGAACAATATCGACTAAAAGTTTAATTTTCTTGGTATCAAGGTTCCAGAAGTCGCTAGGCGCTATTAGGTCGGTCGACTAGGGAGTTGAGAGTACTCGTCCTAGGTGGGGAGTACTTGGAGAGTACTTGGGGAGTACTTGAACATGGTAATTATTATGAAAACAAATTTCCATAAGTTATATACGTGTTTAAAAACTAATTTTTATAACACAATACGTGAACATTCACATATGTCAATAAATGTTCAACAAAGTGTGAGCATTAAAACTAGTCTTGCATAGTGACGGAAACAATTTTTATATTTATTCTGGTTAAAATAAAATTTTATATTTTTACACGATAAATGTATACAAGTTATTTTTTTTTACAAATATGCATAACAATGACTATAAGCATCTACGGAGACAGAAGATGAGAGTATCGCCGATCAAATACGGATTTTGATTGTCTGTACCTAATGTTAACCGCCTACTATCCAGGTTAATCGATTAAGCATACCCTACACGGATTAAAGCAAAAACATATCAACAAGCCAGCACCTAACGACTCCTTAACAAGTACTCAACCGCCTAACACCATTTTGGCAACAATACACATGTCTATTTCACCGTTTTAATACTTATTGTATTTCAGTTTGACGTTATCTTGAGTTGGGCCATGAGTCCACGTATAAAGGATGTCCAGCAGTTTATTTAAAAGGTTTAAACCTTTTTCTTATAAAATAATGCCACGTAACCATCAAGTGGAATATACCTTGAATAATAATTTCATCTATGCCACCCTCATTTGGCGTCCTTCCCCTCCGGTTTTCTATTTATGCACCTTCAACAACAATGATAATAGGCCACTACACCCCTAATCTCCATCAACCACCACCGCAAACAACCACCATGATCTCTTCTTCTTTCAGATCCCTTCTTTATTTTGCCTTCTTCCTTATCATATCCGCAAATATTCCGCCTTATATTTCTTCTTCCAAATCCCACGCGCCGCCGCCCACCCAGATCGGCAATGGCTACCGCCTCATCTCCGTCGAGAAATCCCCCGACGGCGCACTCGTCGGACACCTCCAAGTCAACCGGAGAAACAACATATACGGCCCTGATATCCCTCTCTTGCAGTTATACGTCAAGTATGCATCCACTATTCCACTCCCCCTTCTTCGTTTTCTGTTTGGGATTGCTTAATATTTTTACTTATGTTTAAAGCTAATAAGTCATTTGATATATTTGGATGGAGCATAAGAGGACTGAGGACTTATGAATTTAGCTTTTCCTTAAGCTCTTATAAGCTATTTTACAAAATCCAAGCATTCTTGGCTTTTCCAATACGCTTACTACTTTTGACCTGGTTAATTACTAATATACCCTCATTTTTAGAGTATAAGGATTTACGAATATCATTTTTGGTCATTTTACACTAGTAAGCTAAACCAAACAGTTTTTAGAAAATAACTTATTAACTTATTGATTTTTCTCACCACATAAGCTAACACAGACACTTTTTAAGAACTTTTTTTTTAAGAATTCATAAGCCAATAAACATTTTTTAACAAAAAACACTTATCAGGTTAAATAAGCAATCCCAAACATGCAACACATGTATACATCTACGAATTTGTTTTAACAATTTTAAAATAAATTCGAATAATAAAGTATAACTGTTAAAGTTCGTACATTCAAATATTAAATCAAATTTTGGCTTATCGTGATGAGAAATTACATCAAACGGATGATGTCTAAACGATAGTTTCCTGTTCATTTATTGCCAAAATTTTGATAACGTGTTAATTGTCTTTATTAAAGATTTCTATACTTCACTATTGTTTTCTAAACAGTGAAGTATACTCAAATGATATATGATAATAAGTGTCATCGGTGTGCACTATAAATCTGTGTTATCACATAAAGTTTTTACTTTATTTTGTACTTGGTAAATAGTAATCAAGATTTTCAATTGTTTGATTAAAGTTAGTCAAACTTTTTTTCTTCTTAAATTGATAATAACTTCTTATATATAAATATTGATTAATTTTTTATGATTATCTTTTTCTAATTATTTTTAAACTGCTAAATAGTAATCAAGATTTTCAATTGTTGATTTTCAATTGTTTGATTAAAATTACACAAACTTTTTTCCTTCTTAAATCGATAATAACTTTTTATATATAAATATTGATTAATATTTAGCGATTATCTTTTTCATATTATTTTTAAACTGTACAACTATAAGACTTTTTTGTCATTTAGTAAGTCATGTTTTTATAATTATCTTCTATTTTAAGTTAGTTTTAATAAAATAACTAAATTATTAAGTAATATTTATATATCTTTTGTTTGTCTCTTATAATTTTGTAAAACTTAAATTTAAAAAAAAATACCTAATGAAAAAGTTAAGTAGCTTTAGAGATAAAAAAAATTTTAACCGGCTTTAACAATGAGAAACTTGGTTACTTTGAAGGGTATTTTATGTGTTTATTTTTAGTATACGGGTTTAACTTTTGAAAATGGAATTACCGTAACTTTTTTCACTGCGGTAAATAATATCCAACTTCTTCCCGCCGGAATTTCAGGCACGAAACGGATAATCGTTTACGGGTACACATCACCGATGCACAACAGCAACGATGGGAAGTACCGTACAACCTCTTACCACGAGCACACCCTACGACGCCGTTTAAACCTAAACAAACCGTCGCCCAATCAAGACCCAAAACCCCTCTGATCACACCGACAGAATTTGCCGGCGGCGAGCTGATATTCACCTACACCACCGACCCATTCTCCTTCGCCGTAACCCGAAAATCCACCGGCGAAACCCTCTTCAACTCCACCCCCTCCAATTCCAATTCCATTTCCAATTCCAATTCCCTAGTGTTCAAAGACCAGTATCTTGAGATCTCAACATCTTTGCCGACACACTCGTCGTTATACGGACTGGGGGAAAACACGCAGCGGCACGGGATCAAGCTGCACGCGGACGATCCGTACACTTTGTGGACGACGTATCAGCCGACGACTAACCTGAACATGGATCTATACGGATCGCATCCGGTGTATATGGATTTGAGGAATGATGGAGCCGAAGGGGAGGGGAAGGCGCATGGGGTTTTGCTGTTGAATAGTAACGGGATGGATTTGGTGTATAAAGGGGGTTCTTTGACGTATAAGGTGATTGGGGGTGTTTTCGACTTTTACTTCTTTTCCGGTCCGGCGCCTCTGGATGTTGTGGGTCAGTATACGCAGCTCATCGGTCGCCCGGCTCCGATGCCCTACTGGTCATTTGGTAAGTAGAATTTGTTTTGTGAGAATTTTGTTTGATAAAACGGAAAACGTCGAACTAACTGACAGGAGAAATAGATGGCGTGATTAACGTAGGATTAAGGGTATGTTTGAATAAGTTTTTTGAGTGTAAGAGCACATTTTATCAAAAGTAATTTATTGACTTTTAGCTTTTTCAAAAATTGTTTTAGAAAAATTGTTTGTATAAGCTTTTGTAGTTAGAAAAGTCAATAAGTTAATAAGTTTTTTTAAAAAAATGTTTGGCTTAGCTTTTTTTTTGTAAAATGACAAAAAAGGACATCCTATATATATCTAGCTATTTTACTACTTTTTGGAGGGTACAAATGTAAATTACTAGAGCAAAAGTTAAAAGTTGTTTTGAAAAGCCAGGAATTCTTGGCTTTTGAGGTATTGAAGAAAACAACTTTCTCAAAAGTCAGTTTAAAAACTACTTTTGTAATACCCAAACAATTTTTTTAACTTATTGACTTTTCTATAAGCCAATAAGTCAATTTCAAATGTTTACCCAAACATGCCCTAAATATTATAATAATATGAATATTAACAAGTACTACATTGTCAATTAGAGAGATTTAGACGTATAGCATATTAATAGTTTAGAACATTCATTTTTCCCTCCCCTTCACGTATAGAAGGGGTGTAAGAATTAAGGATGTGGTTCTCCTTCACGTATAGTAGGCTTGATTAACATATGACTATAATATAATAATATTTTTAATATTAATAAGAACTAAATTGTCAATTAGAGAGAATTAGACATATAGCATATTAATAGTTTAGAGCATTCAAAACAACATCTTTATATCACACCTTATTTTTAAAATTTAAGTAAATATAAGAAAGAAAAAATTACATCTTTTGTCCTTTATCTTTGCTCATTTTTCAGTTTTTGTCTTTTATCTTTTTTTGTTACACTCTTTGTCCTTTAACTTTTTTTTTCGTTCACCTTTTGTCCTTTTTAACAGAATCCGTTAAAATCCACCATTAAGTCAAGGGTACTTTTATTTTTTTACCTTTTAGGGTATTTTTTGTACTTAAATAAGATGGAGGGTGTCTTATGTAAATATATAATTTCTGTAAAAAACAAAACATAAGAAAAATAAAAAGAGAGAAGCATTGCCGGTTCCCTCTCCCCCGACCCTACCCTGCCGGCGACCTCCCTAACCGGCCATCTCCGACGAACGGCGAATCAACCGTCGGAGTGCTCACCACCTCCGGCGACCTTCACAGCTCGAATCCTAAACCCCCTAGGGTTATTTTCGGTCGCGAACAACAGCAAAGGGGCGGCGATAGCCGCTGTTTCTTCCAGGATACCGCCGCAAGGCGGCGGCGCTACCTCTGTGAGCTCCGACGACGGTAAGGATCGAAGTAGGGTACCGCCTTGTTTAAATTTTCGACTATATCTTTTCCCCTATCCTAAACCTCCGATTTATGCATGTTTACCACAGATTTGTTGAATGATAGTGTTTTTGGGATGGGGCGAGTCAAGAACCAGAACTGCCGGCGGCGAACATGGCCTCCGGCCGCCGGCGAATGGACTTTGGTAGTAACAGTGGAGCATCTTTTGTTCAAGGGGGTGTTTTCTCTTTTAATCTGACGGTAGCTACAGCCTCACGGCGGCGGGTGTGGCTCCTGCCACTGTTTGCAACCCGTCGTCAGAGGAGGTCGCCGGCAGAGCAGGGAAGGGGTCGGGGTTTGTATAGGTGGTGCCGATGGTTGTTCCCAACCACCCAGATCCAACCATTGAAGGGTTTGATTGTAGGTTTGTATAGGTGTGTCGATGGTTGTTCGGTTGTACAGTGAATCCGACATTGGCAGTGGTGGTGGCTGCAAGGAGGTTGAGTGAGGGATCTGGCTTTCTGGGGACGATGGTAAAAAGACAAAAGTAATATATTTACAGAAAACTCCCCCATCTTTATTTAAGTACAAAAAGTACCTTAAAAGATAAAAAGGCAAAAGTACCCCTGACTTAACGGTAGATTTTAATGGATTCTGTTAAAAATGACAAAAGGTGAACGAAAAAAAAAGATAAAGGACAAAAATTGAAAAATAAGCAAAGATAAAGGACAAAAAATGTAATTTTTCTATAAGAAATATATATTTTTGTTCCACTTTAGCATTGTTATACTTAAACATTATCCTTAAATTTTAAGATATAAATATAAAAAATTGGTAAATATACAAATTTATTACACGAATATGAGTTTTTTTACGGATAACGAATGCGATGTGAGATGATCTTTAAAAGTTTTAATATATTATGTATAATTGTGTTTTATAAAAAATTATAAAAATAAATAAGTTACTGTGAATATTGTTATAATCTACAAGTAAAAAAGAAAAAGAAGAAGTAAACATTAACTACCATATATGCATGAGTGCAAGACTGCATGTTACCCAACACTTTTAAGTAAAAATTTTATTGAGTATGTTTGTTTGTTATATGTCATATACAAATAAATAACATTTTAATGAAAAGAAAAGAATTAGGTTTTATAGTTTCTTGGAGGCATAAATTATAGATACTTTTTTGAACGGCAAAGGACAATGCATTAAAAAAGGATAGTAAGAAACTAGCAAAACCTAATTCTTTTTCTTTTAAAGTAATATTAGTATATATAGAGGCGGAACTAGAAATATTTTTAAGGGGTAGCACACAATATTTTGGCAGGGGTACCGGGACAGCGCCCTGGAATTTTTTTCACACTTTTTATTGTTTTATAACATGTGGTTTATAAAACCGCATGTCGCGAAGGCGATATCCTGGGTACATAAAAACAATAGTTTTAAAAATCCGACATCTTTTCGTTTCAAACCAATTATATATCTCCATAGTTAATATTGGATTAATTAAAAAAAAAATATTTCAATCGTTATAAATATAAAAAAAATATTTCAATCGTTATAAATATAAAAACTAAATTTTTATATACTTCACGTACGAGTTTAAGGTGTAGTACGGACTACCCCTAGACCTAACATAGGTCCGCCCATATATATATATATATATATATATATATATATATATATATATATATATGTTGTTATACGGTTTTTTGTTTATTAGTATTTATATAAAATTATTTGTTTTCACATCTATGCTTTTTTATCAATCCATTCAGAGCTATACTAAAGACAATTTAAAGATTGGTTTTCCAAGGAAAATCTTTCAAGATTTTTTGTTTTCTTTTTTTTTGGAACGGCGATGTTTGGTCACGATGGGTTAGGACATCGCGCACCTATCCTACCTCCGTAGAGGAGGAGATGAGGTCCACCCCACAGACAGCCAGACATGAGTATCCTTAACCAGACTTTGCCCATACAAGGACACATGTCTGTAGGTCACCATTCTAATAATACCTCGTAATAAACATGTTAACAAATTATTGATCAAAAATATTTATTTTCAGACCAATAATTGATAGAAATAACTAAATTTATAGCCAATTTCAACAAGGTATCATACAAATCGTACGATGTTATAGCTAGCGTTTGACCATTATAATGAAAACAAGGAAGACAACATGTAAGCGGTTTTAAAGTCGTTTTCAAAAAAGCATTTAGTCCAATAATATGTAGTGTT
Source organism: Deinandra increscens subsp. villosa (assembly GCA_039602395.1). NCBI lineage: Eukaryota > Viridiplantae > Streptophyta > Magnoliopsida > Asterales > Asteraceae > Deinandra > Deinandra increscens. Next base: position 3,895,267 of record JBCNJP010000027.1, on the reverse strand, counting down.
TATCTTTATTAAAATGGTACAGGTTTAAATCCTAAAAAGTGGATATAAGATGTATTTTAATGATGTGTTTATCCTTAAAAAAAATATATCAATGCCAAAACAGAAGATACACATATTTATATGATTCTTATGGTTTATACCTAAAATCGTAGGGTTCCACCAATGCAGATGGGGCTATCACAACCTATCAGTAGTCGAAGACGTTGTCGAAAACTACAGGAGAGCCCAAATCCCGCTCGACGCCATTTGGAACGACGACGACCAGATGGATGGATACAAAGATTTCACTCTGAACCAGAAAAGTTACCCTCACTCCAAGTTGATTGATTTTTTGAACAGGATACATGCTCGTGGCATGAAGTACATTGTCATCAATGACCCTGGAATTGGAGTAAATTCCACTTATGGCACCTACCAACGAGCCCTTGCTAATGATGTGTTCATCAAATATGAAGGTAAACCGTATCTAGCCCAAGTGTGGCCTGGGCCCGTTAACTTCCCGGATTTTCTCAACCCAAAGACCGTGTCTTGGTGGGCTGATGAGATCCGGAGGTTTCACGAGCTCGTACCAGTAGACGGGCTATGGATTGACATGAACGAGGCTTCAAATTTCTGTTCGGGCTTATGCACAGTGCCCAAAGGGAAGCAGTGCCCGAGTGGCACTGGGCCCGGTTGGATATGTTGTTTGGATTGCAAAAACATAACCAAAACAAAATGGGACGAGCCACCTTACAAGATTAATGCATCCGGTACACAAGTCCCCGTCGGGTATAAAACCATAGCGACTAGCGCGGTACACTATAACGGGGTTCGTGAGTATGACGCCCATAGCATATACGGGTTTTCTCAAACCATCGCTACACACAAAGGCCTTCAATCCCTTCAAGGCAAACGTCCGTTTATCTTGACCCGATCCACATTTGTCGGGTCGGGTCATTACGCAGCCCATTGGACCGGAGACAACAACGGGACGTGGGATGATCTTAAATACTCGATCTCCACCATGTTAAATTTTGGTATATTCGGTATCCCAATGGTCGGGTCGGACATATGCGGGTTTTACCCCGCTCCAACCGAAGAGCTATGCAACCGTTGGATCGAATTGGGCGCGTTTTACCCGTTTTCACGGGACCACGCGAGCAAATTTTCATCGAGACAGGAACTTTACCAGTGGGAATCCGTGGCCATATCAGCAAGAAACGCTTTAGGTATGCGGTACAAGCTGCTTCCCTACTTGTACACATTATCATACGAGGCGCACATCACTGGCGCACCCATCGCACGACCGGTTTTCTTCTCGTTTTCGAACATCAAGGAACTGTATGCGCTGAGTACACAGTTCTTGCTCGGAAGTAGTTTAATGGTGTCCCCGGTTCTCAACAAACATCAAACGAAAATCAACATAACGTTCCCTCTAGGAACATGGTTCAGTTTGTTCGATTTGAGTCGAGCCGTGGTCGCGAAAAAAACCGAATCTTTCTCCGTGGACGCTCCGTTGCACGTGATCAATGTCCATCTATATCAAAACACCATTCTCCCCATGCAAAGGGGAGGTATGATATCTAAAGAGGCAAAAACAACACCATTTACTCTAATCGTAACGTTTCCGGCGGGTTCCACCGAGGGCGAAGCCAAGGGGAAGCTTTACATTGACAACGACGAGCTGCCGGAGATGAAACTGGGGAACGGGGAATCAACGTATGTTGAATTTGGCGCGAAACTTGCGAATGGGGTGGTGAAGATGTGGTCGGAGGTGGAGGAGGGTGAGTTTGCTGTTGAGAAAGGGTTGGTTATCGAAAAATTTGTAATTGTCGGGTTGGCCGGAGTTCGTAGAGAGGTTGCGGTGGAGGTGGAGGGTGGCGGCGACGGTGTGGAGGTGAAGACGGCGGAACATTTATTTTTAGATGAGTTGAAAGGGAAAGGGAAAGGGAAGAAGAAGAGCAGAATGGTGGAGGTGACAGGGATTGAGTTACCGGTTGGTAAAAGTTTCGCGATGTCATTGAGAATCAACGGTTAATTAGTTGGTTGTTTGTTTGAGACCAACGGTTAATTAAATACTAGTCTTGCATAGTGATAGAAACATTTTTATGTAATGTTGGTTAAAATATAATTTTATATTTTTACATTTATAAATGTATACTAGTTATTATTAGAGTAAATTACGGCTATAGTCCCTGTGGTTTGCACGTTTTACGGCTATAGTCCCTAGGCTTCAATTTTTACGCCTATAGTCCCCAAGGTTTAGGGGTTCGTTACACCGGTGGTCCCTGAGGCTAACGGACGTTAAAAAAATTCGTTAAGTGTGTATGAAAAGACCATAATACCCCCCTCTTTAAAAAGTAAATATAAATATGAACAAAAAACAAAAAAGCAAAAAAAAAAAACATAAATCTTCATCCCCCAAACTTTATCCTCGATTATAAAATCTACGGTGAAGCCGCAGGTCAGACTCCGCCGACTGTCCTTCCACCGCCACCGCTACCGCCGGCTGATGAAGCGATAACTCCTCCGCCGGAAGTTGTAAGTTCAGTGGGCGTTGTTTCGTGCGTTGATTTCCTAATTCTTTTTGTTGCTATTGGTTTGCTTGTATATGCGATTCGTTGAAACCCTGTACGGATGTACAATTTTGTTTCATTTCAAGATAGTTTCTGTTGAGTTCTTAATTCGGGGAAATGATTGAAATCTTCATCTGCATTATGCATTGTATTCTTCTATATTTTATGAAGTCAAGTATTTCTTCCCTTTTTTTAATTTACTATATATATATTTGTATGTATACATACATACATTTGGAGTACGAATGTATGATAGTCCTTGAAGCTGGGTTCATGAAATCTACTCTTTTGACTGAACGACGCCGGTGATTGAACCTTATGTTTGATTTTGATAATGGCGCCGGCGTATAAATGAAGCAGATGAGGAAGAGATGAAGTCGGATTCTACGCCGGAGTACTGGATTTAACCAGATTTGACGAAGCACTGGATCGTGGATCTAACAATTGTGAAATGATGCTGAATCTTGGATTTATGGAGCACTGGTGTTCATCGGATTTGATGCCGGCGTCGACGGAGAACGGATATGGTGGTGGCTGTTGGTGAATGAGAAAATGACGGAAACGATGATCTTTATGCTTTTTTTTCTTTTTTGATTTGTTTTTAATTTATATTTGTATTGGTATTTTTTAAGGAGGGTATAATGGACTTTTCACACACACTTAACATAATTTTTTAACTGGAGTTAGCGTCAGGGACCAAAGCCGTAACGAGTCGATAAAGTTTAGGGACCAAAGCCGTAAAAAATAAAGTCTAAGGACCATAGGCGTAAAACGTGTAAACCACAGGGACGATAGCCGTAATTTACTCTTATTATTACAAGCATGCATTAACAATGACTATAAGCATCTACGGAGAGATGGATGAGAGTGATGACCAGGATCTAAGTCGTCAGACGCTTCGAACTTCTACATGCTCGACTCAACATTTTAAAATCAAGTTTGGATACTAAAGTATCAAAAGATTTATTAGAGTTAACCAAAGTTTTTAGTTAAACGGAAGCATTTCAACAAAGTTTTAACAAGTCTAATGTGGAAGCGACAACCACAAGAAAACAGTTTAAAAAGTGTCGTTTTGCCCAAAGCGACAAAAGTTATTATGCAAATACAAACTATGCAGAGTGACAATATGAATGATCATAGCGTGCTCCTTAGCTGCTCCTAAGGACTTGAAAAGAACATACTAAAAAGTGTCAAAGCTAGGTTGGTGAGTTCATAAGGTTAAGCACATATATAACATTTATCAAAACAGTTTAATAAAGAGTTACCCTCACCGAGGCATAACCCAAGCATGGAGTTCACCTTGAAAAGCTGATATTTATACAGTGGGTAGCTAGTCCATAAGATTTTATAACACCATAGGGTTTCGTGACACCATTACTGACAGTTAATTTGACTTCCAGCCATATTGTTTGCAAGTAATGACCGAGCTAGAGACAATGTAATACCCTTCCCGCCCCCGGTGGTCGAGTAGGGTTTGTCAGGCCCAGCACATTTACCTTATATTTCCCCAATATAAATTATTCATGGTTCACCTTTATGGAAGGACTTTCAACAAACATTTCATTCGTGGTTTATAAAGTTTTGAAATAAATCATCAAGTTAAAGTTGTCAAACAAGTTAAAAGTGGAGTATGAACTCACCTTAAAGTGTAATTTAGTATTTTCAGTAACTAACCAAACGGTAGCAATGAATCATCTTAGACTTTACCTATGACACGTAATAGTGTGAGTGTTGACTGTGTTGACCGACTGTCCCGACAACACGCAAACAATAGACAAGTGAACTCGAATACACATTCGTGATTGAATTTAGATTTTCTGTATCTAACCTAACACGTATATCACATGAAATACCCGATAAAATAATTTACCTATTTATTAATCATGTACATGAATGGATAAATTAAATAAGAAAAAAAAGAATAATAATAGTAATAATAAAATGCTAACAAATGTTACACGAGATGATTTAATTTGATTTTGAAACATTTTTTTTCTCCTTCTTGTAACTAAATTTCCTTCACCGCCCTTCATCCTAGATTTAACTTTCGCTACCCTCCGGAGCCTTGCCTATCGTCACCACCGAACAAACTCCCGATTTCTATGGACCAGTCGATCACAAACTGGAACTACCAATAATCCTTATAAAACCCATTAAAAATCTTGTTAAATCATTGTTGATATCCTTACCGTGGGTCGGTCTCTGTTTTTCTCGTCGGAGGTCACGTACAACTGAACTGAAATAAATAGGTAGTTCTTATCAATAATTAATCGTAAAAATTTCTAGATTTTGTTTACGATTAATTATTGACAAGAACTACCTATTTATTTCTCGAAAGTCTACTCTACTCAATGTAACATCAACAATCGTGTCAGTTTCTTTCTCTTTTATTCTACACGACTCAACTACAATTATAAACTACTTATTCTCTCCAGAATTAAAAATAAAAATTTAAGGGAAAAAATGAAAATATTAATAAAAACATAATTTCTTTTATTAATTTTTTTTACATAAAAATAAAACTTACATTTAATAATTATTATTTATATTTAAGTCGCACTCAAGAAATTAAAATAACCTTTCTTTCCTCGTCCTGTTGTTCGAAGAACGCAAATTGAATGCGATCGTGCGACATCAAATAATCGTTTGATGAACGACTATATTTCCGAGCGTCCAACATATCGAAGTCCTAAGACGTTCTTTACTCGTTTCCGGATGAGTAAACGTATGTTCCTACGTATAGTCCACGATTTGGAAGAAAGATATACGTAATTTCAACAACGATGTTACACACGCGGGAAGCTCGGATTTACCGCCATTCAGAAGTGTACATCGACATTACGTGTTCAGGCGTACAAGACCACGACAGACATCAACGATGAATACTTAAAAATGACGGAGAAGACAACAAGAGATACGTTTGAGCATTTTGTTAAAGGTATATATTATTTTTATAATTGTTATACTTTTTTAAATTGTTATACTTTTTTTAAATTGTTATAATTTTTTAAATTGTTATACTTTTTTAAAATTGTTATAGTTTTAAAAAATTGTTATACTTTTTTTAAATTGTTATAGTTTTTAAAAAAATTTATATATATTTTTTAAATTGTTATATTTTTAAAGGATTTTTGAAGTGTACGACGCACGTTATTTACGAAAGCCAACGTGGAATGATCTTCAAAACTTATATGAGCGGCATGATAACAAGTATGGTCTACCGGGTATGATCGATAGCATAGATTGCAAGAAAGGGCATCGAATGTACCTTCGTCAATGGGATAATTGTCCACCGCATTGAGAGACCAATTCACACGAGGGGATTTAAATGTCCATGAATCGGCAAGAAAGGGCATCGAGTGTACATTGGGCACCTTGGTCAAAAATGGCATTAAAAAAAAATCCTTGCTGATTATGAACACTGGATAAAATAAAAGATTGTATGCGTGCCATCATCATCCACAATATGGTAAACGGGGACAGGGGAAAAGTGATATGTTCATTTTATGATCCCCAACACCAGGAGAATCTGCATATACACCCATGGAGCAAAGTCTGGAAAATTTGGCGAATATGCGGTTTAAACAACAATATAACGCAATAATGGCGGAATTGGTGGAGCATACATGGGCAAATCGTTCACATAAGAATGTCCACCAAGATAGTGATGAGGCCGACGATGGTGATGACGATGATGACAACGACGGTGATTGTGATGACGATGATGATAATGATGTTGATGACGAGGAGGAGGCGTATGTTGAAGTTCCAGACGATGACTAGTTTTAGTTTTATCGTTTTGTAGTTTTTTAATTTTTAAAATTTTAAATTATGTAACTTTTTTATTGAAATAAAATTTGATGTTTTAGTTTTATTATAAAATTTTAAAAAAAAAGATGATTGAGTAATCAATATTAAATCATGAGATAGAGCTTATAGGACATTATGACTAGATCACTTACTTTATAACCACACTTGTTGACTTGGATTCCACATATAGCCTTAGAGCAGAGTTGGCGATCAAACGGTTTTTGCCTAGTAAAAGTCGTGCTAGGTGATAACTCGCTCCCCAAACCTGTTTCCTAAGGGTAATTGTAATGGTGTGGGAGAGGGGCCTCATCCCGAGCTCGGGATCGTGGGAGGCTCGGGAACACCAAAAAAATCGCCTCGGGCTCGGGACTCGGGAGCATCCCACGGGAGTGGGTTACCGAGCTTCAAAAGCTTGGGAAAGGAGGGAGAAGACCGTTGGAGGTGGGTCCCACACCCCCCCAACGGCTATTTTTCCATTTTTAAAAAAAAAAAAATTTTTTTCAAAATTTAATTAATTTAACCCCTTTAAATACCTCCATTCCCCCTACCTTTTTTATACAATTCTCTCTACATTCTCCCACACTTCTCTACAATTCTCCCATATTTTTTATTTTTTCAACCAAAATGTCTTTTTCTTCCGACGATTCCTCCGGTGAAGATGCGGTTTTTTTCGCAAGGTTAATGTTCGAGAAAGCTAAAGAAGAAGAAGAAGGCGAAAGTTCGAAGCCATATTTACCACGCAAATCAATCAAAAGAGAAGGATTCCGATGAAGAAGACGAAAGCGACCCCGACGAGTATTAAGTATTGTAATTTAATTTCCATGAATTGTAATCTTTTTTTATTTATTTAAATGAAGTTTTTATTTTAGTTTAGTTATTATTTAATTTTCTTGAATAAAAAAATATTAAAAAAAAAGTGTTTGGGATCATGGGATTGTGGGAGAGGTATTACAACCAAAAGGAGCTTGGGATCATGGGAGTGGAAAAAGATGAGGTGACACCAAATTTGGCTTGGGATCATGGGGTCTTGGGAGAGGTATTACAATTACCCTAAGGAATTACGGACTCATCCAAATAGGAAACACCAACCCAAGAAGTAGCTATATCGTATCTTCCACTAGAAGCGCTAATCATCTTAAAACCATTCAATATAATTCGAGTTAAATTATTTTAAATTTTCTAGGATAAATATATACCATTTATGATTTAAAAGGTTTAAACCTTTTCTTATAAAAGATGCCACGTAACCAACAAGTGGTATATACCTTCAATAATAATTCCATCTATGCCACCCATCATTTACCCCATGGCGCCCTTTCCCCTCCGGTTTTCTATTTATGCACCTTCAACACAGTGATAATAGGCCACTCTACCACCATGATCTCTTCTTCTTTCAGATCCCTTCTTTATTTTGCCTTCTTCCTTATCATATCCGCATGTATTCCGCCTTATATTTCTTCTTCCAAATCCCACGCGCCGCCGCCCACCCAGATCGGCAATGGCTACCGCCTCATCTCCGTCGTGAAATCCCCCGACGGTGCACTCATCGGCCACCTCCAAGTCAACCGGAGAAACAACATCTACGGCCCTGATATCTCTCTCTTGCAGTTATACGTCAAGTAAGTATCTATCCACTCCCCCTTCTTCGTTTTCAGTTTTCCATTATACCCCTCTAACATAATTACTTTTACAAATACGCTCCTCAACATTATTATTTTTACAAATTAACCCCTCAACATTATTTCCAGTCTCACAGTTTCAAACTTTTTACTTTATTTTATAACGGGTAACTTCACAAAATGGTAACCAAAGATTTCCAATTGTTTGATTAGAGTTACTCAAAGTCTCAAACTTTTTGTCTTTTTAAATCGATACCTATTTTTAATAAATTTATGTTTTTATAAAGTTAAGTAAGATAAAAAAATATGTGAATGTTAGTTAATATTTAGTGATTATTTTTTTTTTTCAAATTAAATTTTTTCTTAGATTGAACAATTAGAAGACCTGTTTATAATTTTGTAATTTCTGTTTCATCACAATTATCTTCTATTTTAAGTTAATTTGAAAATAAACCACTAAATTATCAACTAACATTTATATATTTTTTCTTTCTCACTTAACTATAAAAATCTTAAAATTTATAAAAGTTAGATATCTAATGAAAGTTGATTTAGAGAGGTAAAAAAAATGAAGCGACTTTATTGAAAAAATGAGGAAACTTGGTTACTTTGAAGGGTATTTTATGTGTTTATTTTTAGAATAGGGGTTAATCTGTTAAAATGGAATTACCGTAACTTTTTTCACTGCGGTAAATAATATCCGACTTCTTCCCGCCGGAATTTCAGGCACGAAACGGATAATCGTTTACGGGTACAAATCACCGATGCACAGAAGCAAAGATGGGAAGTACCGTACAACCTCTTACCACGGGCACACCCTACGACGCCGTTTAAACCTAAACAAACCGTCAACAAAAACCCCATCACACCGACAGAATTCGCCGGCGGCGAGCTGATATTCACCTACACCACCGACCCATTCTCCTTCGCCGTCACACGAAAATCCACCGGCGAAACCCTCTTCAACTCCGCCCCCGACAAATCCAATTCCAATTACAATTCCCTGGTGTTTAAAGACCAGTATCTCGAGATCTCAACATCTTTACCGACACACTCGTCGTTATACGGACTGGGGGAAAACACGCAGCGGCACGGGATCAGGCTCCGCCCGAACGATCCGTACACGTTGTGGACGACGGATCAGTCGGCGATTAATTTGAATATGGATCTGTACGGATCCCATCCGGTGTATATGGATTTGAGAAATGATGGAGTCGGAGGGGAGGGGAAGGCGCACGGGGTTTTGCTGTTGAATAGTAACGGGATGGATGTGGTGTATAGAGGGGGTTCTTTGACGTATAAAGTGATTGGGGGTGTTTTCGACTTTTACTTCTTTTCCGGCCCGGCGCCTCTGGATGTTGTGGATCAGTATACGCAGCTCATCGGTCGCCCGGCTCCGATGCCATATTGGTCATTTGGTAAGTAGAATTTGTTATATGAAAATTTTGGTTGATAAAACAGAAAACGTACGAAAGTGAGATGTTTTGATTAGGGGTGTGTTTGACAAGATCCAAAAACACGACATACCACCTGAAAATACGACATGAACGCAATTTAAAATGAGTTATTATATAGACACCCAAGGTTTTACTAAATTCACCCATTTCCTATGGTCGTTTTGGTTCAAACGGTCGTTTCGAGGTCGTTTCAGTTGAAACGGCCGTCACGTGTCGCGACGACGAAACCTTAAAATTCAGGGGGGCCCCCTTTATATTGACCGTTTCAAGGTCGTTTTGGTTGAAACTGTCGTTTCAAGGTTGTTTCACTTGAAACGACCGTTTGGCTTTGGTGTTTTTAGTAAAATCCTCGGGTGGATATAACAGGAGTTTTTAAAATTCGTAAGTTTGGGTTTAGTATAAACGGATTTGGGTCAGCTTCGGGTCGAACCCGCCGACCCATTTAGTTAAACGGGTCATTTTCAGGTCGAACCTGCCAAAGGATCGCATCACATGCACCGGTTTTTGTAACTTGAAAACATGCATGATGCATCGCATATACCGGTTTTTGCAACTTAAAAGTTAGAACATTAGATTTGATTTATTGTAGCGGTCAAAAAAATTATTTGTTTTTATATCTATGATTCATTTATTGCTATATTAAAGACAATTTAAAGATTGGTTTTCCAAGAAAAATCTTTCATGATTTTCTTGTTTTCTAACCAGAGTTTGCCCATACAAGGACACATGTCTGTAGGTCACCATTCTAATAATGCCTTTATAATAAACATGTTCACAAATTATTGGTCAAAAATATCTATTTTCAGACCAATAATTGATAGAAATACATAAACTTATAGCCAATTTTAACAAGGAATTATACAAATATTATGATGTATTATAGGTAGCGTTTGACCATTACAATGAAAACTACGAACACAACAGGAAAATGGTTTCCTAGTCGTTTTTAAAAGACATTTACCCCAATCATTGAAATGGGTTTATTAAAGTATTGGATCATCAAAGCATAATGGTTGGGTTAGCCCATGCAGAAGACATTCGCAGGCCCATGCAAATGTGTTAAGCACGTGTTTTCAACTCAGTCAGTTAGGGTTTGTTTTTTTAGTCCGAGTCTTATGTTTGTTACCGTTTTTCTTGTTCCACGTTTAGTTTATGTTATTTATATCACATTCCAGTATTGAATAAGATGATTCAACTTTGAGAGAATATTGTGTTACTACTTGTTTTCCTTTACAAGTGGTATCAGAGCACAATACTGGGAGAATCCTTTTGAGTGATTTGGTGCCATGGCCGAAAACAATACTGGTTTTCAAGTTCCGAGTGTCCCTAAGTTCGATGGGGATTTCGATCATTGGAGTTTGGTTATGGAGACATTGTTGCGTTCAAAAGAATACTGGGCAGTGATTGACCCAGGCTATGATGCTCCTACAACTGATCAGCAACTTAAGGACCTCAAAGCTAAGAACTACTTGTTTCAATCCATTGACAAGCAGATTCTTAAGACCATTACGAAGAAAGACACAGCAAAAGATATATGGACGGCCATGAAGACGAAATATCAAGGTAACACACGGGTTAAGAAAGCCCAGTTGCAGAGGTTAAGGAGAGAGTTTGAAATCCTTGAGATGAGGGAAGAAGAAGGGGTTACCGACTATTTTGGTCGTGTCTTGACTGTTGCAAATGAGATGCGCAATTTTGGAGCAGATATGTCGGACGTGAAGGTTGTCGAGAAGATACTTCGGTCCCTCACGGAGTCTTACAACTTCATCGTATGCACAATTGAAGAGTCCAAAGATATCGACACACTCACTGTTGATGAGTTGCAAAGTTCTTTACTTGTACATGAACAGAAGGTTAAAGTTAAAAGAAAGCATTCTACCAACGAGGACCATGTTCTAAAGATTGAGAGTGATGGCAGTGGAGGACGTGGTCGGGGACGAGGTAGAGGACATTTAAGTATGAGGGGTAGAGGACGTGGACGTGGACGAGGCCGTAGTGATTTCGATAAATCCACGATCGAATGTTACAAATGTCATCAACTCGGGCATTTTGCTTATGAATGCATGAAGGGTGACAAGGCTCTAAACTACACAGAGTTTGATGAAAGTGAAGACCTACTCCTAATGACGCATGCAGAAGTTGAGAAGGAACCCAAGGAAGGTATATGGTTTTTGGATTCTGCATGTTCCAACCATATGACAGGGTCAAAGGAGTGGTTTAATTACCTAGATGAAAGCTTCACACATACCATTAAACTTGGTAATGACCAGCGACTACGTGTGAAGGGAATTGGAAATGTAAGAATAGAAGTTGAAGGCATGACACAGGTCATCACACGTGTGTACTACGTTCCAGAGTTGACATCTAGTCTATTCAGTTTGGGGCAGTTGCAGGAGAAAGGGTTAACCATTCTTATAAAGCAAGGAACTTGCAGAATATATCATCCACATCGTGGGTTGATTGCTAGCTCCAACATGACCAGAAATCGAATGTTTCTTGTACATGCAGTGGTCAAGAAGAATGAAGAAACTTGCTTAAAGACTGAAGATGTTGAGAATACTTCAAAGTTATGGCACAGGAGACTTGGGCATATAAACAACAAATCTATAAGAACTATGCAATATAGAGAGATGGTGTATGGGTTGCCTAAAGTTGCTGATGCAAAATCTGTATGTGAAGTATGTGCTAAAGGAAAGCAACAGAGAGATCCTATTCCTAAAAGGAGTTTATGGCAGGCTACAGAGAAGTTACAGCTCATACACATGGACCTATGTGGCCCCATTGAACCAGCTTCTTCTAGTGGAAAGAGGTACATTATGTCTTTAATAGATGATTTTACAAGAAAAGGGTGGGTGTATTTTTTAGAACAAAAGAGCGATAGTTTTGACATGTTCAAAAAATTTAAAGCTGTCGTTGAGAATGAGTCAAATTGCAAGATTAAAACATTAAGAACTGACAGGGGCGGCGAATTTACCTCTAAATGTTTTAATGATTTTTGTGAGGTTAATGGAATTAAAAGACAACTCACTACAGCTTATACACCCCAACAAAATGGGGTGGCAGAGCGTCGAAACAAGACTCTCATGAATATGGTAAGGTGTTTTTTGGTTGAGAAGGAATTACCAAAACGATTCTGGACAGAGGCCACAAACTGGGCATGTTATGTTTTGAATCGATGTCCCACAATTGTTTTACAAGACAAGGTACCTGAGGAAGCATGGTCTGGTATGAAACCAAGTGTCAACTCCTTCAAAGTTTTTGGTTGTATTGGGTATGTGCATGTACCATCTCAGCTAAGAACAAAGCTAGATGACAAAAGTCACACTTGTATTTTTTTGGGAATAAGCCACGAATCTAAGGCTTATCGTCTTTATGATCCTCTTCAAGAAAAAGTTATCATTAGTAAGGATGTGGTTTTTGATGAAGAAAGTAAATGGGAATGGAAAAAGGCAGAAGTTGGTCCCACTGATTTAGTGGTCCATGATGATGACCACTCAACAATTGAAGATGAGCATGAGGGGACCACCTCTTTGAATGAAGATATTGCTAGTCCCCAAGATACTACATCACGTGAAACACCAACACACCAAAGTAATTCAAGTGGGTCTGATGGTGACAATACAACTTTACAAAGTCAATCAGGACCTAGTACAACTTTTTCTCTCTCTAGGAGACAACATACTAAACCCATTTGGATGAGAGATTACGAAAGTGGGGAGGGAATTTCAGAAGATGAAGTTGATTTTGTCATGTTTAGCTCATTTGGGGACCCCACAAGTTTCGAAGAAGCAAATAAAGAGAAAAGGTGGCAGGATGCTATGAATGCTGAACTTCATTCAATTGAAAAGAATGATACATGGGAACTCGTAGATGCTCCAGCAGATGCTAATCCAATTGGTGTCAAATGGGTTTTTAAAACAAAGTTAAACGAGAAAGGAGAAGTGGATAAGTACAAGGCGCGTTTGGTGGTGAAAGGATATGCTCAAAGGCATGGCATAGACTACGAAGAAGTTTTCGCTCCGGTCGCTAGGTGGGATACCATCCGAAGTCTACTGGCCATTGCTGCACAACGACAGTGGGTTGTTTATCAACTTGATGTCAAGTGTGCTTTCCTACACGGCGAGTTAAACGAAAGGGTGTTTGTGTTGCAGCCTCCGGGTTTTGTCAAAAGGGGTGAAGAAAATAAAGTGTACCGGCTTAAGAAAGCGCTTTATGGGTTGAAACAAGCTTCGAGAGCTTGGTTTAAACGACTTGAGAAGTATTTTAGACGTGAAGGGTTTGTAAGGAGTGCATATGATTATACACTGTTTATCAAAAGACATATGAATAATATTGTCATTGTAAGTGTATATGTTGATGATTTATTATACACTGGAAATGATAATGCCTTCTGTGCTCAATTTAAAGCTTCTATGAATGAAGAATTTGAAATGACGGATTTAGGTAAAATGAAGTATTTTTTGGGTTTGGAAATTGCACAAGGTAAAGATGGTATTGGGTTATGTCAGAAAAAGTATGCAATGGAGGTACTAAAAAAGTTTCAACTTTGGGAAGCCAACAGTGTAAAGAACCCAATTGTTCCAGGAGTCATTGTCACTAAAGATGGGTGTGCAGAAAAAGTAGATGGAGCTAACTATAGAAGCCTAGTGGGGAGTTTACTTTACTTGACAGTAACAAGGCCTGACCTAAAGTATGCAACAAGTTTCATTGCTCGATATATGTCAGACCCACGAGAGGAGCATCTTCAATTGGCAAAAAGGATTTTGAGGTATGTAAAGGGTACTTTTGATTTTGGTTTATTTTACAAAAGTGGCGGACCCATGGGAGTAGAGATTTACACCGACAGTGATTATGCGCGTGATTTAGATGATCGAAAAAGTGTGTCCGGGTATGTTTGTTTGATGAGCGGCGCAGCTACATGTTGGAGCTCCAAGAAACAGGAGACCGTTGCTTTATCCTCAACGGAGGCCGAGTATATGGCTGCAACTACATGTGCGTGTCATAGCTTGTGGCTTAAGGGTCTTTTAGAAGAGGTTACTGGAGAAAGTTTTGGTCAGTTGCGGATATTATGCGACAACACTTCGACGATTAAGTTTTCAAAGAACCCAGTTATGCAAAAAAAATTGAGGCATATCGATGTGCGTTTTCATTTTTTACGTGACTTAGTTGATCAAGGGACGGTTACATTATCGTTCTGCTCTACGAAGGAACAAGTTGCTGATGTGATGACAAAGCCGGTTAAACTAGATGTGTTCGAAAAGATGAGATTGTTACTTGGGGTTCAAAAAATGGAAGTGTAAACTGAAGGTTAAAACCCGTTTCAGTTTAAGGGAGGGTATGAAATGGGTTTATTAAAGTATTGGATCATCAAAGCATAATGGTTGGGTTAGCCCATGCAGAAGACATTCGCAGGCCCATGCAAATGTGTTAAGCACGTGTTTTCAACTCAGTCAGTTAGGGTTTGTTTTTTTAGTCCGAGTCTTATGTTTGTTACCGTTTTTCTTGTTCCACGTTTAGTTTATGTTATTTATATCACATTCCAGTATTGAATAAGATGATTCAACTTTGAGAGAATATTGTGTTACTACTTGTTTTCCTTTACAATCATACCTAATGGCTAATGTTTATCTTTATCAAACTGATATGATACAGATTCAAATTTAATAAAATGGATAATAGATTAATTTTAATGGTGTGTTTACTGTTTAAAAAACTGTATCAATGCTAAAATAGAAAGATGCACATTTTTATATGATTCTTACCGGTTTATACTTAATTTGTAGGGTTTCACCAATGCAGATGGGGCTATCACAACCTATCAGTAGTCGAAGACGTTGTCGAAAACTACAGGAAAGCGCAAATCCCGCTCGATGTCATTTGGAATGACGACGATCACATGGACGGACACAA
>JBCNJP010000027.1:3854416-3879416 GCA_039602395.1 Deinandra increscens subsp. villosa | reverse complement strand
GATCGCAATTCCCAACCTCACCCTTCTCCCGCTCTTTATGTGAGTGTGTCATACGCCAGCCCAAACTTACCTACCTCACGCAGAAAATATCATATTGAAGTCTAAAATCAAGTAATTAAAATTTGCAAAGTTAAGTTTGTTATTATATTTATAAGTTTATAACTTATGTACCTCACATTAACGGTCACTTTGAAGTACTACGCTTTCTCCCCTCATGCACAAACTATGATTACCGGCCAGTAATAATATGCAAATGACGAATGAAATTCATGTTAAAATTTTGGGAGAAAAACTAGTAGAAAATGAGTTTTTTTTCTAAGTGTGAAAATGAGTTTTTACCAATTTTGGACTAAAATAATATACAGATAACATAGGTTTTTGCCTATATATTTAATGGGTTTGTGTAGTACGTTGTGAGGGCTTTCTAACGCACCAAACCACGTCCATAACGGAGCTCGTATGAATGAGATATCGAAGCTCAAAGTTGAGGTCTCGCAGCGATGAAAACTGCGAAAATAAGAGAGGAAAATGCCTAGTATGGCATGAAACTTGATGAAGAATAAAATCCCACTCGCACGTAAAATGAAATTCTAGACCTCACTATTGAATTTATGAAAAGAAATAGGAGAGAATTAGGAATCACGAAGGTTTTTACTGATCGAAGTCATGTGTACAAGTTCAGAATGTATAGAACAAATCACACATTGAAAGTGTAAAATCTCTCTCTCATCCAAAAGTCCACTTTCTGATTCATGAATGCCCTATTTATACTAATAAACTTGGTCCGCAAGTTCCTTAGTATGAAATGGATGCACTTGCTGCTGGCTCCGTCGCAATTGCATCCTGTTGTTTTTGGAGATATCTTAGTTTAGTTGTCGCCTTCAGTTTATCCTCGCTGCTACATTTGCATATCCGATTTTGACCTTTCCTCATCAAGTCCCCCTAGTCCATTAATTATTTATGCAATGATAATGGACTATGTGCTAGAAAAATCTAGGCTTTATTCATTTCGTTTGCTTTAAAAGGGGGTTATCTCATTAAAAAACCTTGTTTGGAAAACCCTTTAGGAAAAACCAAAGCTTAGGATAAAAAAGAGTATAACCATGACCTTTTACTTTGAGCAAAATTTTGTAAAAATTTTATCGCAAGGGTCCTCCAGCCCCCCTAGTCCTTTATGTTATAAGTTTATAACATAAGGACTTTAGTTACTTATAGAATCGGAAACGCGATTTTTTGACTAGAATTCGCATTCGCAAATGTTATAGTAATCGACTGTTGGTTACAGCAAATGCAAATGGCATGCGTAAGCAATTGTCAGGAAACCATTAAGCGTGATGGTACTCCTTGTCAGTTTTTCAGAACACGTGTCAACACGAGGTTTGTTGACGAGACAATTATTCTTTTTCGAATTTTAAATAATAGATCTAAACCGTTTTAAGAGAGGTTTATATCCTTTATCCTCATAAATTCCCCAAATTCTTCTACCCTCTTTTAAATCTTCTTCCGGCACTCCCCTCAATCGTCTTCTTCAGTTTACCTTCCGAAGGTTAGTTTCCCTAGTTCTCTTTAATTTCTTTCCACAATGGCTTCCCTGTTGTAAAAATGGATGAAGAATCATCGAAACATAACATGCATTCATCTTTTTCGACTTTAAGTCCAAGCGATTTAGATACTTTGATTGAGAAATACCACATCCCGTTATCTCTTCACCCTGTTTTGCCAGAACCCAATGTGTCGATTTTTTCTCTTCAAGATGGCAAAATTGGTATATATGCCGATATGTTTCGATTTGGGAATTATAGGCTTCCTTTTACCAAGTTCTTGATTCGAGCCCTATCGTATTTTGGAGTGCATATCTCTCAGATGCACCCCCAAGGACTTTCCCGATTAAGTCATTTCGAAGTCTCCAGTAGGGCTGTAGGTGTATCTCCAAGCATTGTACTATTTAGGGCTTTTTACCGGATAACTATGGCCGGCGATTGGTATACTTTTGAACGCCGCCGTGGAGTATCTAGGCTTAGCACCACTCTTCCCCCAAACCCTAGGTCTTGGAAAAACCAGTTTTTCTATGTGGATGATCGATGTATCCCTCCTACTATGAGATGGAGAGAAATTGATGACATTGTACATGATGTTATTCCAGAAGAAAGTGAGTATCCGAAAGTGAACTTTGATCGGTTGGTTAGTGTGGCTAGCCCCATTCGTGAACTTCCAGAATGCATATTGCTTGTTTCTAGGATTAGCAAGGCTTGGTTTGAGCCGGAATTGTGGCCAATTTTACAGTATCACCAAAGGGGGTAAGCCTTACACTTGCAAACTTTTAACAATAACTTGTGTACACTGACATAGTTATTATTATTATTATTTTTTTTTTCAGAAATGGAACTGTATAATGCTCTGGGTTTGAAGAGTTTTTCCGGCTTGGAATTGTCTGCAGAAAAGATTGATGAAACTACAGTACCATTTCTCGATCAAACTTCATCTTCTTTTTATGAAATTCGTCCTGAAGCAGAGACCATGGATGTCGATGGTACAAGTGTGAATGAGGGTAATCAGGAAACTTTGTCTATTGAGGACATGTATGATCAAATTGTTGGTTCAAAAATTGAAGAAGCCCCTTCTGCGACCTCTCCGCAAATGAAAGTTCTCCTAACAAATGATATGGGTGAAAAAGGAAGGGACATCGCAAGTGATGTCACTGCTACCACCACCATGTCTCATGTTGCTAAAGGAAAAATGCTGAAGCGTCCTCCCAAACCTCACGCGGGGAAGGATGTTCATAAGAGGAAGTCTCCACGATTGATTACTCAATCTCCTTCAAAAAGCACTTCCGGAAGATTGGAAATGATTGATGATGATGTTATGGCAAATACCGCTGAAACACCGGTAACCCCTCCTTATGATAAGGAATTTAATATTTCCGATTTTTTGCTAAATTCTCCCGATGTAACCGATCAAACTTTAATTAACACCCCTCTTTTGCAGAACATTCAACCATCTTCCTCTGTTGTTGCTAAAACTTCCAGCTCATATTCCCTTTCTCAATCCTTCCCCCTACTTGGTGTCCCCACTTCCAATTGGCTTAAAACAGACATTGAACTAGTCAGCATGAGGACAAGCTCAGCCAAGGAATTTTCACATGCATCTGCTACTGAGCCTTTTATTCCCAAGTGGGATGTGTTATCAAGTCAGTCATGCAAAGATCCATCAGTTGCCAAGAAACTTTCTCTGCTAAGTAGCACACCAACAGATGTGTCAAGCGTTCATCAAGTCCCTCGTGAGGTATTTGCCAATGAATTCATGACATCTCATGCGAAACAGCAAAATTTGGTGGCAGATTTGTATGAAAGATGGATAATTGCTGAAGCTAAAGTAGAGGAACTTGCAGAATCTCAGAAGAGGCACATGCTCTCTAAACTAAATTCCAACTCCATTGATGTGCAAGTGAAAACCAATACTTTACTGGGTGAGGTGGAGAGTTTGAAGATGCATAACCGAAAATTGGTTGCCCTTGAACAAGAAGCAAAAAGAAACTTGAAACAAGCTCAAGACAATGAACTTGTCTTGAAAAATCAATTTCTGGAGGAAAGAAACAAGCTTGAAGAATCAGTGAGTGATGTTAAGAAAGGTAATGTATTCATATCCTTTATTATTTCTAATTCATCTTATATAAATGTTTAAGTAACATTAATTTGTATTAAATGTCCTTATTTACAGAGGTAGAAAGGTTAGAGGAGACTATGAAAGCCATGACTGCAGAGAGGGAGGTTCTACAGTCTGAGAACAAAACTTTAAAGGACAAGAGCAAGTGGCTCATTGCTGAAGGTCTTGGCCTACTTGCAAAAAGAGTTCACTCAGAAGTAATCCCTATGGCTTTAAGTCTTAACCAAGCTGTGAATGCTGTGGGTTTCAATGAAGGCATCAAATGCGGACTTGCACATGCATCGAAGAATGAGGTGGACATCAATTCTTTCAAGGAATATGATGCTAGTGCACGTGATAAAGTGCTTGACCGCTTGAAATCTCTTCAATCCATGACTTTCAATATCATAGAGCAAGTGTCCCAGTTGGATATGTCTGATGTGGAGAAGATAAAAGAAATGCTGAAACCTGCCAACAGTTCCAAGCCTACCTCCTCTTCAGGTAATTAGAGTTGGTTTATAATCAACTTTGTCTTTTGTGAAAACAGTTATTCTCCAAAGTCCACCTATGCAGTGGCATCTCATACAATTTACTTTTCTAATGTTTGGTATGGTATGGTATATTTGATTACTTTTGTATGTTAGTTGTGCATGTGTTTGCACTTCTAACCTTTGAACAGTATGGCTAATGGACTTGCCACTTTTTAGTATTGGAAATGATATTATGCTTGTTTTAGGAACATTACGGTATCTTTAACAATTAGCGCTTAAACTTCATGATCCATTTTTCATAAAATTGCTTTGTAGCCTGCCTAATGAATAGTACATTTGCGGTAGAAATGTAAGTTATACACTTACTTTTGCAAATGGGGTTTAACCATTCTTTGTTATAGGTCTTATGATGGTTTTATTATTTTATGCTATTGTACAGCTTTTCCTTAATGTACATTGTCTAATTTTATATAAATATCAGACTTTTAAGGATATTATGAATCCCTCTTCATAAATATCATGACCCAAACTTTTGGTGAAATTTTTATAAATCATAGGATAAATCCAACATATGTGTTTCCCTCCCATGAAATGCGTCCACCTCATAGAAGTATTAACTCCATAAATATTGAATCACCTTACTCGTTACATATTTTCACGTATAGTTATAGATCATTTCTTTATGGTATTCTCTTCTTACATTCTTTGGTAAGAAATGATTAACCCGATCGCTTGGATGGTTAACCCACAAGTCCAATTTTACAAATCAAATCATAAAATGGCACTTGCGACCCTCGGGGTGCTCAATAGGAAAGATTATAGATGTTGTTCCTGAATGAGTTGGCCTTCACCCCTTAGGCTTTTGTTAACAAAATTTATGTTAACAAGGTGTCCGGCCTGATCACCTCTTCTTAACATGCACTCTTTTCTCATAGAGACAGTTAAGGACAAGATGAAATCATAACTTCATCTTGGGTTATTATTTCTTTCCCAAGAGATAATAACTCAACTCTACCATCAAAGAGTTCTACATAACTTGCTCATCTTATTGATAAGTGACTTAATGGACCATGTGTTTATGAAAAAGCGTACCTACATATGTTCATGTGCATATGAAATGTATAAATGATGTTAAGCACACTCATAACTTTGCAATTGAGATGTTATTACTTAAGAAAACCATGTTCCATATTCGAAATACAAGCAATTCCATACTTCTAACAACATTCCAACATCTATTTACATATAGCACTTTCGGAGGTGAATTCCATTCCAAGCTCTTGCAAGTTCAGTCCCATCAATTTGTTTAAGTATATATGATCCGTTTCCTATAGCTTTCTTAATGATATACGGACCTTCCCACTTGGGGGACATTTTCCCCAATGGAAGAGCACGGCTAACCTCATTGTTTCGCAAAACATATTCTCCTTCTTTATACTGGTGCACTTTTGCCTTTGCGTTATAATATTTGGCCATTTCTTTTTTATACCTACTTTCACGTATAGCTGTGATCTCTCTTCGCTCTTCCAAGAAATCCAAATTGGTTCTCAGTGCTTCTTCGTTATCCGTCACTTGCATTTGCAAACGATAACTGGGCATCCCTATTTCAGCAGGGATAACTGCCTCAGTTCCATACACAAGACTAAATGGCGTTTCACCGTTACTTGTTTTAGGCATGGTTCGATGTGCCCACAGCACATGTGGTAATTCATCAACCCAGCTTCCTCCATACTTTGTCAATCTCATCTTTATACCCTCAACAAGACTTCTATTTGCCCTTTCCACCTGACCATTGGCTTGCGGATGTGCAACTGACGTAAAGACCTGATTTATATGAAGCTCTTCACACCATTCCGCAAATGGATTTCCAGCAAACTGTTGTCCGTTATCAGTTATGATGTACAAAGGTAAGCCAAACCTACAAACAATGTGTTCCCACACAAATCTTTTCACCTGTTTTCCAGAAATGTTAGCCAAAGGTTTTGCTTCAACCCATTTCGTAAAATAGTCAATAGCAACTATGAGAAACTTTACTCCCCCACTTGCGACCGGAAATGGCCCTACTATATCCATACCCCACTTCTGAAATGGCCAAGCAGATGTCACAGGGATAAGCTCATTTTTGGCTCGCATACTTACTGGAGCATGTATTTGACATGCTTGGCATTTTTGAAGTTCTTCAAAGGTATTCCTATACATTCCTGGCCAATAATAGCCAAGACTCATAATTTTTGCCACCACCATTTTAGCTCCTGCATGAATACCGCAAATTCCCTCATGCACCTCTCTAACAACCCACTCTGCTTCACTTGGTAACAAACATCTCAATAGGGGACCTAGAAAACTTCTTCGATACAAAATATCATCTTGCATTTGATATTGAAGTGAATTTACTCTTACTTGCCTGGCTTGTTCTTTGTCATCTGGAAGTTCCCCTTTTGTCAAATATTTTATTATTGGCCACATCCAACTACCTTCATATATTTGCACATCCGCTGTTAGCTTTAGATTAACAGTAGGAACTTCCAACAATTCCACTCTAATTTCCTTTGCAAGGTGTTCAAATGCCACAGATGCTAATTTACTTAGAGCATCCGCTTTCCTATTTTGACTTCTAGATATATGTAATACTTCGCATTTGTCAAAACTCTTTATGAGCTCTTGCACTTGCTCCAAGTATAACGCCATATATTTTCCTTTTGCTTCATATGTTCCGGCAATTTGACTTGCCACTAACAGCGAATCCACGTACGCCATCAACTGCTTAGCCTTCATCTTTTTGGCCAACCTCAATCCTGCCGAAATTATCAATTAACAGTTGTCAATGTCGTTTCTAAAAACAACTGCATATGCAAATGTATACTTTAACGTAAGCGTATACGCATCTGAACATACTTCTTCAGATGCATTTGCTTAAAAGACGCATGAGTATTTTATATACTCATACTCACCCCCCCCCCCTTTTTTTTAAACAGAATGCTTATTTTTTAACAAATTTTTTGTCCTGACCTGCTAGCAACGCTTCATACTCTGCTTCATTATTCGAAGTTGCAAAGCCAAATCTTATCGCATATGTCAATTCATCCCCCTCAGGACTTTTCAAGATTAATCCTGGGAAATAGAAGGATTGATTAATATATCATAAACATATGCCAATGTTATAAGTAAGAAATACTTATGATGAAGTTTTACCTGCTCCCGACCCATCGGAGTTGGATGATCCATCCGTATGCAAGATCCATATCCTTTCAGTGGGCTCAGGGACAGAAACACAATTTACATTTGTTCCCTCTGGTACTTCGGCTAGGAAGTCAGCTATCACTTGGCCTTTAATTGAAGTGCGTTGTTTGAATTCAATATCGAAGGGTCCCAATTCAATAGCCCATCTCACCAATCTTCCCGACATCTCAGGCTTTCTTAAGATGTTTTGGATAGGAAAAGAAGTATAAATGATAATAGTATGAGCCTGAAAATATCTTCTCAGGCGACGAGTTGCTTGTACCAATGCCAGAACTACCTTTTCCACTATCGGATATCTTGTTTCGTAATCCTTTAACATCTTACTAACATAATAAATTGGGATTTGTTTTTCCTCCCGTTCCACCATCAACACAGCACTAACAGCATTTTCAGTTACCGCCAAGTACATCACCAGTTTTTCCCCCAATTTTGGAGCAGTTAAAGTAGGAAGTGTGATGAGATCCATTTTTAAATCTTCAAAGGCCTTATTAGCCTCGAGTGTCCATTCGAAATGGTTTCCTTTCAAACTCTCTTTTAGTACTTTTATAAACGGAACTGTTCGTTCTGCTGCTTTCGAAAGAAACCTGTGTAATGCAACCAATCGACCATTTAAAGTCTGAATATCTTTAAGAGTTTTTGGTGGAGACATTTCCAACACTGCCTTTACTTTTCCCGGATGTGCCTGTATTCCATTATTATTTACCAAAACTCCCAAGAATTTCCCTTCCTCCATAGCAAACGAGCACTTCTTAGGATTTAACTTCATGTTAATTCTTCTTAAATTTCCAAATGTTTCCTCAATATCCTCAATCATGTCTTTTTCTTCACAACTTTTGATGACTACATCATCAACATATGCCTCCAAATTTCTTCCCACTTGTGCTTGGAAAGTCTTATCCATCAATCTCTGATACGTTGCACCAGCATTCTTTAAACCAAAAGGCATCTTTTTATAACAAAAAAGGCCTTCATTTGTAATAAAAGCTGTTTTGTCTTCATCCTCCACAGCCATAGTGATTTGATGATATCCTTTGTATGCATCAAGAAAACACTTCCACCTATACCCAGCCAGAGAATCAACTTTAAAATCTATCTCTGGCAAGGGGTAACAATCCTTAGGACATGCCTTATTTAGATCTTTAAAGTCTATACACATACGCCAGGAACCGTCTGGGTTTTTGACCAAAACTGGGTTTGCAACCCAAGTTTGGTAATGTACTTCCCTTAATATTCCAGCTTCGACAAGTTTATCAACTTCGCTTTTTATAACTTCATTTCTGACCTTGTCAACAATTCTTCGCTTCTGTTGTATTGGCTTGACACCAGGATAGACATTAAGGTGACGTTCGACAAAATGTTTCGGAACGCCTGTCATATCCGATGGTTCCCATGCGAAGATGTCAACATTTCTTTTTAACAACTCAAATAACTTCTCCCTATATTCACCTTGTAACTTACTCCCTACTTCTATGACTTGATCCGGAAATTTTTCATTTATTACCCACTTATCCTTTGTTAACACATCCTCTTGAACCACTTTAATGCCTTCTTTATCAGGCTTGTTCACCATTGCTATATGCATTTCCACATCCGATTCTACAGTTGCAATCCCAGCAGGTGTGGGAAAACGAACCATTCCATGTGGTATTGACACAATGGCCCCTATCATTTTCAATCCAGGTCTTCCTATAATGACATTGTGTGGTGATGGAGTTGCAACTATCACAAATGTCAACATTACTTCTCTAAAAAACTTATCATCACCAAAGATCACAGGCAAAGTGACCTCACCCATAGGGTGTACAATTTCCCCCGAAAAACCAATTAAAGGTGAATTATGAGGCTTCAATTTGTTTTGCACATCCGGTCCCATTTTCCGAAAACATGATTCATACATTATCTCAGATGCGCTTCCCGTATCGAGATATGTTCTTTTCACTAGGAACCCAGCAATTCCAACAGTAATAACCACGGGGGTATCCTTTGCATCTTCCCCTCTTACAGGGGGAAATATAATTTCACACATTTTCCAAGCCTCATCCACTACCTTTGTTCGCACATTCCTATGCCATGTGTTAGGATTTTGTCTGATCATCCCAATAACATTTTTTGCATTTGCAATAGGACGGCCCTCTTGTATATTTTTTACCAAATGAGACAACTTTCCAGATTTAATAGCTTTATCTATTTCACTCCGCAAATGCCGACAGTCATTCGTGTCATGACCTCTGTCTTTATGGAAATCACAGTATTTTGTCGTATCTGCATTTGCACCCAAACGTGTTCTTTGAGGTGTAGCAAATTGTATCTTTTCTGTTGTCAAAATTTCACTAGGGGTTTTAGTTAACATTGGGAACTCTTCCGCCTTCGCCTCCCAATTTCTTTTATTTCTTCCAAAATTTCCATCCCTTCTTTTATCGTATGGTTGCATTCTATACTTTCCCCAAGATAGGTTTCTCTGTGGGTAAGTATTTTCATTTGACCCAACACTTTTGACATTTGCATTTGCACCCTTTGAGGATGGCTTATGAGTATTTATTCCTTGAATATTTCCCGAAGCACTTCGCCCTTTAACATAGACTCGCACTCTATCCATCAACACTTCCATGGTTTTAGGCAAATCCTCATGTAGTTTTTCTACTAAATGTGAATGTCTCACCCCATGACAAAAACCAGAGATCCTCAACTGGTCCTGGGCACCAACTATCTTCATGGTCTCATTATTAAAACGAACCACAAAGTTTTCGAGACTCTCATCATTTCTTCGCCGGATATTATGAACTTCAGTAACTTCTTTAGTACATTTTCGCTGCTGACTAAATTGTCGTAAAAACTTTTCTTTCAAATCCTCAAATCCTACAATTTGAGCGTTGGGTAATGAATCATACCATACCCTGGCAGCCCCCGTAAATGTTTGAACCAGCATGTGGCACCACGTTTCCTCTGACCAGCATTCCAAACGGGCCGCTGACCAAAAATCAAATACATGATCATCAGGATCTGACAAGCCTGCATACTTCTTTACAGAAGTAGGCATTTTCAATTTCTTCGGAAATTGTGCATTAGCGATCCAGTTAGCAAACTTCGACTGCTCTTGCATTGAAGGTGGGAAATATGGCACAAATGTTTTTGTCGCTCCTGAAACATTCATACATGGAGTATTAACCACATGAAATATATGCCTTTTTTTTTACAAAGGGCTTTTTGATGTTATTTTTAAGCAATCATTAATCTCATACTCATATGAGCTTCTTATGAGAGGATAAGCGCATGTGCAAATACTCAAAGTATCGACACTTGCAAATGTAAGGCCTCGCATGGAGGGCTTTTTGTCAGCACTTGCATAAGCGTCTAAAATGTTAAGCGTTCGCAAGGATAGGCCTCGCGCGGAGGGCTTTTTTTTTATAAACGCTTGTGCACCGCAAAGGCACATTTTCAGTTTACCTAAATTACATATACGCATGCATTATACCACATGCCTTTCCCTCCCCTTTTTTATTAAAAAAGGATTATAACGCGTAGAGTACACGCATGTTATATATTTTTGATTCTTATGAATTTTCCTATCATATCTTCAAATCTTCATCTGATTCCCAAAATTGCGCGCCATTTTTAATGAATATTCAAAAATTCAAACGGCACATCTTCAAATCTTCATCTGATTCCCAGAATTGCGCGCCATTTTTAATGAATATTCAAAAATTCAAACGGCACATCTTCAAATCTTCATACAATTTTCTGGAAATCGTTGACTTAATCCATATTCTCATAGTTATTTCAAATTCATTTATTTCTTAAATGAACTTCAAACAACGCATCTATTTCATACAATTTATCATGAATCAAAAATATTCTTATGAATGTCTTCATAATTGATGACTGAAATTCTCGATTATGATAATTAATCAATATAAAAGCTGAATCTAAACAACTATTCCATCGACAAAGTTACCTGGAGATGCCGGTGTCTTAATGAGGACCGGATCATCCTTAGGATCATCCAGAACACTGTTCTGATTTGTCGTTTTTAGCACATCACGCTCAGGAGTGAATTTGAGCTTTGTTCGAACCTCCTGAAGCCACAACTCTCGATCCTGCTTATCTTTCAATTTTCGCAGGACCTCCAAATTTCGTATCAGGAATTCGTCATCGAATTCACTTAAAACATCAGAACTTCGCAACGGATCATCTCCTTCTCGCTGATCCTTTATCGAACCAACAATGTCTTTTTCATGATTTGAAAACGAAAACATGGAAGGTTTCTTACTAAATCCTCCACCAGATCCTTTGGAGCTCATATTGAGCTTCCATGCGCTCGATGATGTGAATACAGTGTTTTTCTTCGCCGAATCACCAACTAATTTCTCCATCCTTTTTCCAATTCAATTAATACACGGATGGCGCCAATTGATGAAGAATAAAATCCCACTCGCACGTAAAATGAAATTCTAGACCTCACTATTGAATTTATGAAAAGAAATAGGAGAGAATTAGGAATCACGAAGGTTTTTATTGATCGAAGTCATGTGTACAAGTTCAGAATGTATAGAACAAATCACACATTGAAAGTGTAAAATCTCTCTCTCATCCAAAAGTCCACTTTCTGATTCATGAATGCCCTATTTATACTAATAAACTTGGTCCGCAAGTTCCTTAGTATGAAATGGATGCACTTGCTGCTGGCTCCGTCGCAATTGCATCCTGTTGTTTTTGGAGATATCTTAGTTTAGTTGTCCCCTTCAGTTTATCCTCGCTGCTACATTTGCATATCCGATTTTGACCTTTCCTCATCAAAACTCATCCCACATTGGTTTGGACCCTTACTCGCACACGCGCACGTGGCATGGGCGTATGAGGCGCTTTGATGGCGCACTTCGCACGCTTGCATCAACGTGAGCCGCTTGAGAGCCGCATTATTGTTTTTGGGTTCAACCTGAAGGTGTTCCGGTTGAAGTCCAAGCGGACCAGTTCGTGAGTTCAGCCGGATACTGTTCCGGTTGAAGTTCAACCTGAAGGTGTTCAAGCGGGATGTGATTTGAACCGAAAAAACTGTTTCAAGCGGAACAGTGCGTGAGTTCAGCCGGATACTGTTCCGGTTGAAGTTCAAGCAGAAGTTGAACCGGAAGAATTTCCGGTTGAAGTTGGAACGGACCGGAAGATCAGTTCTTCCTAAAAACAGCTGTTACACGGAGATTCCTCCGAAAACGCGGATGAGCTAATTAAGGTAATTCTGTGTTAATTAGAAATCAATTTGCATCAAAGACGTTTAATGCAAAGTTTGACTACGAATTAACTTAGTGTGCTCTCCAAGGCTCTCATCCACTCTAAATACAGCCTCATTAGTTGAGGCTAGACACACTGAATTCACACAAGAATTCCCTCTGCTCTCCCCCATTCTTTCTCTCAAAATCTTCCTCTTCGTTCTTCATTTCTTCAAGTTTAAAGGTAACTTCAAGCTTAGAGTTATCCCGGCCGTATAATCAGTTTCGGGGATTGTACCCTGGGAAACAAAACGAGATCTTCGGTAGACCCGGAATTTGTTTTAAGGGACACGGGTTTTGACCCGAATCCTTCGCCACAAGCTTTTCTGTTTTCATCTTGTTTAAAGAAAAACTCTTTCAAAATCTTTTCATCAAACTGTTTAACAATTGTTTTTCTAAACCATTATCAATGCTTTAAACTTTCTGTTGGTTTTTTCTTATTTAAATCTTGATTTGTATGTTTCTTTATTTGTCATTTCTCTTGTAATAGTTATTCGATTTCCTTTGCAATCGTACTGTCATTCATTTATTTCATTTCTTTGTATTATATTTCTCCATTTCTTTCATTGTAATCGTATTATAGGAATAGATTCATTTTTAAATGTATTGTAATAGTCCCACACGTTTACTATATAATAACAAAGTAGGTCCCTCTGTTACTTTGAATGGTTAAGTTGGCTCATGTGAGAATCACGTGATGGGCAATTTGGTAATATTTCCTCAATAATTTTCAAGTCCCAACCCTAAGGGACCTCTTTCATTAATTCGACAGGCTAACACCCCGTTAACTTTTAACGGCAAGCCCCTCCACATGACAAAAATGTGAGGGCAATTTTGACAATTTAACATTACCTCACATATTAAAACCCATTGATCCAAATCCAAACCTCAATTCTCTGGCCGTTCTGTTCTCCGATCATTTCTGAACGGCCAGAATCCCTAGTTCGGAGATGATCGGAGAAGAGAACGGCCGGAGAACTGAGGTTTGGATTTGGATCGATGGGTTTTAATATGTAGGGTAATGTTAAATTGTTAAAATTGCCATCACGTTTTTGTCACGTGGAGGGGCTTGTCGTTAAAAGTTAACGGGGTGTTAGCTTAATACCCCTTTATGAAACAAAACTAAAAGTTGCTACCTTATGTTGTTATATCCAGAAGTTAGTACCCCAGGTTGTTACTATGGGTAAATCACAGGTACTAACTGTTAGGTTATACGCACGCGGAAGCAACACACACGATCAACGAACACACTGCAGAAAATAAACGAACACGAGAACACACAAGGATTTACGTGGTTCGGTCGATGTGACCTACGTCCACGGGCTGCAACCAGGATTCTTTATTGCTTTATGCCTCACACCTCTCGTGATACAGGATTACAAGTACTAGCCACTATATATAGAGATACAATTAGGGTTAACAACTTAATCCCCAAGAAAACTACTAACGGACTATAATTAAATAAAACGGGCCATGTCTTCAATTTAATTAATCTGCCACTGAAAGTCTTCTAAACCGGATTAGGCCCAAACCAATCGAGCCTCCACAAAACCCAACAATCTCCCACTTGGAGGCTTGATCATCTTCAACTGCCGTCCACTGTGAACATTTGTACGTATAGTAATCCTTATCAGTTATCCTGGTTGCATCGGCCTTTTCATCAGTCAACTGAAAGGCCCGTTGAAGCTCCACCGAGCTCCAACACATCAGTCATGGCGATATATGCCCCTGACTCATTCTCCGTCCCTACCGGCTCCCACAGACACGCACTGCCGGATCCTGGAACACCATGAGAATAAACACTCTCCGAATAAAGCAGATAATCCTCTGGAGAGACTTTAACAGCTGGAGTACTGGTTCTCGCAACCCACTGTCTAGTAACTCTGGCTGAAGCTTTGACTGGCTGACTACCAATGCTCCCACTGCCATGAAAACCCTTGACACGTTTTCCTGAACCTTTCCTAGCACGTTCAACCTGAATCTGACCTGTGGCTCTGGGTTTGTCATCTGCAAAACAAACCTTCTTCTGCCCACGAGACTCTGTGAACCGGATTTTGTTTTTCTTCTGATCTGGGACGGTCACTCCCTCAGATGGTAAGCTAACCATATACAACGAACCTTGTTTCTTTCCTCGAGCAATAACTAGATTCCCCTTAACAACTTTCCACTGCCCGTTTCTGAACTTAACCTCATGTCCCTGTTCATCCAACTGCCCAACAGAAATCAAACGTTTCTTCAAACCTGGAATAACTCGGACATCCTTCAAAGTCCATGAACCGGCTGAAGTTTTTAGATCTATGTCACCCATGCCCGTCACGTCAAGAACCTCATCGTTCGCTAGCCTTACCTTTCCAAAATCACCATCTTTTAGATTCTGCAATGCTTCACCGCTGTGGGTAGCATGGAATGAAGCACCAGAATCCATAACCCAGGAATCCACCATGCTCTCTACACTACAAACCAAGGCATCATCTTCTTCATCAGTGTAGTTTCCTGCATAGTTTGCTTGTTTCTTTTCATTCGGACATTGATTCCTAAAATGCCCCACCTCCTTGCAGTTCCAACATGTTACCCCAGAGTAATCCCGAGTCTTTGACTGACTCCTCTGTCTGTTCCTGCTCCCACCACCTCTGCTATTTTTCCTGCCTCTACTGACATTTAACAACCCACTTGATGATTCCCCAGAACTCTTTCTTCTGACATCCTCGCCCAGAATGAGATCACGAATCTTCTCAAAAGTGAATTTATCGGTTCCCGAAGAACTAGTAACCGCTGTAACCGTTCCAGACCAACTGTCAGGCAATGACGATAGCAGTAGCAAAGCTTGAACTTCATCATCGAACTTAATGCCCACGGACACAAGTCTGGCTAAGATCGAATTCAACAGATTAACATGCTCGGTAACTGAACTGCCCTCTTTCATCCTTGTGTTAACCAACTCACGAATTAAGAAGACCTTATTTGCTGCCGACGGCTTCTCGTATATGTTAGAAAGAGCCAACATCATACCACTAGCAGTGGTCACCTCCATGATGTTAAATGCCACACTTCTAGTCAATGACAACGTGATAACTGCCCTCGCTTTCTTGTCTTTTAATTCCCACTCGGTTGGTTCCATCTTTTCCGGTCTCTTCCCCGTTAACACAACATCAAGATCTTTTTGACACAGTGCAGCCTCAATCTGCATCTTCCACCAACTAAAATCTGTACCGTTAAACTTATCGATTGAAAATTTCCCATCCTCTGCCATGTTAAATACAAACACGACCAATAGAAACTGAATCGAAATAAAACAAGAACAGAACTGAAACACCGAAAACAGAAACACCTGAATCAAGTTTCTCTGATCTTCACAAACGATACTCTAACTGCTGATTAATCGGCCAAAAAAAATAATCTTTGAACCCGCTTTTTTCTTTCCTTCCTCGATGGACAAAAACAAAGCAAAAAAAACCTTTTTTTTCTTTGTGACCTCCAACCACACGAGAGAAAAGAAAAAACCTATTTTTTTAATTGTGTTACCTCGTCCGGCGTGCCACCAAAACAATGGAATTTTGGTCAACGTCTTTCGGTCAGACAATCAAAAGAAAAAAAAAGAAACGCAATCCTTTTCTGTTCTTTTGTTCGACGCTCGAACACGGCACTAACGGGGAGAGCAACTTCCGATCAGTCGCGACCAAACCCTAGATCGATCCTTTCTGCTGTCAGATTTCGGTGTGTAAACAACGTAGCTCTGATACCACTTGTTAGGTTATACGCACGCGGAAGCAACACACACGATCAACGAACACACTGCAGAAAATAAACGAACACGAGAACACACAAGGATTTACGTGGTTCGGTCGATGTGACCTACGTCCACGGGCTGCAACCAGGATTCTTTATTGCTTTATGCCTCACACCTCTCGTGATACAGGATTACAAGTACTAGCCACTATATATAGAGATACAATTAGGGTTAACAACTTAATCCCCAAGAAAACTACTAACGGACTATAATTAAATAAAACGGGCCATGTCTTCAATTTAATTAATCTGCCACTGAAAGTCTTCTAAACCGGATTAGGCCCAAACCAATCGAGCCTCCACAAAACCCAACACTAACTGTGTAATTAACTCATTTATAAATTATAGTTTTTAAAAATTTAAAAATCATAATGTTATTATATTATATATAATAATAAATAAAATTTTAAAATATTTGGTAAACTAAATAAATATATATAAATAAAAGGCATATGAGTCAACTCGATCTTTATATGTAAAGCTTGAGCTCGAGTTTGTTATAAAAATAGAACTATTTTGTGTATCCGCGTTATACCATGATAACACGTAAGGTTTGTGATATCTAGTTTATATATAAACAAAATATATATACTTTGTTTTAGTTGGTCTATTATTTTTCTTTGTTTTTTATTGTTATTTGTCATTTTTGTTTTTTTTTTATTTTGTTTCAGTTCTCACTTTTGTTATCGTTTTTGTTAGTTAGTTTTTAAATAGATTCGCCCCACGTGAAATATAATAAGGATGTTCAACTATAATAAGGGTGTTCAACTTTAGGCCTCTCTTTTGATTTCATTAGTTTTAAGGTCTTTTTTTTTTCCTTTTTTCTTTTAACCTTTTATTTTGTTAACAATGTGTGATCGATATTACGCAACCGTTTAGGTTTCACCCAGATGTTTTAAAAATAGGTTCACTCCCGATATAAACCGAAAGTGTTAAATTTACACGACAACACACGTCACATACAGTAACGTTTACGGTTAATTCAATGAAAAAAAAGATAAACCTAATAAAAAAATTTATGTATCCGCCCGTGCATTCACCTATGAATCTAGTCCTCTTATTTGTGGTCATAATTAATTAGTTGTGCCTTGAGCAAAGTTGCTAGTAGATATTAGTAAGTCTGGCATGCCCTTTAGTCTTTATAAAAAGAGCTTCGAATCACCATTTGAACAACCAAACTAAACAACATGGTAGAGATGAAGATCAAAGCCAAAAACCATGATCAAACTCAAGAGATCAAGGGTGGCCTCATCACTATGCCCTTCATCTTTGGTACTTTCATTTCTAATCTGCCACAAATTTTTTGTTGATTCATTTCCTAACAAGATTTCTGAACCTTTGCTTTTGTAGCAAATGAGGTGGGTGAGAAGCTGGCTGTGGTTGGCTTTCAAACCAATATGATTAGCTACTTGACTCAACAACTCCATATGCCCATGACTAAAGCTGCCAACACTTTAACCAACTTCAGCGGCACAGCGAGCCTGACCCCGTTGCTGGGTGCATTCGTTGCCGACTCTTTTGCCGGCCGGTTTTGGACCATTACGGTTGCTTCCATCATTTACCAAATAGTAAGCCATATATCTTTTATATGGAACCTTCACCTTTTTTAAGGTCTCATTCCAACTTCTATTGGTTTTCGGTCTATAACTTTAACTTTCTTGAAGTGGTAGTAGCGGATCTTGAAAAATTTAAATTAACACTGACGAGGAATGCTATTCTGTTGGTTTTTCGAAAACTTAGATAAACATGAAGTCCTGTAATCACTTTCAGATCAAACAAATGGAGTGAATACCAAGTGTTTAATCGGATAAAATCAACTTTAATTTTCTAGATTTCCGAATAAATTGATTGCCGTTTTTGATCGATGATCAGAGATCAGAATGAATTCCTGATTCGCAGGGTGGAGCATATATGCAGTTATCGTAGATAACTACATCAACATTCAAAATTTGATACATTTGGTCCCTCAAATTTAATTAATGCGTTTTCCGAGCAATAAATATGATACGTTTTTAATGAAGGACACCCCTGGACTCCGCTTCTCTCGGGGCGCTGCCCCTGAACCCCTTTTAGTCCCGACAACATTATAAAAAAAGCTGCAGTTTTGTTTGAATGTCATACACAACCTAAATTACACTAATATTCCAACATATTTCATATTTCTTTGGTTACTAGGGACTTGTATCTTTGACGTTAGCCGCGGTGCTACCAAACTTAAGACCACCACCCTGCAAAACCGGTGAGATCTGCCAACAAGCGAATACGGGTCAACTAGCAATCCTCTACATATCCCTTTTGTTAACAGCAATCGGGTCGGGCGGGATCCGGCCGTGTGTAGTGGCATTCGGGGCGGACCAGTTCGACGAAACAGACGAGAAGCAAAAAACCACCACATGGAAGTTCTTCAACTGGTATTATTTCTGCATGGGGACCTCTATGCTTGTGGCTGTGACAGTTATTGTTTACATTCAGGATAATGTTGGATGGGGCTGGGGCCTTGGTGTTCCATCAATGGCCATGGTTGTTTCGATCGTCGGGTTTGTAGTCGGGTACCCGTTGTATCGGAATATGGTTCCTGCGGGTAGCCCGTTTACCCGGTTGATTCAAGTCTGTGTTGCAGCTTACAAAAAGAGGAAGTTGGTTATGGTTTGTGATCCTGAATTACTTTATGAAAATGAAGAGCTTGATGCCTCTATTTCTGTTTCGGGAAAGCTTCTACATACGAAACAAATGAAGTAAGTTATCTAACCGCCTTATCTACATGGTCTATACGGTTTTTTCCTTTTTTTTTTTCATTTAAATATCATTTTGTATTTAACGGATTAATACGGATTAATGGTCTTTTATTGGAACGAGAAACTTGTCATTTACTTAAGAGTTTAAAGGGGTAAAATTATTTTTTGTTTATTATGTTATTAAATAAAAAAAAGTAACCGAATGAGCAATAAATAACAAAATTAATTTAAACATGAATTATGTAACAATGTTTAACTAAATTTTGAAAATTATTTTTATTTTATATAAATATATAGATATTCATTAAACTTTTAAATCTATATCATACTTCATTAAATAGTTGTTGAAAAGTTTTTAAGAGTGTATGTTAGTGTGTTGTGTTTCCCGCTTTATTACGCCGGCATCTCACTAGCTTATTTATATTTATATTTGGTATTTTATTTTCTAAATATCTAACACAAAATGCTAATCGCCTAATCTTTTTAGAAGAAGCAAAACAAGATTATCTTTTGGAATTATTAGGTCAGTTTAATTAGGGATTAGCCAAAACACATGTTTTAACTAACAACACATGATAGTTTTGGTGCCACTTTATGGAATAAATGACATATATACCCTTACATTAACTTTTTCCTTTTGAACAATAAGGGGTATAATTTTCACTTTTTTACAAATTTTCATGTATTAGTAATTTTTCACGTTCTAAAAATATTTGAAGGATATTCCACTTTCAACACTTTTAAAGTCAAACATATAAATTGCTAAAACTTGATTCATCCAATTATTGATTTATTGCAGATTTCTAGATAAGGCTGCCATGGTCACAAAAGAAGACTTTTCAAAGGGTCAATCGAACCCGGACTTGTGGAGGCTAAACACGGTCCACCGGGTCGAAGAACTAAAATCATTAATAAGAATGGGCCCAATATGGGCCTCTGGGATTCTTCTAATTCTAGCTTATGCCCAACAAAACACCTTTTCCCTCCAACAAGCCAAAACAATGAACAGAAGCCTAACAAAATCATTCCAAATCCCTGCTGGATCAATGACAGTTTTCACCTTAACCACAATGCTAATCACTATAGTCTTTTATGATCGTGTATTCGTCCCGATCACACGTAAGATCACGGGGGTAGAACGGGGAATTACCTTTCTTACTAGGATGGCTATCGGCTTTGCTATATCTGTTCTCGCCACTTTAGTTGCGGGATTTGTCGAAATTAAACGCAAAAATTCGGCTTTTGCCCATGGTTTGACTAACAAGCCTCACGAAACGATACCCATTTCGGTCTTTTGGTTAGTACCGCAATATTCACTTCATGGGATGGCTGAAGCGTTTATGTCGATCGGACATCTTGAGTTTTTCTATGATCAAGCTCCGGAAAGCATGAGGAGTACTGCGACCGCGTTGTTTTGGATGGCAATTGCGGCTGGAAATTACGGTAGTACCCTTTTGGTGACCATGGTGCATAAAATGAGTGCGGGTCAAGACGGGACAAACTGGCTCCCTGATGACAATTTGAATAAGGGAAAGTTGGAGTATTTTTATTGGTTGATCACATTGCTTCAAGTTCTTAATTTGGTTTACTACTTGTTGTGTGCCAAATTCTACACTTTAAAGCCTATTCAAGTTGCTAATAATGATAAAGTGGATGGGGTTGAGCTAGGGCCCAATGCCTAAAGTGGGCTCATTTGGACCAACATATGAGATCAAAAGGCCATATTTTCAACTTTTTATCAATGGGCTATTATTAGAAATAAGTTCATATGCATCATTTGGGGATGGTTAAAAGCTCGATTATTGCTATCCTTTGTCTTGCTTTATATGGTTTGATGAATGTATACACTAGTAGCGTTTAGAAAGCTTGCAGCTCGGAGCTTGTTTGGAAACTTGAGCCAAGGTTGGCTCGTTGATGACTTGTATAAATTAATCATACCTTTTAATATTTTATAGCCCAATTAAAAAATATTCTAACTTTTTAAACCAAATTCCTATCATTGTTCGATGTAATGTCGCATTAAAAGTTCGCAGTGTAAAAAAGTTTTTTTTAAATCTATATATAAAAACCAAATCAATCCAAACTTAGCAATTTGAATAAAAACTTTATATTAAAAGGGATTGAGTTATTTTAAGAATTATCTTATTTCTAAGAAATCTAAGAAGGATTTTAAAAAACTCAAAAAACGACTAAAATAAACTCTGATTGAACTCATTCTAGCGTCATTAAAGTCGTCTCGTCAAGTCCTAAACCGTAAACTCCTATTTTCAAACCCTCAATCCTAAACCCCAAAGGCAAACCCTAAAATAAAATGACGAACATAAAGACACAATGACGAAAAAAGACACAATGGGTAGAAAAACCTAAAATGTAAAACTTAACAGCTAAACCATAAAACAAAACCCTAAAGTTGAACTCTAAACCATAAATTATAAATCATAAGCCCTAAATCCTAAACATAAAGCTAAACCCTAAAAATAATTACTAAAAAAAAACACAATGACAAGTAAGGAGATTAACCAGTTTTTTCATCAAATATAGGGGTGAACAGTAATTTTTCCTATCTCCTTACTCACAACCACTTACAACTAAACCCCAAATTTTAGGGTTTTACCTCACAATATTATAGGGGGTGGGTTGTGAATGCTCTAATGAGCTTAAAATATATGTTATAAAACTTAAAGCTAAACTATGAAGCTATACCAAAACCTCTAAACTCAAAATTCTAGACCTAAAATCCTAAACCATGAACCGTTTCAATACTCCTTGAATAAGTTCAATTGGAAACCTTCTTAGTATAATTATTTATTTATTTCGAAGGATATCCCGTAATAAATCAGAGAATTCCCGCTCCCTCTCATTCACACAGTTCCAAAACTTGATTGCTTCGAGGGTTTTCAGGTTTCGGATCGGACGAATTTTTTGGGGGTTTTTCTCCGTTCTTTTATCCACACACACCATCGTCAATCCCTCATTCGGCGAGCGTCAACCTCCGGCGGCTATCGGCCATTCTGACGGTTAATCTATTTCAGGTATTTGTTCTAGGTTTTGGCAAGTTTGTTTCCTTACAATATCATATTTTTCTAGCGTAACATTGATTTTGACGACGAATTCCTTGACTATTGCCAAGATTATTGATGAAAGTTTGTATACAAGTCACCTGCGTTTCATGTTTTCGATGAAAGTCTTAAGAGAACGCGAATTGATCAGATCAATCAAAAAAAAAAAAAATTTCCTCTGTTTGTTTGAATTTAGCCCTTTTTATTCTGAGAAGCAAGGATCTTTGATGATTTAAGGGAATTATTTTGTGGGGGATATTGGGCACCTCGTGTAGCAGTGATGGTATTCCAAATCACTGATCATGATTTTTACCAAAGAAATTGAAAATCCACAATATGAAATATTAGTAACAAAGGCTAAAATCAATCACAATTGTGAACTTTCATCAAAGATTGTAAAGAAATCAGCTTGGTGGCCATTTTGTTAGGAAAATTAATATGTTAAACATTTTTTTAATATCCAAACAGTTTGCATAAAGAAGATATAGGTCTTTCACTAGTGCTAGTATCTCAACTTTAATGCCAAATGTGACAATGGACTTTTTTGATGCATATTTCTTGCTATGAAATCGCAGGTGGCATTTTAGATGAGTGTAGTGGATGATTCACCGGTGAACTCATCCAGCAGCGATGATTTTGCCGCTTATCTGGAAAAGGAGTTGGAATCCATGTCTGATACCTTGCCTGAACCGGAAGAATATGCTAATGAGATACATCATCCTGATATGAATAGGTTCATAATAAAAGATTGTTTCACTTAAAGAAAACTTTCATGCGTTTTGATGATGGTTTGGAATCTAATTAGAACTGTGTTATTTTTTAAATGATTTTGGTACTATATAGGACAAAAAAGCAGAAATTGGAGGTGTTAGAAAGTGTCATAGAAGCCAATGATTCAACATCTCAGAACGAAACAATAAAAACATTAGGTGATTCTTCTTGTTCCTTTTTCCCTACTTCTCATGCATTGGGGTATATCCAACAATTATAAGACCATTTTGTGTTGGATATATATATTTTTTATTTGTTTAATTATGCACCCACTAGTTTATTTATTTTTATGTTTTGAAGTACCAATGAAGAAGGATATATGCACACATCCTGGTGTTATAAAAGGAATGTGCGAAAAATGTGGAGAAAAAATGGATGATCAATCTGGTATTGCATTTGGGTATATACACAAGGTTATTTTATTTTTATTTTTTGTAAAAGAATTCTGAAGTTACATATTTTTTTTACATATTTCTTGAACTTGTATAAGCTTATATGCTTATTTCAAATTTTCAGGATCTAAGGCTTGCTAATGATGAAATTGTTCGATTGCGCGAGAGAGATCTAAAGAATTTATTTAGCCATAAGAAGCTTTGCTTAGTTCTTGATTTAGATCACACCTTACTTAATTCAACTCGATTTATGGATATAACTCAAGAAGAAGGTTATTTGATGAACGAAAGTGATCCTATGCAAGGTAATATTTTATCGGGTTGGTTTCCATTCATGTTCAAAGATATATATTCTTGTTGTAATTCATATCGGTATTTGGTTGGATTGGAACATTGAGGGAGTGTTTGGATGTGACTCTAGACAGTGACTATGTGATATTAAAAAGTCAAGTCATATAATTAATCGTACTAGAATGGGTTGTAAAAGATAGTGTTTGCACATGCTTATGTTGCTTAAAGTTATATTGATTGTCTGATAAATTTTATTTATTTAGGGAGTTTATAGGTATATTAACCAAAAAGATACATCTTAATATAAGGAGATGTTTTGTGAGACAGGAGTAAAAGTCTCCCAGATTAAGTTAGAATAAGGGGTAGATTTGTATTCTAGTTTACTTTAAAAAATCTTTTCTGTTACAGTTGGTATGAAACTGACTATCCAGAATTGGATAACCACAACAATCAGTTCAGAAACATAATTTCAAACATTTTTATTGATTTCTACACGTTAATTTCTGTTGTTTGTAAATTGTATATGGTTTGATCATGTATATCTTTTTGACAGATGTACTAAGAGGCAGTTTATTTAAATCGAACTCCATGCGCATGTTGACTAAATTAAGACCTTTTGTTCACACATTCCTAAAAGAAGCAAGTAAACTCTTTGAAATGTACATTTACACCATGGGAGAACGTGTTTATGCTCTAGAAATGGCGAGTCTTCTGGACCCACAAAAGATATACTTTGATTCTAGAGTAATTGCTCATGGTGATTGTACTCAAAGGCATCAAAAACGCCTTGATGTGGTTCTTGTACAAGAAAGCGCTGTTCTAATTCTTGATGATACTGAAGAAGTAAGTATTTTATTCTCCTATTAGAAGTAGAGTGATGGGTGGATTGGGTAAAACAGCTTGGGTCTTTCGATCTGCAAACACCTTTTTTTTTCTTCCTATTCTTTAGATATTCTTATTATAACACAATACTTATAACACAGTTATTCAGTTCTTATTAACGAACTAATCATGTTTACATAAACGCAATTTTTACGATTGTATAAAACTATTCAGGAGGTTATATGCTTAAAAATATACTTTAGGGCACGTTCAACATTTTGACCCCTCCCCTTCTAGTTAAATTCTTTACCTTGACCCGTTTGAGATAAAGCATAACTTAAATAGACACATCTGCATGTAAAAAAGGTTGAAATTACATAATCTCTTATGTTTAAAGCTAAAATGTGATGATTCTACTTGCAATTTTAGGTATGGGTGAAGGACAAGGCGAATCTCATTTTAATGGAAAGATATCATTTTTTTGCTTCAAGCTGTAAACAATTTCGTTAC
>JBCNJP010000027.1:3691146-3853916 GCA_039602395.1 Deinandra increscens subsp. villosa | reverse complement strand
AATTGAAGTTTTCACATTTTCTCTATGTTTGACCCATAAGAAAGACACCGGTTTGATTTCACCCCAACTTCCGGAGCAATCATTGTCAAGTGTTTAAAGATCTTTACATTTCTTCTTGATTTTCAATGATTAAAGATCATTTTAACAATGGTTAGAGCTCGTAAAACAAGTCTATACGTGTTACATAGGTCATACACGACACGACACGATTAACACGAGTATTAAACACGAACACAAACTTTTTTATAAACTTCTTACACGATACGACCTGTTTAGACAAGATTAATATCCTAAAAATAGAAACCAAAATAAATTAACGAATATAAAGCGGAAAGAGTAGAAGAATTTAAAGAATTTGAGTTGTCAAAGTTGGTAGGGTGATGAAAATCAAAAGGTTAAGGTGGAAATCTTAAATTATAAAAAGATTTTGACTTTTTATTAAGTACTTACTTATTTTATAAAATTATTAAAACTATAAACGTGTGTAATCGTGTCATAAACAGGTCAGACATCGTGAAACCTGTTTAGACACGATTTTAATTGTGTCATAAAAACATGTCGACCTGTTTATGACACGAAACTTGTTTAATTTAAATCCAAACTTGTTTAACTCCGTGTCGTATCGTGTCGTGTTAACAGGTCTGTGTCATAAATTGTCAGTCGTACTAGTGGTCAGTTTTCTCACGAATTGGTGACTTAGTTGTGTGCAGGGCTGATGTACGAGTTTTCCTTATGGGACGTACCAGTTACTGTCACCAATGGTTAGAGTTGAAAATGATCGAGTGAGAGGCCCCTTTAACCCCTTTTAGTGATCCAAATCGCCACTAAAAAAAATTAAGTTCATAACTTAGCCTTTACTCAATAAAAGCAATGTTTTAAAACCCGGGTCGAACCGGCCGGTTCAACCGGTTCGACCGGGGACCGGCCACTTTTCCGGTTCTTTAATGCCCGGTTTTTTGGGTTGAACCGACCCGCTTCGAACCGGCCGGTTTTCCGGTTTTTTCCGGTTCAACCGGTTTTTTCCGGTTCAACCGGTCCGGTTCAACCGGTTTTTTCCGGTTCAACCGGTTTTCTGATTTTTTTATTTTATTTTTTTTAACTTTTTTTTTTATTTTTTATTTTTTTTAAGTTTAAAACTTATATTTTCTTATGAAATACATATTTGATATTATTTTTGAGTGGATTATAATTGTATTTTAACTACTTTTGTTGGGGTGTACAAGTTTATTAGCATTTTTATAAAAAAATATATATAAATCTCCTAACCGGTTCAACCAGCCGGTCTAACCGGTCCGACCGGTCGAACCAGTCCCGGAAGGTTTTCCGGTTCAACTAAAAAACCGGTTTTTAAAACATTGAATAAAAGGTCATTCAAGTAATCAATGTTTGTTTTTAGAAAGAAGTTAAAAGATACAAAGACTTAAAAATACTGAACGCCTACAAACATCTGGCCCATCACATCATAAATTCATAACTTTCAAAAATGTGACAAATGCACTTTCAAAGAAGTTTTCATTTTCCAATAGTCTTTTATGTCTAAAATAAACTTCTTAATCATTGAAAATAGACGTGTTATTGAATAATCACTTATTTTTGTTGATAAATTCATATTGAATGAACGAGCAAGGGTTTGTGACCTAAAGACGCGTGAGGGGTTTCTTTCGTAATCGGTCAAATCTCGATTGACAATTTGAACCTTCTTTATCAAATGTTTACACTTAATCCCTTTACATTTTTTTTGTTTGTTAAGAAATCTAATTTAGATAAAAAGTAGTTCATTTTTTATGCTCAAGGGTGGGGTGATTTCTCTAGCCCCTTTCAAAATTTTAATTGATTTTTGCATAATTAATTTGATGTATTAGAACATTCCCTATCTAGTAAACGAGATGTTTACCCACCCCGCGCGTTGCTGCGGGGTTTGAATTTGTATACCGAACGAAAGTAAATTAAAAGTCTCGTGGACAAAGTATAAAACTATAGAAGTATATTAAAAACGAAAATAGAAAAGTTAAAAGTTTCGTGCCCAAAGTAGAAGATAAAAAAAACTTAAAACAAAAAAAAAACTTTAAAAGGTAGAGGATTAAAAAGTTAAAGAGTATAAAACGTAAATGTCTAAAAGTCTTGTGGTGAAAGTATAAAACTATAAAAATATACTAAGTTAAGTGATATAAAACATAAAAGTCTAAAAGTCTTGTGGTGAAAGTATAAAACTATAAAAGTATACTAAAAACGAAAGTATAAAAGTTAAAAGTTTCGTGGCCAAAGTAAAAGATAACAAAACTTAAAACAAAAAAAAAAGTTTAAAAGTTAGAGGGTAAAAAAGTTAAGGGGTATAGAACGTAAAAGTCTAATCTTGTAGTGAAAGTATATAACTATAAAAATATACTAAAAATGAAAGTAGAAAAGTTAAAAGTTTCGTGGCCAAAATAGAAGACGACAAAACTTAAAATAACAAAAACTCTAAAAGTTAAACGGTACAAAACATAAGAGTATGAAACAATGTGGTCAAACTATGAAAACTAAAAGTTTACTATTTCGTTAGAAAGAAAAAAACAAATCTTAAAAGTTTAGGGGTAGAAAGCGTCAAAACACCAAAGTCACGTGGCCAAAGTTTGAAAAACTAAAAGTATACTATTCATCATGAAATAAAATAACAAAAACTCTAAAAGTTAAACGCTACAAAACGTAAGAGTATGAAACAATGTGGCCAAAACTATGAAAACTAAAAGTTTACAATTTCGTTAGAAAGAAAAAAAAACAAATCGTAAAAGTTTAGGGGTAGAAAACGTTAAAAAACCAAATTCACGTGGCCAAAGTTTGAAAACCTAAAAGTATACTATTCATCATGAAATTTGAAAAAAAAAACAAATCGTAATAGTTTAGGGGTAGAAAACGTCAAAAAACCAAATTCACATGACCAAAGTTTGAAAACCTAAAAGTATACTATTCATCATGAATTTTGATTGTATATTATATAAATTTGGTATTATGCTATATATTGATAGTTCACTTCACACCCACTAAACTCTATTGAATAATAAAATGTAACATGTGTTATAGGCATGAAGTTTAGCCTTTCTATCATTTTTTGTTAAAAAGGGTTAGGGGAGAATGAAATTAAAAAGTGATCATCAAATGAGTTGATCTAATACATTCTAATAGGTGGTTAAATATAAATTTTTTATTCAAAGCTAGAATAATTTCTCATATTATTATGTTTACTTGTATTCTTTGCTTATCTTATTATTTTATTAGTTTCTTATTCGATGTCAGATTCTTAAATTGATCGTGTCTTCTTTAACTATTTTGTAAATTGGTTAAGTGAATATGAATCTAGACATATTGTTTAAAATATTTCCTTTTGATTTTGTG
This sequence comes from Deinandra increscens subsp. villosa, assembly GCA_039602395.1. Classification (NCBI taxonomy): domain Eukaryota; kingdom Viridiplantae; phylum Streptophyta; class Magnoliopsida; order Asterales; family Asteraceae; genus Deinandra; species Deinandra increscens. The sequence goes on along the minus strand of JBCNJP010000027.1, from coordinate 3,850,544 downwards.
CTCGCCATTCCATTCTCATGGTTCGATTATTACACCATCGTCACATATTATTCATTTTATCACTCCTCTACTCATTTTAGATCAACTTTCTATTTCCTCCACTCCACTCTACTCAACCATAGTTATTGACCACTCTACCACTTAAATTTTTTTTAATAAAAAATAAATATTTTTACTTTTTAAACATATTACATAATAAATAAAAACTAAACTCAAATATAAATTTAATATAAGGCCAAAATTTATACAAAATTCATGTCCAAAATTTATGCAAATCGCTTACTAGACTAAAAAAATGTTTTTTAAAAACAACTTCATTTTTTTGTGAAACTTAGGTTGAAATGCTAAGTATAAAATACCATGTATGTAAATAAAATTAGAAAATTAAAATGATTAAAAAAAAGGATTGAGGTGTTTAAAAAATGCCTGTTTGATTTTTAACTAGAAAGTTTGAATCTACGCCGGTGATAGAATTGAGGCTGATATATACGAACCACACACTTGTAAACGAAATAAAAGGGTGGGAGGCTTGTTTTTTAAAGTCTTATGAAATTTCTTTGTTTCACAAGTAAGCTTCCACGAAAACAAATGACTTAATTGGGTCCATTTGTGGACATAAATCTTGAAAATAATGAAACTTTTCAATGAGAATCCAGAAATTTTCAAATCAATATGAGTAATTAATGTAACACGTTGAAATATATTTTTCTTTGGGGTTTTCCTAATATATGTCATAAGGACACACATAAAATGTAATAAATGCACCTCGCAAACTAAAAAGATTTTAATTTTTTTTTAAAAGTTTAAAAAAATATCAAGATTCATCTTGAAAAATGAGAAATGTATGATTTTTATTTTTAAAATATATTTTTCAATTTTCGATATGCATTTATTGCACCTTATATGTGCCCTTAAGACATATATTAGTAAACCTATTTTTGGGTTGGGTTCTATAGAAAACCAATATTTTGCAAAAAACTAAAAAACCAAGAAAAAAAATTATTTTTTTAAAACTTTTTTTATATGTTTCTTTCATGATTTTAAGAATACTGGAAAAAGAAAAAACTTTAAAAACATTTTCCAGTTTTTTTTAAGAAAATAAAATAAAATTCGGATTTTAGCTTGAAATTAATAATGCACTATGCAACAATAATATCAAATTGGTTTATGAAAGCCAATTCTTTGTTTTTTACATTATTCGCATAAACCACGTCCATATTTAAGTTAAGTTTATTATTTTTAAGTAGTTTTAATTATAATGCATTATGCAATACTATTAGTACTATTGCATGATGCACTAATAAAAAATCACTAAACTTTTTATTTTTAAATTTTTTTTCCCATAAATAAAGCTAATAAAATTATAGACTTTTTGGTGAAATTCTTTTTAAAAATTATTAATATATGAAGAAGTTATAGAGAAAAAAAGGTTGATATTTTTGTTTTCTGGATAATTGTTGGTTTTCTGTAGATCTTTTCCCCCTATTTTTCTTTAACAACAAAATTTATTTTTTTATCAAGGTCATTTGTGAATATAAATCTCGTAAATAAGACAACTTTTCAATAAATAATCCGGAAATTTCCAAAATAATATAAGAAATTAATTTAACACCTTAAAATATTTTTTTTGTTTTTTTAATACCTTGAAATATTAGTTTAGATTTTTCTCTTGTAAATTATCAATCCAGTCTTAAATCTTCTTAAATCTTATATTTTAGCACTATAATACTTGAATTTTTAATCACTTATAAAGGCACATTAGTTTGGATTTTTTAACACGTACGTACCACGCCGATACCTCTAAGACTTTTTTTAGCATTTCAATACATAGAACAATATATACCATGATATTCACTTAGATTATAGTTATTCTAATAACGTATATGCTACACAACTTGAACTTTATCGATTTATTTCCTAAGCTATTGTTAATTTGTTGTGGTTACACACCTATAAGGCTATAATCTCACTATATGGGTTGTAGACAATTGAAGATTTAGTTTATTATATTCCTCTTTAAAAATGTTTGGTCAATTGATGCCATGTGACCAGGGGCGGATCTACAATGGGTTTATCGGGTTCATGGGAACCTATTACGTTCTGATTTTTTTTTTTGAACATATATATAAAAACTAAAGTGAGTCCAAATATATTATTAGAGTGAATGCTAGTATCCTATGACACTTAATATATTCTAGTGCAATGGTTAAGTGTTGTGTAATTGACCTAGGTGGCGTGAGTTCTCTAGACCTATTAGTGGCGGTTATACCCTACAAAATTTAATTAAAAATAACCGATTTTGACATGTTTGCCTTTTTGTTTTACATTTTTTAATCTTTTACAAGATTTTCTTAATTTACATTCATATGTTTTTCCCTGTATCTTACTAAACATGTTTAATTAAGATAATATTAGTTATCAATTGCAGAAGTGGGTTATTCTAAAAAGTTACATTATGATAAGAAGGCTAAGAAGTCATCTTAGCCCTTGGATCTTCAGTTAAATTAAGATCAATGGTCCAAAGTTTTTTTTGTGTGTATAATTAGAGAGAAAAAAAGATAGGAAAACATTTTTGACTTTTTATCAAGTTTTCTCATTTTTTAAACCTTCATAACTTTTTACATACGACATTGGTTTTTTTTCCTCAAATTACACCATAAAAAAACAAATGTTTTTTTATCATTAAAACACGTACAGTGTTGTTATATATAAAATTTTTAAAAAAATATTGTTTGGTATAACACAATGATCTGAACATGTTCAGATCATTGTATCAAAATATTCAAATCATTGTGTCAAAAAAATATTCAGATCATTGTGTCATATTTAGATCATTGTGTCATATTGTGTCAAAATTTCAGATCATTGTGTCAAAAATTCATATCATTGTGTCAAATCGACAGGGTAAAAAAATTTCAAAACTTATATATAGCAACACTGTACGCGTTTTAAAGATAAAAACGCTCGTTTTTATGGTATAATTAAAAAAAATATCGTATGTAACTTGTCAATAAACCGATGTGTTGTGATACACATATCATTCAATTATTGATTCAAATGAAATAGACTTGTGCCTTCCATGATATATTCAAATTGAATGAATGATCAAGACAACTAAATAAAATTGGTTGAAATCGTTAGAAATAATAAAACAATATGACAATTGTTTGAGAATTACTACAATAAAGTACAAATAACGTAACAAATCAAAGTATAAACCGGATGACAGGTCACGAATATGAGCAGATCCAATCCCTGCACAGAAACAGAAAAACAAGAAAACAAACAGAAGAATCGGGCTTGTGTTTAACACAATTCCCTTAAACAAATTTGTCGTCTGTTCCCAAGGTACATCGGTACGAAACAGTGTACTGTCGGACTAGATTACATGCCTGAAAGGAAATCGGAATGGGGTTGTCGCTGAGAAAATGAAAAATGTAGAGTGTTTGTCGATTGTGTGTATTTAATATTGTTCACCATTTTTTTTAGAACGGCAGTAATAATATTAAAAAACGCTCAAAAGAGCAAAAACCAAGTGTTACAATCTAAGCATAGGATTACAAATCCAATCGGACCACCGAAAAACAACTTTACATTGCCTAGAAGAAAACCAAGAAAACGTGTGAAGGATAATGGAATCAATAATACAAATCCAATAAAACAACTTTGCACTGTTTCGTTAGGTGCCTTCCAAATTTGCCACCAAGCGCAAAACACGACCGTTAGAAGCACATCTTTTTTTATTCTACTCAACTTCCTCTCATCGATCATCTTGAGAGTGAAGACAGGGTTTTCGGCCTTAATGAGATCACAATCAAACCACACTTAAAGCTTAGACATAACTTTAACACATAAATCATATCTACCAAAAAGATGGTCATTTGTTTCAGGACGAGCATTGCATAATGGGCACAAGATATCTTGAATTTCCATGCCACGCTTTGAAAGGTTAAAACGAGTAGGGATACGGTCTAATAAAATACGCCAAGAAACAATATTAACCTTTTTTGGAACATGTTTGAACCATCTAGTTTGAATACCACCTTTGGGAAGCAAGGCATCATCAATGTGTTTACGAAGGCATCTAACCGTGAAGGTTGTATCGTTGTTTAAGTTCCAAGACCATTTATCAAGATCATTGCTCACCGTCACCTGACCCAACATTCTTACCAGCTCGTTCAACTGCTCTTGTTCAATCCCATGTTCAATCCCCCCACGAACATCACGACGCCACTTGAAAGACCATGTATCCGAAACGCGAAGATCAGAGATGCAACGATCTTTATCCAAAGAAAGAGCGAACAATGTGGGAAAAATACTACAAATAGGATTGTCAAGAAGCCAAGAATCATGCCAAAAAGAAGTTTTGTTACCTTTACCAACAGTTCTTCTAATTGAGTTGGCCGGGATGCAATTCAAATTATGCCACTCGTCCCAACATTTAGTAATACGCGACCACGTCAAGGTACCACGACCTCTACATTGATTACCGTGAATAGCAAAGAGAACACGAGACCACAGAGAATCCGGGTTGTTAAGCCATCTCCATCTCCATTTGTAAATAAGAGTCATATTCATTGCGGTAAGGCTACCAAAACCCAAACCACCATTACGCTTAGAAGCCAATACATTATCCCATTTGACCCATGAAATCTTTTTATCCGAGTCCTTAAATCCCCCCAAAAAAAATCTAGCTCTAAGCATCTCAAGAGAATGCAAAACTTTTTTAGGAACCGGGAAGAGGGAAAAAAGAGATATTGTAAAAAATAAAAACAATACATGCTATAATTATTGCAAATACAATGATAGTGCTATATTTACATTCAATAAAATGGTTAGGATTACACGTACATTTCTCAAACCTATTGACCACTATAACATATTTACAAATCATACCACATTTTTTCAGTATTATTTTAGTAATAAGTGGAATGAAGATATCAGCTAGAAGATGAGCAAAACATCCTCTTCATAACAGAATATTTGTTCGCTCGATTTTTATAGATTGCTATAGGCTGAAGTTCATATTCAGACATTTTGGCCCGTTTTGCGTCTCTACGTGATAAGATGATTGTCACCTTCTGTTCTATCAAGCTAATCTCCATCGACTCTGCTTCACCTATGGTTTAGAAAGCATAAATATACATATGTCACGGACAATATTTTACACTCGGTATTCATTGTCGGATCCAAAAATGTTAATTTGTTAGTTATGCTGGGACTAAAAAAGGGTTAGTAGTGTATTTTATAAAGGTTTTTACTAATCAACTAAATTTGAGTACGAATCATACCAAGCATAATAGGAAAAATAGTGAAATTGATTCATTAATTTTAAAGGATCAAATTACAATAAAGTGATATGTACAGATTAACAAGTTGCGTCGTAACCCCTTTAAATAATTAAAAAACATTTAATACAACTGATATTTCATTATAAATTGGTGTCTACATTGGTCATTTATATAAACATAACATAATGGATATGATAATGAAGTGTTAGCAAGGTAATTAATTGATATAATATTGTCGTCCAACTTAAGAATTAAGAATACATAAAATAAATAAAATAATGTATATATTTTAATATTTATCTGAATATTTTAATTCTTGGTAATGAAATTACACAAGTTTGGGAAATTTCATCAAATGGGACCAACATAACTCATTGTGAAAGGGCATCCAATGTAGAAAAATTGCCATAGTCAATACGGTTTTCATAGTTTATATAACTCACATATTTTATATTACTATAAAAACGCTAGCTTTTTAATAAAATTATATTAACGCTTTCTTGAGTCCGAGAATCAAGGTTGTTTCTAGGCCGCTCTTAAATTTACACCCTATTGGATACTAGATGCTTGTATAAATTAAAGTCTAATAATCTAATATCATCCATTGGCCAGTTAGATAATGACATCAAACCATGGGTAAGACTCGAAACTGAGAGATCACGAGTTCGATACCTAATTCAGACAGGTTTTCCACCCGCCCGTTCATGGAGATAGTTTTCCCTGAGAACTGACTCAACGGTATAAATATTGTTTAGTTGATCGTTTAAAAAAAAAAGATAATGACGTCAAAAAACGTTTGAAATGCCGTTAAAAAAAGGTTTGAAGTTGAAATTGTGATCAACACTTAACTTGCTGGAAACCATAAGTCATTTGACCGAATGGTATGGTAATGAGCGGAAGACTCGGAAGGTCAGAGCCTAGTTTTTTCATCCGACCATTCACGAAGGTGATTTTCCATGAAAATGGGTTCGCTGGTGTGTCTCGGACTCTTTGTTACTCAAGCTCCAACGAATGTATGGTTATGTCCTCTGCACTCGAGGATGTCCTTAAGCCATTTGAGGTTACCCGGGTGATCGGACAATATTAATAAGCCGTTTGAAGAAAGAAAAAAACTTAACTTGCCGGAAAATCAAGAAATCTTGAAAAGTGAGAGGGGAGATAGAACTTTTTTTTTTTGTTGAATAAAATCTATTTATTGATTAACAACGGTTACAACTCAACATGAAGTACAAGGGAGGCGGGCAACAAGCTGCGCCGCCAACCCCTTCTGAATAGCAAAGCCTAACCGAGTGAAAACCACATTCAAACCCCTAGGAGTCGCCACATTCCCGTTCATGACCCTCTGGACGCGGGTCAAAGTATCCACAGCTTCCGGGGCAAGGTAACCGAAGGTGTCAAACGCAAAAGGCACGAACACATGTTGATTCGCCAGACACGCTTCCTCATGTTTGCGCACTTTCCCAGCAGCAGCATTCGTGGCAGCCTGGCCTGCCCGGAAACCAGAGCCCTTGAACCCTACTAGCGGGGAGACCCCAGTGAGGTCGACACAGGCATGCTTCCCGTGCTTCCATCCAAAGACAAGGACGTCCGCCGGTCGAAGGGAGGAACGCCCATCCGCTGGGTCCGACAAAAAATTAACCGGGGCTTCCTTCTTAGCAGATTCCTTCTTAGCAGAGGGAAGGTTAAGGATTCAATGGTTGCAAGTGTGGTGGGATGAACAATGGCCAATCTGTTCTTTTCGAACTCCACTTCTTCATTCTGATCATTCACACCCATATTTTGTCACGATATTATAATCTCTCCCAGACAGAGAGAGAGAGAGATATTAGGAGGAAGGGGATGTTTGGCAGATGGCAACTTTGGGTGAAATAAAAAGTGAACACAAGTTTGTGATGATTTATGTGTATTGGAAACCCCACATGATATATTATATGATGGAATAGTAGGGACCGGCTTTCGATTTAACTTATTTTAGGTGGTCGAAAACTTGTCGCATCAATGTCACGTTTCACTTTTCGGATTTTTAATTTTTAGCATTTCAGGTTTTAACCTTTAAGATTTAGTGTTTAACTTTAGGGTTTAGAGTTTTTTTTGAGGTCTAGTTTTTAAGGTTTATCGTTAACATTTAGGGTTTAACTTAGAATTTAACTTTAGTATTTGGGGTTTAGTTTTAACTATTTAAAACCCAACAGTTATTCGACGGCCAATGGTTCTAATACTGCTAAAATGAGTTCAATTATATTTCGTTTGAGACGGTTCCTCACTTTTCACATTCATCTTACTAGTTCATTTTGAACTAACCCATACTTATAAATTCAGACGATTATTACTATCCATTTTTAAGCTTTTTAAAAAGCAGGGGTGTAAAAGAGCCGAGCCGCTCGAGATCGAATCAATAAAAAGCTCAAAACGATTTGAACCAAGCTCAAGCTTTGAAATAAGGCTCGTTTACTAAACGAGCTTGAGCCAGCTAGCTAGCCTTAACGAACCTTATATTTTTATAATTTTTATTTCATTTCTTTTGATTTTGTAACGGTATTGTAAATTTATAATATATTTTCTCAAGTATAATTTCTAATATGTTTTTCTAATCAGAAAGGCTTGACGACGTAGCTTGTTGCCCGTCTCTCTTACCCGTCAGGGTGTTTATCCACATGTAATTGTATTTCATGATATGTTTAAAATGAAATATGAAACACATTCACTTTTAAAAAAAAATATGAGATTACTAATATTTAGTATATATTTACTAAATATTTTAATTAAAATATGCATGTCCCACAACAAGATAAAAGACTTTTAGTGACTGAAAAAAATTGTCAAAAAAAGTAAAAAAACTGTCACTAAAGCCCTAAATACTTTCTCCTTCTCAATTAAAAAGTGTCACTATTGGAACGGTCGCTATAAGTCTTTTTTGACTTTAACTTGAGTCACTAAAAGTCTAATATTTTTTGACTTTAACTTGAGTCACTAAAAGTCTAATATCTTTTGACTTTAAGTTGAGTCACTAAAAGTCTAGTATTTTTTTACTTTAACTTGAGTCACTAAAAGTCTAATATTTTTTTACTTTAACTTGAGTCACTAAAAGTCCAATATATTTTTACTTTAACTTCAGTCACTAAAAGTCTAATATATTTTGACTTTAACTTTAGTCACTAAGAGTCCAAATATTGTTTACTTTAACTTGAGTCACTAAAAGTCCAATATTTTTTTACTTTAATTTGAGTCACTAAAAGTCCAATATTTTTTAGTTTAACTTCAGTCACTAAAAAGTCAATATTTTTTACTTTAACTTTAGTCACTAAAAGTCCAATATTTGATTTGCAACTCGCTATTCATTCATTATTCACACATGGTTTCCTTTTATCCATGCATACATTTAAGAATAAAATGTTTCTATTTAAAGAAATCAAAATTCTATTATAGTTAAAACAACCTTATTATAAACCAAGAATCGTTGATACAGTAATGCTAACTTCATGAAAACTTATAGAACAAGAAATACTTCAAATTGAGAATTCAAAATCACAAATAAAATCAGTAATGTAATGTAACAAAGATGATCTCCAAGTAATGTTATGTAACAAAGATGATCTCCAAGATGAGTATTCTCAATGATCTCCATTGTATCAACTACCGTGTACCCAACAAATACTAGAAGCCCAAAATACTGTTGTAAAATATCTCCTAAAAACACAAAGAACCACACATAAGATATATAACAAACAGAAGTACTACTAAATGGACTTGTTATCACACTACAAATCACAATTATGAGGTGGGTCACAATGTTTAGTACCATATATACCAACAGTAATGAAGAATCTGCATTTTTCCTCTTTTTCTACACAATAGAATTCATCTTCATATGCATTTGAAGTATCCGGGTGATAGTTTTATTTCATCCAGGAAATCACCTATTTGTTCACTGTTATCATTACAAAACATGGATCATAACAAAATTCACTCTATTTGTTTCTGTACTATTGTTTTATATAATAATTAATACATTCGTTAGCAGATCAAATTAAAAAGTAGGTGTTAGTGGGTCATCCTAACCTGATCCGGTCAATTTTGACATGTATTAAAAATTACACTTCTCAACCCGAATCCCTTACCCCTTACCAACCCTCCCGACCCGCACATCTTGCCACATCTGGTGTAAGATAAGATAATCTAAAGGGGTTCCGAAATTTTATCATCTCAACCATCTTTACTTAAGAAAGTTACTATTGCCTCTCATAATGGACTATCTATGATTACAATAAGAAAGTTTCTGAATAGTAGAAATTTAATTACCTTACATAGGGGTTTATCATCTCAACCATCTTTAGCTATGACTTGCATGAGATGATGTTGGGTTTCTGTAACATCACATTCATGGCAAAAGAATAAATAAAGTAATGCATGTAAGAAAAGGGAGGGATGAATAATACTACCTGCTATGACTTGCACGAGATGATGTTGGGTTTCCTGTAGAACAACGATTATACACACTAGATGAATCATTAGCAACCTGAAATTATTTGGAGTTAAAAAATATTAATATGCAATCAAATACGATTACAATTTCAAATAATGATATTTGGAGTTAAAAAAAATATCAATATGCAATCAAATATGATTATAACTTCAAAGAATGATATGTTATAATTACCTGTGTGTTCAAACCTACAAAAATGTTGGACAAATTTGCATTAGGTAATTGCTCTTTAATAACAGCCATAAATCGCATCATAGCTTCTTGTCTATCTTTTAATTCCTTCATCTCGGCATCTTGTCTTTCTTTTGATTCATCCATTTCTTTCATTTTGTCTTCAAGTTCGTTAATACGAGCCTTCAACACCGGTACTTGAGGATCTTGTGAGAAACAAGATTCCTTTTGTTTTGCTATTACAACCTTTCCCAAGCATCGAACACGGCCTCCTTTTTCTAGTCCTTTGACCTTAGCCAAGTCATCATTTCTCCAATCAAGATCCCCTACATCCGTAGAACTAGTAGACCCATGCTCCAGTTTTTTCATATTACCCTAGATATTATCAACTAGTTAAAATAATACTAAGAAATCATATACTACAATTTATTGCAGTTCAAAACAAGATCATATTTATATAACGGGTAACTTTATATGAAACTTGTTAAACAAAAAGTTTAGAGATACATACCACAACTTCAGCAGCCGCTCCATTGACAATACTTCCATCTTTACGTGTACGAGTTAAACAATATATTTTTCCCCGTGACGGTCGGACACCATTGTTCTTATTTGTCTACAAAAATTTTCTCAAAATTAACATTTAGAATATAACATTTAGAATAAATAAAAGAATAACCTATTTCAGAATATAACATACTAAAGTAACCATTATGCGAATGAAAATAAATATCACCTCATCATGAATAAACCTAGCAAAGGATTTTGTTCCGGTCACATGAGGCTCATTGGACTTGGAACGGATCTTTTTCTTCAATTCACTTTCCGCCTGTCCATTTATATATTAGTGACAGTTTTATATATATGTAAAGATCATATTAGTGTCGTTTACAAACTTAGATTACCTGCGCTTTGTTGTTAAACCAATAAGTCACTAGCTTCTTGAATTGTATTTTATCAACCCTAGGATCATTTTGGGCATCCACGATACCATCTATTGTTGAACTTGGATCATACCACTTTTTTTTCAACTCATATTTCCATGACTTAAATTTTGTTCCCATATCAGACAACACCCAGTTTTTAACTGATCCAGTTTCAGCCGGAAGAAAAATAAATCGGCCCTATAAATGAGTTTAAGCGAAGCAGTTAATATTTTAAATCATGCAGATTAAACCATTCGAGTTATGTAACATAAATACCTTCACAAGGTTCCACAAATCTTCTTTTTTATCTTCAGGTATATTCCTCCAATCTAGGTACTCTATTGAGAGATGTTCAGACATCTTCACTAGCGTCCCCAAAAAACTAGTTAACTCATTTCCTTCGTCCCCAACCGGCTGTCCTAACTCGTTAAAAGTAACCTCAACCCGCTCATCACTCTCTAAATCCCAAATAGCTTGTTTTTTAGTATGACCTCGAACCTTTTTTCGTGGACCTGCATTACATGTTTAAACTTGGCACGTTAGTATAAACATGAGACAACACTTAAAAATAAATAAAGTCAATTACCATAAACAGATTGTACACTATCAGTAGCTTCACTTGAAGTTGAATGTCGTTGTTCAATAGGATGCTCCACTTCTATGCTTTGTTGTTGAAACTCACCAGTTTTAACTATACGCAGCCTTTTAGTTTTACCCATCCTGTGTAGATTAGTGAAGAAAATTTTCTACATCTTCTTTACTATAAAACTAGATGAACTGATGGCTGTAATAAAGCTGAAGTCTGCACAAAACAATTCTACATTCTCTTAAAAAGAAGCACAAAGAAGAAACAAACATAAAAACATGCTAATGCTAGATTCCTGCCTTTCACGCTGTCTGATCATTCCCCTGATGTGCTGTTTTTGCATTCTGCCAGATTTACTGTTGTTGCTAATAAATGGCAGGTTGAGATAGATGGATGTGTTATGTATGTTCTTGTTTCTAAGTTAAAGTGTTTAAAGCCTGCTTCTGTTTAAATAACAGCCATAATGAGTTCTTTCAGTTATCAGTTTACTCTTCTTATTTTTGGCTCACTGCTATTAGCTAGACCTGATTAATCTTTAACACTGCTTACTAATTTATTAGTCTTTAATGCCTTAGCTGTTACTATACAACTCCGTATATAACTACCTGTGAATATACCAGTCTTAGACTCTAGCACATTTAAAAGGTTTGGTTTATTTTGGTGCTCCACCCAGAAAGGTTGGCATATCCTGGAAAATCAGATATAGTAGAAAGAACTGCAGCTTTCAAATAAAAGTTCTCATTCATAGAGGCATCAAAAGTTTTAACACCAACATCCCACAAATCTTCTAATTCCTTGATCAAGGGTTGCATGTAAACATCTATTTTATTTCCAGGACCTTTGGGACCAGGAATTATCAAAGAAAGAATGAAGTTCGGTTCTTTCATGACATACCATGGAGGTAGGTTATATGGAATGACAAAAACAGGCCAAATACTATAGGCTACATTCATTGTCCTATATGGATTAAAACCATCACTTGCTATAACCAAACGAACATTTCGAGGATCATTTGCGAATTCAGGATATTTCTTATCGAAGTCTTTCCATGCTAATGCATCAGCTGGATGTCGTAACTTACCATCTCGTACTCGCTCAAAATGATGCCATTTCATAAGATTGGCTGTCTTTGAGGACATGAACAATCTTTGAAGCCTTGGTTTTAAGGGAAACCAACGCAAAATGTTCATAGCCTTCTTCTTTTGTGTACCTACCCCATTCAGAGAATTATCTTCCATGGTTTTCCATCTTGAAGCTCCACAAACACTACATATTTCTTCTTTAACCTTATCATTCCAAAACAACATGCAACCATTAGGACATGCATCAATTTTTTCATACCCTAATCCTAACTTTTCCATGAACAATCTTTGAAGCCTTGGCTTTTTTTTTTTTCATCTTATTCGTTTTTTTCATTTGGACTTAAACTCACAGGGAGCAAGTTACTAAATTCAAATATGGATTGGGCTTTATGACTAAGGTATGTATGGATCAATAGCATAATTTAAATGAGAAGAACCATTTGGCTATTCAAGTAGGCATTTAACTAATATGATTAGAAACCTACCTAAGTTTATTAAGCTCATCTCTCAACTGGCTTTATTTTATTAATTTAATATGGAGAATTTGTTATGCTATAATAGGAATATAGATTGGCATACCCTACGCCTAGGAACATTCACAGAGAAGATGAGTGCATAGCTAGTGCCAACAAAGTACTTATTTCTTCCTTTCAGATACATCAGATACAAAGGTACTTAATGAAGCGAAACTATGAATAAAGTAATCAATCCCATTATTCTAGCAAGCAAATAAAATCATCTACTTTTCTTCATGAAGAAATTAATACTGATATGAGTAATATCAGTGTTTCCCAAAGCAAAAACACAAAGGATCAAACAGCATCTGTAAAGTAGATTATCCCATATAACGATAACATCAAACTGTGAGCCAAATTCTATCTATTTTGCTCCAAATTCATCTAAAAACACTTGAATCCTTTAATAGATCCAAAAATTTAACATATCAAATGAAAAATGATTAGCTATTAGGAACATATAACAGATAGGTGTAAAAGTAACAGATAACGATACCTTCAAATAGCCTCTCGTGGTGTCCTAAATCCGAGACCAACACTCTTCCAGAACCTGTTTCCACCTTTTCCAGGCGTGTTTCCCTTGCTACTTTTCTTCGAGCTGATAAACATTGTTTCGAAATTAATGAAATTCAAACAGCATAAACAAAATTGAACAAATAGATGCATTAGACAGATTAGTGTTCGTTTCTAACCAGATCCAGTGCATGATCAAATCAGAGGTCGGAACAATACCTGAATTGACGACGGGACTAGCAGGTACGGCGTGAACACGGCGGCGCTGAGCAGGTACGGCTGAGCTGCGGCGCTTGTCTCCAACGATCGATTCTTCCGCCGATCGATTGAATGGATCTGATGGAGTGAAATGGATCGCTAAGCAGGTACGATTGAGCTGCGGCGCTTGTCTCCGACGATCGATTCTTCCCTTCGATCGATTCTTCCGCCGATCGATTGAATGGATCTGATGGAGTGAAATGTACGGTTGGAATAGATCTAAGATGGATTGGAATGGAGGTACGATTGGAATTTTTTAACGGGCTAGATGAAGATTAAAAAAAATTAAAAGAAAAATAGTTTTAATGACTAAATTATATAAAGTCACTAAAGGTAAGTGTCATTAAATGTCACTTATTTTGTTGTGTCCCTACATTTGTTTCAACTAAGTGTTGCGATGTTTTTTTATTTAATGCAATTCTTCCTTACATGTGTGTAACTATTGCGAGATTTTTAATGCAATTCCACCCTTTTAAGACGTGTGACAAATCTTAATGTGTAGGGATGCATGAAAAGTTAAAAGACATAGAGAGTTGACAAATATACTTGAAAAGCATCCCAAGACCCACCTACTACATGCTTTGCTTATATTTTATATTATTTATCTATTATCTATTACTATATATAATACATATTGCCCTAAAGGGTATTTTCGTCATGAAATTTCCTTAATCCTTAAGACGCTTACAATAAAAGATGCAACATGTACAAGTCTTAAAGCTGATATTTAAATCCATCACTAATACTCATCTTTAATACACGCATCATCCGGCTGCCCTCCTCCTCGATCCAACCTTCAAAGTTCGCGGCCGCCTTCGGTTACCACGCCCGCCAGCCGACTCTCCCCCTCCATTGGGCATCTCCACCTCGAATCCCTCTTCAATCGATTACCACGCTTTCTCACCTCGATATCCTTGTTGTGAAACCCTATCATGGACATAATTTTGAAATTCAAATTCACGGTCTCTATCAAGCCCCTTTCTGCATTCTTCACTCCACTACAACACCACGCAGACATGAGTACAAGACCACATACCTAGGTTTCATTCCGACCAGATACTACATACGGAGGTAAATCTTGGATTTAATTCGTTGTTTGTCTCAGATTTATTGGGTTTTCTGATATGATTTACTGAAATCTGGAGGCTCTCTTTGCGCACTGTGATTATTCGCTATGAGATTCCATTTTGTTTCGTTTTGTTTTTATGTTGTTTAACTGTAAGTTTTGTTAGATTTTTAAAGCCCATTCATTACATTCAGCTTCCAGATTTTATGGCCTGCAAGGTACAGATGGTAATGAATTCGATCTATTTGGTTGTTTTTTTATTAATTTCTGTTTGGCTTATCATCTCTTGTTAATGTGTTGATGGATTAAGTTTAGATATCATAATCTTAGCATTTTGTTCGATCCAAAAGAGTATGGCGACTTTGGTTCAAGATCTATGTTTGCTTTCCTTCTTCTTCACTGCGTTCTTCCAAAGAGGTAGGTTAAAATATTAAATCTTGAGGTTCCTGTGATTAATACGTGCTGAGTTCTTTCAGTGGATTTGTAGTTATAATTGTTGATTTTGCCTAATTTGTAGGGCGTGGGCTCTGCTTGATTATGATGGGAAGGTTTTGTGTAGGCGAGAACAGGAAATCAAAATTTTGTCTGATAATTGCATGACAAACAAGGTTAACTGACATTTTGAAATTGATTTTCCCTCAATTTTATTCATTAACATCTGTTATTATCTGATGCGATCTTGATATTTTTTATTCAGGATAATGATTTATCAGGAGCAATTCACATATCTGATGAAGCAATCAGGTATGTAATTTGATTTTATTACACTTGTAGCCTTCTGTTGATAACCCAACTGGGGCTGGAAATGGCCAGGACCAAACTTTAGACACATGTTTGGGTAATTGCGTTTGGTTCCATTTTTTATGTTACTTGTGTCATTGTGCATAGTAATTTTCATATGTTGCTATGTTTTTCATTGTTGTAATAACTTTCATTACATTTCTTATTACTTTATGGATAGCAACCAGTTCTTTTATCCATGTTTGCCAACACAAAGGTACCATCACTCTAGATGCTGAATCACAACATGAGTCAACCTATTTAAATGGGTCGAAATAGCTACTTCATGGAGGCCGTATGCAACGGAACTTTGATCTGTGTTATGTCTTCTTAATTCTTTTCGTATATTGAAATGAAATTGGATAATGTTGTGTCCCTTAGGTACCTTGATATGCTTCCAACTACTTTTGGAAATCCAGTTTGGTTTTCTGAAGATGAGCTGTTGGAACTAAGAGGGACTACTTTATTTAGTGCAACGGAATTGCAGGTGCTATTTCTACTAAAAAATAGAAAATAAATTATGGTTTTTTCATTAAGAGTCGTTTATTGACGTGTGTGCTACAGAAAACGTGTTTGCATTCCTTGTATGATGAAAAAGTGAAAGAGCTGGTGAAGATGCTTTTATTCTTGACGGTGACTTAGAAAGGTGTACATCATGTTTTTATTCTCGATAACCTTGATTTTCATTGTTGTTTACTAATCTGATGAATAGTTAACTGCGATCTTATACTTTACTAATGAAAACCGTGTGTTTGGAATTACACGTATGCAGGTATTTTTCAAGTTTTTGTGAGCTCTGTGACACATCGCTTGTTTGGAATCACTTCTTTGCCAATTTTTTTAACACAGGATGCACTTAAGAGTGAGTCGGTGGCAGTGAAGAATAAGGCAATATAGATGAAATTCTAATAACGTTCTTGACTGTAGATAGGTAACTTTCTTTGTCATAACTGATTCTGTCAATTTAGCTATGGGTTTAAGAAATGCCTCTGATGTTTATTGTGATATGAGTTTATCTTTTTTTCAGGTTGCCGGAGGTAGCTGTAAAGGGGCCTACCTCTGTGAATTTCTTTTTCAGTCATGTTAGAGTTGGCCAGAAATAGTCATAGTATGAGAGTGAAATTTGGGAACAAATTACCATTAAAACCTAAACTTTTTGTGAGATTTAAAGTTGGCCAGAAATAGTCACAAGAGTTTAAGAAGTAACGAGGTGTTTCACGGGTTGATGACTATTGGCATCATTGGCAAGATGTACTTGCAAGAGGTCTTCTACGTTTTTTTAAATTTGGTCGTCTCTAAAATGTGTATTTGAGAGAATAAACTTATTCTATGTTAATATTCTATTTGTTTTCATAAGCAGCTGGATATGTTCTCTGTTTTTTTTTTCTTCCACCGTATGCTTTGTTAATGGCTATAATACTTAGGCCATGATTGTATGTTACGAGTCACATACCTTTAATACTTAGGCCATAATACTTAGGCCATGATCGTATGCTTTCTCATATATATCTTATATGTATCCGTGTTTTATGTTTTTTATGCCATCTATTAAGTTTTATTTGTATCAACAGGCCATTGCACACATTAGGACTGTTTATGAGATTTCTTGAAAAAATACAGCAACTGAAAAGATGCCGAGTAATTTAAAGGTAAACGTTGTTTATATTGCTCCACATTCTTATTCATTACTTGCTCTTTATATGTTGATGGAGTTTGTTATTATTATTTACAGTGAATATATAATTTATGACTTTTATGTGATTTATCTCAAAATATGATACATATTCTAATTGAATTTTGCAGGTTCTGGTTATTGTGATTTTGTTAAAGATGATGCGACTCGATCATAGAAGAACAAATCAAGAAAACCAGATCGGGCCTTTCTTAAGAAGTTGTGAAGGCTAGAGTACATTTTAGTAATTAATATGAAGTTTGTGATTTTGCATATATAATAGATCCATGCTTGCATAGTATATATGGTTTGTTATGCAGAACTTGATACTCTAGAGGCTGACATGGGTCAAGAAACTGAAGGTGCAGGGTACCTTCTTATCTTCAACCTGATAATGAGCCTAATTTAAGTGAAGAGCTCAACCTGCCGTCAGCTCCAAGTGAACACACGATGCCATCTGGTAGAGTTAACAATCAGGTGACTTTAAAATACTTGTCTTGTGTGATTGTTGGTTATCGCTAAATGGATTTATTTGGGTGCTGTTTTACTCAAATGGGTCACATAATTTTTTTTACTGTAACTAATTTTTGTTAGTCTCAAGAAATGATAATAACATGTTTGGGTTTACTCAAGAAATGAGGTTTTGCCTAGGTAGCTTAAGTTGATGGAAAACCCAGTTTGGTCTAAGGTTTAATTAAATTATGTATTATTCTTTAATTTGATATTAAAATGTCCAAGTGTTCAACATGCATTATTGAACCTTTTATAGATGGAGTGACCAAATTTCTTTACATAACTAATGAATTATCAAGTGTTTCAAAACAAAGGTATTGTTGTTATGTTCTATACAATGGCCTTAGTGATGTGTTTTAACATATTCGTTTTTTGTTATGTCCACCAAATCTTTAGGTTCCAAGATGAACAACAATCATTTAAAAATAGACTTCAAAGACCTGCAAATCCTATATTTATTTGAGTTTTTTCAAACAAAGGTAATGTTGTTATGTTCTATACAATGGTGAATTTTATGACCTCACTTCAATGTTTCTACAGGGGGCTTTCAAGTGATTGAAATGTTGAACCGTTATGGAAGAAGTGTACCGAGTATTTTAGTCTGTTTTGGATAGTTTTAGGCTACTTTAAGACTGTTGTTTAATGCTCTTTTGGGACTCTTTTTAGAGTTTTCTTAATGTCTTTGTAGTAATGTTTTAATGTTTTCATTCTTATCATCGTCAGGTCATTTGAACACTTCAAATGGGTCAAGCTGAATCTGAAACTATGAAATGCTCATTTTATATGACTGCAGTATAAGAAGCATTGGCTACTTATGAAATGTTCTATTTGCATGTCATTACAAATGACAAATACAATGTATTTTCATATGTTACAAATGACAGGTACAATGATTGCAATACTCATAACTTTTGTTTGTAAAATGAGTTGTAATTTTCTTTTCTCATTATGGGAGATTTTAGAATCTGGAGAACATTGAGTCTTTGAATGTTGGTGTATCATATCATGTTGGTGATGTGCTTTTAACATACTACTGATGTAAACAAGTTGTTTAATAACCGACAATGTTGCTCATATAGGTAGACTTTCTCTTTATGATTTGAGGATGATTTAATGATTTGAGTTATAAAAAGAAATTTATTTTGAATCAAGCACAATGTAAATTAAGTTATTTAAGTTATAAAAAAGAATTTATCTTAAATCAAACACACTTAACACCGATTTTGATATATTTACATTATGAAAAAGTGGACTTGGAATCCAATACAAGAAAGAATTAAAAGAACAATTGTACATCAAATTAGCAAAACATGATTCATATAATTACAACAACGTTTTAACATTAAATTAGCAAAACATGACTTATGTTTAATCAAAAAGTAAACTGAAAAGTCTAATCCTTTAAACACATGGGTTTCTAAACAACAAATTAAATTCAAGTACGACGTTGGTTCTCTTATACAATACAACCGCGCATTGTTGCGGCCAATAAACGCGCATATTCCGCATTATAAGTTTACACCGACCACATCGCGCTAAAAAATGAATACCCTGTAAGTTGTCGCGCCGCCATAACAAACGAACAAATAACGAATAACGCTCTATAAACTGCCGTCGCCGCAACGCGCGGGCACACGCTCATGTACCGCATTATAAATTGTCATCACTGTCGAACGCTCATGTAGCACATTATAAATTATCGTCGCGTCACATCGCGCTAACGGAATCAAATATCGCGTTCTAAGTTGTCGTTGACGCCTAACACGTGAACAAAAGACAAATAAAATGCTATAAACGGTCACCCGCCGCAACGAATACCTCGATGTAAATTATCGTGCCGTCATAACAAGCAAACAAAAGACGAATAACACGCTATACACTGTCGCCGCCGCAACGCGCGGGCACACGACTAGTATTATATTATTTATATTCTTTAGTACCGTAATTAATGGTCAAATGCATTCTTGACCGTTGTTAGATACAGGGTCGCTGCTCGGAAGAGAGATGGGTTAAGACTCACGTGTTGATGCGACACCATCAAGACATGAAAAAAGATTAGGAAGAGAGATGGGTTATGTGGTTACACAATTAAAGCAATAAAGAGAAGAGCTAATTATTATGCACATCTCTAGTTAAAATTGGTTAAGTAATAAACGACTATATATATGCAAGTGCATATGGACGCGTTCATCACAAAACCAATTTAAGTAACGAAGCACCGAGCACGAGAAGTACATAAACACTTGAGTATAGTGTTAACCATATGTATTCTTTTGAAATCAAAGTCACCGTCATGCTTGCACTTTACATGATTTGAACCCACAAACTTTTTGTTGGGAAACCACCATTTTACTATCAAGTTGTGTCCTTGGTGACAGTGCTAACCATATGTAGTCGGAGAGTAAAAGAAAGGCGATTATGCGGTTACACAACCGTCTTGTGTATCACAATTAAAGTATTATGTACATGTGTTTATGAGGATCTTGGTTCTCTACTTAAAGTTGGATAAGTATTAAACGCGCCACTTATGAAAGATAACAAGAAATGAACAATGACTGACTTGTAATCCGACTTTGAGCTATTTATACCAGTATATAAATAAGCATCCAATATGAACAAGCATGAATTATAACAAGTGATCCTAAATGTGAAAAGATATTGAGGATAATATGTACAATTTAGATGTGTAGGGCAATCAGCCACAGATAGAACAGGGTAGTCTTCGAAATTAGACATGATTACATGAGTTTTGATTAAAAAAAAATTATAAAAAAAAAACAGCAAATTAGGTGCACAATCTAACCCAACCACAGTTGGATCATACAAAATCACCAATCCAATGTAATGCCTCTAGAAATGTAAAGATTATCAATGATTTTTATAACATCATGTGATGCTTTTATGTACCTCCTCATTTCTTTATCAGCTGATTTATCTGTGAAACAAAATAGAACATATAAAGATCACCAAATCATATAATAACTAACTAATTAGACTCACCAGTTTCGTTTAAATTCACTAGAAGTTGTTCCCTTGTAGGAAGAGTACACATTCCAGCAGAAGCTGCAGTCCTAACTGCCCATGTGTGATATGGTGCACAAACTTGCTGATATGCTGTTGTAGCTGCGGTTTTAAGTGTAAGGTTCCTGAAATTTCACAAAAATACCATAAAAATAAATATAAAAATATAAAAAAAATACCATAAATTACTCGATTAAGAAAATGAGAGCACGTCTTACTCGGGTGATAAAAAGTTCTGAAATAATTCTTTTATGAGATCCAGACCTTGCCTAACTCTGCGAAGATTGCGAGTATGGCTTCCAGGTGATTTTACTGTCTTATTTTTTAAGTCATAATCAACCACGCTACTTAAAGTGTCGAAATTCTTTGATGCCTCAAGAAGATCACGCAGCTGAAAACCATCAATCATCAAGTTGTGGCATTTGAGACCATAACATCAAACTTAGACATAAAAGTTGAGAAAAATTAGTAATTAGAGAGATACACTCGTGACATATTTCGCGACCCATTCAATAAAGGACCAACTTTATATCCAGAATCACATAAGCACTTGTACATGTGGCTATAAAGATACAATGGAAGAGCACTAGAGAGGCGGTTATGCAATTGCATAACCGCCTTTGTGTCATAATGTTAGCAATAGGTCATAGTAACCAAAGGCATGTTAGCGAATTGGATCGATAACTCAAGAAACTTGATGAACAAAGAACTATGATGTTAACACGAAAAGTTAGAACTTTTATTAATAAGAAAGATAATACCTAAAACAATAACCCTACACCTCTATAATAAAACTTCTAGCTTGCTCATCAAGACTCCTACTTTGACTCTAACAAAGAAACCAAATATTTTACTAAATTCAGTAATTATTATAGGTTATAATCTTGATCGGGTCAAGTTGGTCAAATGGGTACGGGTCAAAACTGGGTCCTTAGAGTTTGTTTATTTACTCATATGTTTTATGTGTTTAATTAGATCATGGGTTAGTTAGTTACTGAGTCTAAGTAATGGGGGAGGTCTTGGGTTCAAGTCCCACTTGTAACAAAAATAAATAAATGAGGGTTACAGGCTGGGCCAGGGGGTTTTCTCACCTATGGTGAGTTTTCTCCTGATGGGGACTGGAGATGATCGGGTGGGTGGGTAATGCCCCCGTCAGTGATCCAAATTGCCGTTATAAAAAATATATATATGCGTTTCTATTATGGTAATAAATCCGTGGTTATAACTTGTGTTTGAGGACTATCATGAACACGAAAATAATCTATCTCGTGTTCTTCCCTCCACCTTCACATTCCCATAAACCTCTAAACCTAAACAACTCGATGCACTCGGATGCGAGCCATCTCCAGCAGCATGACTACTATTTAGGTTGTTGTACACTCGGAGACGGACATGTTCTCGTGTGATGATTCACAACCTGTTTTAAGGGCTCTGGGTTTTGACCTGATCCTCAGCTACTGCTAATAAGTTTACATAGCTCCAGTGTTACAGTGCCGTTGTAGGTTGTACATACAAGACTATAGAAGCTGTTGACTAGGATTATCTTGAAGATTCAAAAACATGGAAGATGAACATGTTGAAGATCCAACGAGTTGAAGGATTATTGAGTATAGTAAATTTCTGTTTGTAACGTTAATTTTTCTATAATTTCTTTTGATTTTGTAACGGTATTGTAAATTTATAATATATTTTCTCAAGTATAATTTCTAATATGTTTTGCTAATCAGAAATGTCTGATGGCGTAGCTTGTTGCCCGTCTCCCTTGCCCGCCTGGAAGGGAGACCCGATCAACCTTTGCGCCTTGAGTGCCTCTCAAGTCTTTGATTAATATGACGATAGGCACGATTCTCACCGTTTTCTACTTAAAATAGGTTTTAAATGTACTTAAAAGGTGCATAGCATAGGCACCAGGGGCGGAACTACATAAAAACTAAAAAATCCAAAACTTTTTCACTTCGTATACGAGTTTAAAAGGTAACACCTAAACCATGCTATATTCGCCCCTAATAGGCACCAAAGAACATCCGGATAATTTGTGTAAATCATCTATTAAAAAATTGGGGATAATGTTAGGGCTCCATAGAAATCTAGAATCCGAAAAGAAAAAAGCAAACCTTGGCGGTGTATTCCATCTCTGCGAATTTGAAAGCCATGCCTAAGCAACCAAAAAGCACAGACACCAACGAACACGCCTCGCAAAACGGCTTCAAATGCAAATCAACAAGCACCTGGCCATCGTTGTTACCCCTCTGAATCAAATCCGAAATCTCCTCAAACGCCTGGGCGATCGATGAAAGAGGGGTTTGTGCTCTCGCAACCTTGTAGCCTTCGTCGTCACTATTCATGCTGCTGATCCCAACGCTTGAAAAATCAACAAAAACAATGAGCATGCGCTTCTCCCGATCATCTAAAACCTAAAATGCACCAGAAATAAGAAAATTCTCAAAAATTGAAATTTTAAAATAAGAAGAAGAAATGGAGGAATGTGAAATTAATTAAGGGAACGCATACTTTTCTCGATGGGTGGGTATGAAAGGGGAGCCATTGAATTTGTGTATGAATCTTCTTGTCTAAAAAACCGGAGATTTTGTGTGTTTGAGATTGGGATGGTGGTTGTGTTTCGCGCTTCAAGGAATATGTATTTTGATATTTGCCAATAATAATGGCATGCCATAATTCACGTACTTGCTATTCTTGTTTTAATTTAGAATAAAAGGTGGTTCAAATTAGAGTGCAAGTCCAAAATACAAAAATAGCAAAATAAGAGGGTGTTTGGGGATTTCAATTAGAATAATAGTTCTCTTAAATCGGGGTGCACTCCCACTTCAGCTTAGATTTTGCGGTACTGTTTAGGGACGTATTTAGGTTGATACCTGATAGGTTTACAGAGAAAACCTACAAACTACCGATTATTTTCTCCATAAACCTATCAATTGGTGTTTTATTGTGACTTCCACCTAAACCCCTTCTCATGACTTGTCGCTTTTACTCTGTTCACTCTAAAAGCTTGAAGGTTGTATAACAAATGTGAAGCTAAGGTTTCGATAAAAGTAATTGTTTTGATTCTATTTCAGTGACTCTCATTATAGAAAAGTCGAACATTTAAAAAGATGAATTGATCTGTTCTCACTTCTCGATGTCTCCAAAAAGAAGAATTGAACATTTAGAAAGACAACCTAGTCTCTTCTCGATAACTAATGTCGATTTGTGTTCATCTTTTACAAACATTTCTTGTCACAAATTGAATGGAAGTCTTCAAAGAGACATCCTCATAGTAATTAAAATGACACCTAATCAAAAGGTTATGGATTTAAATCTTGTAAAGTATAGGTTGTGGTCATTTTAATACTAGAGAGTCTAGAAATTAAAATTCAAAAACATAAACAAAGTGAAAGATCATTAAATGGCTGGTAAGATGAAGTGAATCCATCTTCGCCTCATGACGATGATGATCGCTTTTAAGTAGTGAATGATGCGCATTAGAGATTGACTGTGCCTGACAGCATTGAGAACAAGCTTGGGTCATTGAACCAAGGATAAAATCATCTTCATATAGAGTATAAGCTAACAAGATTCAAGAACAAGCTTCAAAACATCTTTGAATCAATATAAGCAAGCTACTATGCAAGGAGAACTTCAATTACACCAGAAACCCAAAGCACAATCCAGGTTACTGTCCATCTAATTCTAGTTAATTAGTCAACTATGTCAAATATCAGAACTTTTTTGGTGTGTGAATCAGGAAGGAAGAAAAACCATCACTTGTTAATTTTAATCTCCTTCTCCTTCTCCTTCACAGGAAATTTGTCCTCGGCTTGCTTCTGCCACAAGTAATTAGTAGCTTCCAACCACCCTGGTTCAACTAAAAACTTCTTTCGTTTAACTGCCCAACGAGATTTCTTAGTTCCAACATCAGTTGAAATGACATGCGTCACTGACAGGTCAACTTCTTCTGTACACGTGGCACCCAATCGCTCTGCCATTTTCCACAATTGATGATCTTCTGCCCGAAATTTTAATTGATGATTTTCTGCCCGAAATTTTAATTGATGATTTTCTGCATGAAATTTTGTAGGGAAGACGCGACTGAACACAATTTTACACCCTTTTAATATTTCACTGCGAACCCTCGTTAGTACCTGCAATAATAAGATCAAGACCCAAATTTTCATTTTTGGAGCAATAATCAGTTTTTATTGTTTGATAAACGAATTACATTCTGATCAATACAATTTCAAAAGACAAAACAAATCCAAACACTGTCTCTCACCTGCCTTACGTCTCGGCCTGCAAAATTCTCACCGAGTTCCTACAATGCAAGTAGAAAATCAATAAATCCAACCTTTCAATGTACTTTAAAGATGATAAAAAAAAAATAAACAAATTACTAGAACACACCGGATCAAAGAACAAATTGTGGATTCTTTTGAGCACTTGTAGAACGGTTGAAAGAGTTCCCTCAACTTCACTTTCATCACATTTCAATTCCGAAGGTGATTTGCATTTGTAACGAAATTGTTTACAGCTTGAAGCAAAAAAATGATATCTTTCCATTAAAATGAGATTCGCCTTGTCCTTCACCCATACCTAAAATTGCAAGTAAAATCATCACATTTTAGCTTTAAACATAAGAGATTATGTAATTTCAACCTTTTTTACATGCAGATGTGTCTATTTAAGTTATGCTTTATCTCAAACGGGTCAAGGTAAAGAATTTAACTAGAAGGGGAGGGGTCAAAATGTTGAACGTGCCCTAAAGTATATTTTTAAGCATATAACCTCCTGAATAGTTTTATACAATCGTAAAAATTGCGTTTATGTAAACATGATTAGTTCGTTAATAAGAACTGAATAACTGTGTTATAAGTATTGTGTTATAATAAGAATATCTAAAGAATAGGAAGAAAAAAAAGGTGTTTGCAGATCGAAAGACCCAAGCTGTTTTACCCAATCCACCCATCACTCTACTTCTAATAGGAGAATAAAATACTTACTTCTTCAGTATCATCAAGAATTAGAACAGCGCTTTCTTGTACAAGAACCACATCAAGGCGTTTTTGATGCCTTTGAGTACAATCACCATGAGCAATTACTCTAGAATCAAAGTATATCTTTTGTGGGTCCAGAAGACTCGCCATTTCTAGAGCATAAACACGTTCTCCCATGGTGTAAATGTACATTTCAAAGAGTTTACTTGCTTCTTTTAGGAATGTGTGAACAAAAGGTCTTAATTTAGTCAACATGCGCATGGAGTTCGATTTAAATAAACTGCCTCTTAGTACATCTGTCAAAAAGATATACATGATCAAACCATATACAATTTACAAACAACAGAAATTAACGTGTAGAAATCAATAAAAATGTTTGAAATTATGTTTCTGAACTGATTGTTGTGGTTATCCAATTCTGGATAGTCAGTTTCATACCAACTGTAACAGAAAAGATTTTTTAAAGTAAACTAGAATACAAATCTACCCCTTATTCTAACTTAATCTGGGAGACTTTTACTCCTGTCTCACAAAACATCTCCTTATATTAAGATGTATCTTTTTGGTTAATATACCTATAAACTCCCTAAATAAATAAAATTTATCAGACAATCAATATAACTTTAAGCAACATAAGCATGTGCAAACACTATCTTTTACAACCTATTCTAGTACGATTAATTATATGACTTGACTTTTTAATATCACATAGTCACTGTCTAGAGTCACATCCAAACACTCCCTCAATGTTCCAATCCAACCAAATACCGATATGAATTACAACAAGAATATATATCTTTGAACATGAATGGAAACCAACCCGATAAAATATTACCTTGCATAGGATCACTTTCGTTCATCAAATAACCTTCTTCTTGAGTTATATCCATAAATCGAGTTGAATTAAGTAAGGTGTGATCTAAATCAAGAACTAAGCAAAGCTTCTTATGGCTAAATAAATTCTTTAGATCTCTCTCGCGCAATCGAACAATTTCATCATTAGCAAGCCTTAGATCCTGAAAATTTGAAATAAGCATATAAGCTTATACAAGTTCAAGAAATATGTAAAAAAAATATGTAACTTCAGAATTCTTTTACAAAAAATAAAAATAAAATAACCTTGTGTATATACCCAAATGCAATACCAGATTGATCATCCATTTTTTCTCCACATTTTTCGCACATTCCTTTTATAACACCAGGATGTGTGCATATATCCTTCTTCATTGGTACTTCAAAACATAAAAATAAATAAACTAGTGGGTGCATAATTAAACAAATAAAAAATATATATATCCAACACAAAATGGTCTTATAATTGTTGGATATACCCCAATGCATGAGAAGCAGGGAAAAAGGAACAAGAAGAATCACCTAATGTTTTTATTGTTTCGTTCTGAGATGTTGAATCATTGGCTTCTATGACACTTTCTAACACCTCCAATTTCTGCTTTTTTGTCCTATATAGTACCAAAACCATTTAAAAAATAACACAGTTCTAATTAGATTCCAAACGATCATCAAAAAGCATGAAAGTTTTCTTTAAGTGAAGCAATCTTTTAATATGAACCTATTCATATCAGGATGATGTATCTCATTGGCATATTCTTCCGGTTCAGGCAAGGTATCAGACATGGATTCCAACTCCTTTTCCAGATAAGCGGCAAAATCATCGCTGCTGGATGAGTTCACCGGTGAATCATCCACTACACTCATCTAAAATGCCACCTGCGATTTCATAGCAAGAAATATGCATAAAAAAAGTCCATTGTCACATTTGGCATTAAAGTTGAGATACTAGCACTAGTGAAAGACCTATATCTTCTTTATGCAAACTGTTTGGATATTAAAAAAATGTTTAACATATTAATTTTCCTAACAAAATGGCCACCAAGTTGATTTCTTTACAATCTTTGATGAAAGTTCACAATTGTGATTGATTTTAGCCTTTGTTACTAATATTTCATATTGTGGATTTTCAATTTCTTTGGTAAAATCATGATCAGTGATTTGGAATACCATCACTGCTACACGAGGTGCCCAATATCCCCCACAAAATAATTCCCTTAAATCATCAGAGATCCTTGCTTCTCAGAATAAAAAGGGCTAAATTCAAACAAACAGAGAAAAAAAAAATGATTGATTGATCTGATCAATTCGCGTTCTCTTAAGACTTTCATCGAACACATGAAACGCAGGTGACTTGTATACAAACTTTCATCAATAATCTTGGCAATAGTCAAGGAATTCGTCGTCAAAATCAATGTTACGCTAGAAAAATATGATATTGTAAGGAAACAAACTTGCCAAAACCTAGAACAAATACCTGAAATAGATTAACCGTCAGAATGGCCGATAGCCGCCGGAGGTTGACGCTCGCCGAATGAGGGATTGACGATGGTGTGTGTGGATAAAAGAACGGAGAAAACCCCCAAAAAAAATCGTCCGATCCGAAACCTGAAAACCCTCGAAGCAATCAAGTTTTGGAAACCCTGGTGTGAATGAGATTATGAGAGGGAGCGGGAATTCTCTGATTTATTGCGAGATATCCTTCGAATTAAATAAATTATTATACTATAACTTCATCCATATTCTTATTTTCTTTTAGTTAGATTCAATACGAGTCTTTTTTTTTCTTTTTCTTTTTCTAAGAAGGTTTCGAAGGTTTTCGATTGAAGTTATTCAAGTAGTATTGAAACCGGTTCATGGTTTAGGATTTTAGGTCTAGGATTTTGAGTTTAGAGTTTATGATATAGCTTCATAGTTTAGCTTTAAGTTTTATAACATATATTTTAAGCTCATTACTTGTCATTGTGTTTTTTTTAGTAATTATTTTTAGGGTTTAGCTTTATGTTTAGGATTTAGGGCTTATGATTTATAATTTACGGTTTAGAGTTCAACTTTAGGGTTTTGTTTTATGGTTTAGCTGTTAAGTTTTACATTTTATGCTTTTCTACCCATTGTGTCTTTTTTCGTCATTGTGTCTTTATGTCCGTCATTTTATTTTAGAGTTTGCCTTTGGGGTTTAGGATTGAGGGTTTGAAATTAGGAGTTTACGGTTTAGGACTTGACGAGATGATTTTAATGACGCTAGAATGAGTTCTATCAGAGTTTATTTTAGTCGTTTTTTGAGTTTTTTAAAATCCTTCTTAGATTTCTTAGAAATAAGATAATTCTTAAAATAACTCCATCCCTTTTAATATAAAGTTTTTAATCAAATTGCTAAGTTTGGATTGATTTGGTTTTTATATATAGATTTTTTTTAAAAAAAACTTTTTTACACTGCGAACTTTTAATGCGACATTACATCGAACAATGATAGGAATTTGGTTTAAAAAGTTAGAATATTTTTTAATTGGGCTATAAAATATTAAAGGTATGATTAATTTATACAAGTCATCAACGAGCCAACCTTGGCTCAAGTTTCCAAACAAGCTCCGAGCTGCAAGCTTTCTAAACGCTACTAGTGTATACATTCATCAAACCATATAAAGCAAGACATAGGATAGCAATAATCGAGCTTTTAACCATCCCCAAATGATGCATATGAACTTATTTCTAATAATAGCCCATTGATAAAAAGTTGAAAATATGGCCTTTTGATCTCATATGTTGGTCCAACTGAGCCCACTTTAGGTATTGGGCCCTAGCTCAACCCCATCCACTTTATCATTATTAGCAACTTGAATAGGCTTTAAAGTGTAGAATTTGGCACACAACAAGTAGTAAACCAAATTAAGAACTTGAAGCAATGTGATCAACCAATAAAAATACTCCAACTTTCCCTTATTCAAATTGTCATCAGGGAGCCAGTTTGACCCGTCTTGAGCCGCACTCATTTTATGCACCATGGTCACCAAAAGGGTACTACCGTAATTCCCAGCCGCAATCGCCATCCAAAACAACGCGGTTGCAGTACTCCTCATGCTTTCCGGAGCTTGATCATAGAAAAACTCAAGATGCCCGATCGACATAAACGCTTCAGCCATCCCATGAAGTGAATATTGAGGTACTAACCAAAAGACCGAAATGGGTATCGTTTCGTGAGGCTTGTTAGTCAAACCATGGGCAAAAGCGGAATTTTTGCGTTTAATTTCGACAAATCCCGCAACTAAAGTGGCGAGAACAGATATAGCAAAGCCGATAGCCATCCTAGTAAGAAAGGTAATTCCCCGTTCTACCCCCGTGATCTTACGTGTGATCGGGACGAATATACGATCATAAAAGACTATAGTGATTAGCATTGTGGTTAAGGTGAAAACTGTCATTGATCCAGCAGGGATTTGGAATGATTTTGTGAGGCTTCTGTTCATTGTTTTGGCTTGTTGGAGGGAAAAGGTGTTTTGTTGGGCATAAGCTAGAATTAGAAGTATCCCAGAGGCCCATATTGGGCCCATTCTTATTACTGATTTTAGTTCTTCGACCCGGTGGACCGTGTTTAGCCTCCACAAGTCCGGGTTCGATTGACCCTTTGAAAAGTCTTCTTTTGTGACCATGGCAGCCTTATCTAGAAATCTGCAATAAATCAATTAATTGGATGAATCAAGTTTTAGTAAATTTATATGTTTGACTTTAGAAGTGTTGAACGTGGAATAACATTGAAATATTTAGAAAAAACGTGAAAAAATGTACTAATGCATGAAAATTTGTAAAAGAAAAATGAAAATTATACCCGTTATTGTTCAAAAGGAAAAGTTAATGTAAGGGTATATATGTCACTTATCCCATAAAGTGCATCAAAACTATCATGTGTTGTTAGTTAACACATGTGTTTTGGTTAATCCCTAATTAAGATGACCTAATAATTCCAAAATATAATCTTTTTTGCTTCTTCTAAAAAGATTAGGCGATTAGCATTTTGTGTTAGGTATTGAGAAAATAAAATACCAAATATAAATATAAATAAACTAGTGGGGTGTCGGCGTAATAAAGTGGGGAACACAACACTAACATCAGTGTTTTAAAAATCGGTTCGAACCGACCGGTTCGACCGGTGACCGGTCCTCTAGCCGGTTTTTTAAAGGCCGGTTTTTTGGCAATAACCGGACCGGGTTAGACCCGCCGGTTTTCCAGTTTTTTCCGGTTCAACGGGTCCGGTTCAACCGGTTTTCTGATTTTTTTTTATTTTTTTTTAATTTTTTAAATTTTTTATTATTTTTTAAAGTTTAAAACTTATATTTTCTTATGAAATACATATTTGATATTATTTTTGAGTGGATTATATTTGTATTTTAACTACTTTTGTTGGGGTGTACAAGGTTATTAGCATTTTTATAGAAAAATATATATAAATCCCCTAACCGGTTCAACCAGCCGGTCTAACCGGTCCGACCGGTCGAACCAGTCCCGGAAGGTTTTCCGGTTCAACTAAAAAACCGGTTTTTAAAACATTGGCTAACATACACTCTTAGAAACTTTTCAACAATTAATTGGTGAAGTATGATATAGATTTAAAAGTTTAATGAATATTTATATTTATATAAAATAAAAATAATTTGTAAATTTTAGTTAAAAATTGTTGCTTAAATTAATTTCGTTATTTATAATATCTTCATTCCACACAAAAGTAAATTGTTGCTTATCCGCAGGGGCGGACATAGTAAGAGCTCAGGGGTAGCCCCCGCTGCCCCTGAACTTTTACCTCGACGTGCGATTTTTTTTTATTTTTTATAGGTTTTTAGTTTTTCGCGACCCATGAAATGAATTTTTCGCAACCCCTGGAAGAAATTTTATGGTTTTTACCTAAAAATATGATCAAAAGTCCCTTGAAAATATGATCAAAAGCCCGTTAATTACCTAAAAAAAAAATTCCGGGGGCGCTGCCCCCAAACCCCATTACTCACCACTACCCATGATTTATTTTCCTAGATCCGCCCCTGCTTATCCGTTTACTTTTTTTTATTTAATAACATAATAAATAAGAGATAATTTTATCCCTTTAAACTCTTAAGTAAATGACAAGTTTCTCCTTCCAATAAAAGACCGTTAATCCATATTAATCCGTTAAATACAAAATGATATTTAAATGAAAAAAAGAAGCAAAAAACCGTATAGACCATGTAGATAAGGCAGTTAGATAACTTACTTCATTTGTTTCGTATGTAGAAGCTTTCCCGAAACAGAAATAGAGGCATCAAGCTCTTCATTTTCATAAAGTAATTCAGGATCACAAACCATAACCAACTTCCTCTTTTTGTAAGCTGCAACACAGACTTGAATCAACCGGGTAAACGGGCTACCCGCAGGAACCATATTCCGATACAACGGGTACCCGATTACAAACCCGACGATCGAAACAACCATGGCCATTGATGGAACACCAAGGCCCCATCCCCATCCAACATTATCCTGAATGTAAACAATAACTGTCACAGCCACAAGCATAGAGGTCCCCATGCAGAAATAATACCAGTTGAAGAACTTCCACGTGATGGTTTTTTGCTTCTCGTCTGTTTCGTCGAACTGGTCCGCCCCGAATGCCACTACACACGGCCGGATCCCGCCCGACCCGATTGCTGTTAACAAAAGGGATATGTAGAGGATTGCTAGTTGACCCGTATTCGCTTGTTGGCAGGTCTCACCGGTTTTGCAGGGTGGTGGTCTTAAGTTTGGTAGCACCGCGGCTAACGTCAAAGATACAAGTCCCTAGTAACCAAAGAAATATGAAATATGTTGGAATATTAGTGTAATTTAGGTTGTGTATGACATTCAAACAAAACTGTAGCTTTTTTTAATGTTGTCGGGACTAAAAGGGATTCAGGGGCAGCGCCCCGAGAGAAGCAGGGTCCAGGGGTGTCCTTCATTAAAAACGCATCATATTTATTGCTCGGAAAACGCATTAATTAAATTTGAGGGACCAAATGTATCAAATTTTGAATGTTGATGTAGTTATTTACGATAACTGCATATATGCTCCACCCTGCGAATCAGGAATTCATTCTGATCTCTGATCATCGATCAAAAACGGCAATCAATTTATTCAGAAATCTTGAAAATTAAAGTTGATTTTATCCGATTAAACACTTGGTATTCACTCCATTTGTTTGATCTGAAAGTGATTACAGGACTTCATGTTTATCTAAGTTTTCGAAAAACCAACAGAATAGCATTCCTCGTCAGTGTTAATTTAAATTTTTCAAGATCCGCTACCACTACAAGAAAGTTAAAGTTATAGACCGAAAACCAATAGAAGTTGGAATGAGACCTTAAAAAAGGTGAAGGTTCCATATAAAAGATATATGGCTTACTATTTGGTAAATGATGGAAGCAACCGTGATGGTCCAAAACCGGCCGGCAAAAGAGTCGGCAACGAATGCACCCAGCAACGGGGTCAGGCTCGCTGTGCCGCTGAAGTTGGTTAAAGTGTTGGCAGCTTTAGTCATGGGCATATGGAGTTGTTGTGTCAAGTAGCTAATCATATTGGTTTGAAAGCCAACCACAGCCAGCTTCTCACCCACCTCATTTGCTACAAAAGCAAAGGTTCAGAAATCTTGTTAGGAAATGAATCAACAAAAAATTTGTGGCAGATTAGAAATGAAAGTACCAAAGATGAAGGGCATAGTGATGAGGCCACCCTTGATCTCTTGAGTTTGATCATGGTTTTTGGCTTTGATCTTCATCTCTACCATGTTGTTTAGTTTGGTTGTTCAAATGGTGGTTCAAAGCTCTTTTTATAAAGGCTAAAGGGCATGCCAGACTTACTAATATCTACTAGCAACTTTGCTCAAGGCACAACTTAATTATGAACACAAATAAGAGGACTAGATTCATAGGTGAATGCACGGGCGGATAGATAATTTTTTTCATTGGGTTTATCTTTTTTTTCATTGGATTAATCGTAAACGTTATTGTATATGACGTGTGTTATCGTGTAAATTTAACACTTTCGGTTTATATCGGGAGTGAACCTATTTTTAAAACATCTGGGTGAAACCTAAACGGTTGCGTAATATCGATCACACATTGTTAACAAAATAAAAGGTTAAAAGAAAAAAGAAAAAGAAAAAAAGACCTTAAAACTAATGAAATCAAAAGAGAGGCCTAAAGTTGAACATCCTTATTATAGTTGAACATCCTTATTATATTTCACGTGGGGCGAATCTATTTAAAAACTAACTAACAAAAACGATAACAAAAGTGAGAACTAAAACAAAATAAAAAAAACAAAAATGACAAATAACAATAAAAAAACAAAGAAAAATAATAGACCAACTAAAACAAAGTATATATTTTCTGTTTATATATAAACTAGATATCACAAACCTTACGTGTTATCATGGTATAACGCGGATACACAAAATAGTTATATTTTTATAATAAACTCGAGCTCAAGCTTTACATATAAAGATCGAGTTGACTCATATGCCTTTTATTTATATATTTTTATTTAGTTTACCAGATATATTTAAAAAAATTATTTATTATTATATATAATATAATAAAATTATGATTTTTTAATTTTTAAAAAGTATAATTTATAAATAGAGTAAATAACACAGAGGTACCTGAAGCCTGTCGAAATAACGAAAGAGGTCCCTTATGGTTGGGACTTGAAAATTATTGAGGAGAAATTACCAAATTGCCCATCACGTGATTCTCACATGAGCCAACTTAACCATTCAAAATAACAGAGGGACCTACTTTGTTATTATATAGTAAATGTGTGGGACATTTTTCGTAATTTAAATAATCTAGGGACCTCTTTCGTTATTTCGACAAAAAGGAACCTCTGGTGTAATTTACTGTAGTTATTATTTGGACATAAAAGAGTCGAGACAGGAGTAGAGTTCAAATAAAACGGTTCCAAAACATGAATACGGTAAAAACCTGAAATAGGAACCAGTTGGAACAACTAGGATTCTATATAAACCACGGATAGAAACCGATAGGGGTGTTAAAAACCGGATATCAGAAAATTCGGAATTCCGAAATTTCGGATAGTTGATTTTCACTATCCAAATCTGTATCCAAAATTTCGGATATCCGAAATTTCGGATACGGATTCGGATAGTAAACGGATATCCGATTTTTTTTTTTAAAAGTAAAAAAAAATACATGTAATCTCTTAAATTATTAGTGATAAACATACAAATGAGCAAATAGTCTAATACAAATACATTAAATAGTTAAACACCAACAAAAATTTAAAAATGTCTCAATGTTGAAGCTCGAATCCGTGTGCAACAATCTCGATGGCGAACTATAAATCGGCGGTGTAAGGCAATGAGCCAGTGAGGGTCGAGATTTGGAGAACGATGAGATCCAAAGAGGCAAAGAGAGTGAACATCGGAGTTTAGAACTTTATATTTAGCGTTTCTTAAGTTAAAGTATGTTGAACTAAATATTATATATAATTTAATATTTTAAAAATGTATATTTCGGATATCCGAATATCCGAAAATGTTCAAAATCAATATCCGAATCCGAATCCGAATCCGAATCCGAAATTTGGACATCCGAAATTAGGATATCCGAATTTTCGGATATTTTTTCTTCGGATATTTCGGATACTTTAAATTCGGATTCGGATATTTTTTAACACCCTAGAAACCGGATAGGGGTGTTGGAGCATGAACTAGAATCGAGTCCGGTTTAACCTGAACTGAATAAGGCAGAATCCGGTCTGAACTCAATTTTGGAACCAGCCAATGCCTAACGAAAACAAATATGAGCCAGCAGTGGCGGATCCAGGAAATAATATCAGGGGTAGCGGGGACTAACGGGGGTTCGGGGGCAGCGCCCCCGAAAAAAAATTTTAGGTAGTTAACGGGCTTTTAATCATATTTTTAAGGGGCTTTTGATCATATTTTTAAGTAAAAGCCATAAAATTTCTTCCAGGGGTCGCGAAAAATTCGTTTCAGGGGTCGCGAAAAACCGAAAACCTATAAAAAAAAAATTTGCACGTCGGGGTAAAAGTTCAGGGGTAGCGGGCGCTACCCCTGAAACCTTAGTAGGTCCGCCACTGTGAGCCAGATTAACTAAAAATCAATTTTAATCGAGCGTCCATTTAAAACTGGGGTTCCTAAATTAGCCGGTTTGTACGTCACTAGTTAGAGTAGAGGTCATAAAGAATTAGTTATTTACACGTTTATATTTGATCCAATAACCAGTTTTTATAACCAGTACGCTTTAGTAGTCCCGAAGGTAAATAATAAACACTAAACCGTGATTCCTAAAATTACTACGTATTTTGAGCTTTTAAAAAATGGTTTGGAAGTATTAAAACTACTGCTACCTAAATTTCCGGTTACAATTTTTTTTTTCTTTTGAAAATTGAAAATTGGCGTCATTTAATCCCATCTTTTCACTATTGGCAAATAATAATCCATGTTTTTATTTTGGGAACTGGTAATCCCACGTTGTCGTGTATTTGTTTTTTAACGGTCCCGCCGTTAAAAAAACTTAATGGTGTTAACTTTTTGCTGACGTGGCGAGTGATGTGGCATTTTTTTAAAAAAAAATTCTTAATTTATCTAGTCACCATCTCAGTCAACACTCCACCAGCCCCACCACCAACAACCACCACCGGTCGTCTTCTCCGGCGAACTCCGGTCGTCTTCTCGGCGAATATCACTTTTTCGGCGACAAACAACAATCTTTAAACACTGATATCTCTCTCAATTTTGAACGAAAACTGATTCCGTAACTTGCATTGAATTCGTGACGAAGAAAGGATTCAAACTAGCACCATTGTTATGTAGTTTCATTGCAGATTGAACATTCGAATGTGAGAACCACGATGAACATGAACTGGGTTTTAACTCAATTTTGATCTAAGCTGAAATTTAACCACGCCAATAGCTTTGTATGATCAAAATGAACTTGTAGGTACCAAATTTATGCCAAATAAGCAAGAAATCTAAAATCCACCATTAGAGGCCAAAGCTTCGAAGAACATCAACTGTGATTTTCCGTATTAAAGTAAATCTTCACCAAAATCAGTTATGTAAGTTGCAATGAATTCAAGATAAAGAATTTCAACTACTAGAATCAATCACTAACACTAATAATCATGAATTCACCTCCAATTTTGAGTTCAAAGTTCACAAAGTTTGACTCCGAAAAGTCAAACAGTATGAATTTGAGCAATTTGATCACTGAATTCAATATGTTTGATCACTGAATTCAAGCCGTCGAAGTGGCCGGAGATTTGATGTAACAGCCCAGACCCGTCGTACCAAGATATTGTCCGCTTTGGCAGCCGACATGCCCTCAGGCATCCGCCCCTCACGGATTTAAAACGCGTCTTGATAGGGGAGGTACCCACACCCTTATAAAGCGGTGCTTAGTTCTCCTCCCCACCAATGTGGGATGTTACAATCCTCCCTCCTTAGGGGACCAGCGTCCTCGCTGGCACACTGGCCGACGATTGGCTCTGATACCATCTGTAACAGCCCAGACCCGTCGCACCAAGCGCTTTGGCAGCCGACATGCCCTCAGGCATCCGCCCTCACGGATTTAAAACACGTATTGATAGGGGAGGTATCCACACCCTTTTAAAGCGGTGCTTAGTTCTCCTCCCCACCAGTGTGGGATGTTACATTTGACGACAGGAGGTCGTCGGAGAAGACGATCGGAGTTCGCCGGAGAACACGACCGGTGGTGGGGGTGGTGGAGTGTTGACTGGGATGGTGACTGGATAAATTTATAAAATAAAAAAAAATACCACATCACTTGCCACGTCAGCACAAACTTAACACCGTTAAGTTTTTTAATGGCGGGACCGTTAAAAACAAATACATGACTACGTGGGACTGCCAGTTGCCAAGGTGAAAACATGGATTATTATTTGCCAATAGTGAAAAGATTGGATTAAATGGCGCTAATTTTTCCTTTGGAAAAATGGATACTAATAATTAATTCTAACTATTGTCTATTGACCAAAAATAATTCTACCTATATTTTTGTACATAATTAGTCTTATAAATACACCATGTTTTTCTAATAATCTTTTCCGTTAAAAAACTAACACCGTTAGTTTGTGATGATGTTAAGGACCAAAAATGTCACTTTCTAAACTTCTTCCTATTTAAAAACCTAGGGGACCAAATGTAAACTTTAAAAACCTTAGGGTTTCTTTTTGCCAAATTACCTTCATTCTCCAAATCCCCTCCCGTCCACCTTCTCCCGGCGATCCGTGTCCCTCCGACCACCGCACAGCCGTCCTCCCACCCTCACCAACCATAGCCGCCACCGCACCCCCGTTTCCCCCTTTGCGTCGTCGTTACACCCCGCAACCACCAACATTCATCGCCATATGTCTCCTCCATGTCCCTCCGACCACCACCACAGCCGTCCTCCCACCCTCACCAGCTGGTGATGCCGGAGGTGGAACGATGGAGGCGGTGGTCGTTGCTCGGGGAGTTTCTGGAGGTTGCGGGTTACGCCGGAGACGAAGACGGGATCATCAGTTGCGAGTTTCTCTGAAGACGGAGACGGGGTCGCCGGTTGCGGGTTTTGCCGGAGAAGGGGGTTTTTTTCTTTATTTTTATTTAAATTAAATAAAGTTTACATAATGACAAGATTCGTCTCCCGGGTTTCTTAAATAGGAAGAAGTTTAGAAAATGATATTTTGGGTCCTTCACTTCATCACAAATAACGCGGTTAATTTTTTTACTGAAAATATTATTAGAAAAAATATTGTGTATTTATAAGACTGATTATGTACAAAAATATAGGTAGCATTATTTTTAACAAATAAATAATAGTTAGAATTATTAGTATCTTTCCTTTTTTTTTTAAATGACACGTAACTAATAAACATTTTTATAATCATTATATTTAAAATATTTTGTAATAAAGGTGGGTTATGATGGCTAACTAATATGATGTATTTTTCTCAAAGGACCGTGTGTAAGTATAAACTTGTGGGACAGTAACTTTGTAACACGTCGATCATTATATCTACCTTGTGGAATTTCAATTTAACCCCAAGCAATTACAGTTCTCTATTATAAGGGGTACGTAATTTTATGTTTTCCAGTACTTTTTATTAGCTTGTATACTGTTGTATTTACTCATAGTTATTTCTACATTGTAATTGTATTAATTTTAGGCTCTTCACCTATCCTTTGTAATCGGTATATATTACCTTCTTTGTAATAGTTTTAGGCAAGCAATTCAAGACATTGCATTCTTAGGGCATGTGGTATACCCTATGTGATGTTAAAGTTTAACATCGCCACGTCAGCGATGACTAGACTTTAACACCACATAACACACATGGGGTATACTCCATATTATGTGGTGTGGTGTTAAACATTATTTTTTTATTTTTTTCAATGTAAAAAAATGACCGTTACTCGCTTTCACACCCATTTAACGAGCGTCAAACTTTTCACGCAGCCATATAACGCCGCTATATGGCGCCATAGGGGGGCGGTGTTAACGCCTGATGGCACCGTTAAAGTACCCTATGGCGCCTGATGGCGCCAATATACCATATGCCCTTATATCTCTCACTTTTATGTTCCATTACCTTCAAATAAAGTATATACCAACCAAAACAGATTATAGATATCAAATGAATCTTTGAATTTCAATTTTAATGAATTTTACGAATCTAACACCCTAAGATCGCACGATGTGACAAATATATTTCTTTTGGCGGCACTTTCATCCACAAAGAACTCGTATGTATCTAGTCTTGTGTCCGGCCACTGGTCTACCAGCTGTAGTTAACATTGTTTGGACGTTTACAATGAACACAACCTGTTTGGATTAATTATGTCTACATGCATATATGTTTTTTCGATATACAAGAAAGTGATGTTTTTATCATTTGGACATAAAAGAGTCGAGACTAGGAGTAGAGTTCAAATAAAATGTTTCTAGCTAGAAAATGAATAGGGTAAAAACCTGAAATATAAACTAGTTGGAAGTGACTAGGACTGTATATAAACAAGATAAAAACCGGATAGGGGTGTCGGAGGATGAACTAGAAGCGAATACGATTTAACCTGAACCGAATAGGCTAGAATCCGGTCATGAACTCAGTTTTGAAACCGGCCAATGCCTAAAGAAAACAAATATGAAACCAGATTAACTAAAAACCAATTTTAACCAAACGGGCGCCGATTTGAAACCCCGGTTCCTAAATTAATAGCAGTTGGTAAACCATTAGGGTAGAGGTCATCAAAAAATCAGTTGTTTAGGTTTATATTTGATCCAGTAGTAGTCCCAAAGGAAAATAATAAACACTAAATAAAGACCAATACGAACGTTTAATGCCCGAACCGGTTATTGTCCGAACTAGGCCGATTTTGACTCGGTTAACTTTGACCAGAAATCCAGAATTTATTTTACTTTTAATATTTTCCTTAAAATCACTTGGTCTGGGCCACTGAAACCAAACAGCCTATCATCCGAACAAATTGACTATATATATTATTGTATACCCACTCATATACAATAAAGCCCAACAATTCCTTGAGCCCGTTCTTTAGAACCCCGGCCTTATGTGGCTATACTATGTTAAATCCGAATGATAGATGTATGAACTTCTTAATTTTTATAAATAAACTAACTCATAGCTATGCAAGTTAAACTAATTAGAGCAAATTTTTAGTAATTGCGTATTTAATAACAATGTTTATTCATCGCATACACATGATTAGAGCAACTTTTTCTAAAATACAGACTGTATAATCAGATCTAAACCATCAACATCAAGAGAAAATGAGTTGTCATCGTCAATTTAATAGCATTGAAAATGAAAGTAATTAGTATCATCAAGGGACGATTTATATAACACCAGAAAAAAAATTGTTGTTCAAAAAAAGAAATAACACAAGAAAAAGACTAGATATTTTATTGCTTCAAGAACATATATTACATCTTTAACATCTAGCATTAATAACGGATCTCTATCTTATAATTTAACTAAAAATTATAAATTTCTAAATTCATTTCCACTATCAAGAAAAACCTCACATCTTATTCTTTTACTTCTATTTGAAGTAAATAATGTTTATTTTATTTTATTTATTATTTCTCTTTTTTAGTTTACATACAATCACTCTGAAAAAATTATAAGATATAGTAAATAGTGAAACATCAAATCCCAAAGACGAGTTTAATTTAATATTAACATAAAAGGAAAAAATTAATACTATTTTTTATAATAATGAAAGATACAAACGAACATGAAGATGTTTTGATGAATGCTCTAACAACTGAGCAAATATTGTTAACGGAATAACAACGGGAAAATATTTATTATTATTTAATTGACTAAAATTAGCAACAAACATATGTCAATTTAGAAACCGGAATTAATCGAACTTCTAATCGGCTACCGGGTCGGAGTTCAGATCAAATCCGGCAACGGCGTCGTTCTGTGTTGTATCTCCGGTCTTTATTTTCCGGCCGCCGTCGTGGAACTGGTTAAAATCATCCAACTCAAAATACGGATTCCACAAACCGGAAACCGTTTCCGGCAGTTTAACGGCAGACTTTCCGGCCCCTTTCGCCTGAAATTGCTTGAAGCCCGCCTGTAACCGGTTTATAATAGCCAAGAATTCCTCCAGCTCAGCGTCGTCAGCCGCCTCCTTTATGGACCGGATTTTCTTCCCGGTCGATATTCTTTCGTCGGATATCACCTCCGGCCGCTTTCTCTTCAAGTTTTCCATGACGCAAAACGACGTCGTTGGCTGGAAAAGAAAGAACTAAAATTAATTAAGGGAAATTTGGTGAGTTTTTGGGTGGGATATGGAGAGATTGGGTGAATATAAAGTGACTGATAATTAAAATGATGACGTCATGCAAACGGGAATTAGTGACGTTGGATTCTTAAACGTGTCACGGGTCCTCGGTGGTACATCATGGCGACGAAAATTCCTCACGAAGGCATCTTTTTTGGTCCATGGGTAAAGTTGGACATGTTCCCCCTTCATGTTTTTTCTTCCTTTTTTATGACTTTTCTTTAACTTTGAAAATAATATATATTAATTAATGTTTTATTTTTTTAATACTACGTTATTTGACCATAGAAAGGTGAGTGGGTTTATTTTTAAATATATTTTAATATTATGGTTATTTAATTTTGTTTAAATTGTACTCGCACATTCTTAATGTGTCAATATAGAAAGGTAAGTGGAGTCATTTTTAGAGAAGCAAATTAATTATGATTAACTTCTGCAATAAGTTAAAAGCCTTCGTTTATATGTTATATACCCCTATGGTGTTCTTTCTAGCATATATCTTTAGGAGAAAGACTATCACTATTCGAAAAAACAGCTTTTATGATGCGTAATACGCATCATAAAGGGGGTCAGATAACGCAACACGCATTTTTACTTGTCATGGTTTTAAATTTTTTTTTTAAATATTATTTTATATAATTACTAATTTCCACATTATATGACAATTAAAATCATAATACAAAATAAAATACACATATAGCAAAACAATACGTTTCATACAACTAAAACTTTTGTATCTTCTTTAATGTACATATCCATCTTTTTTAAAGAGGGAAAAAAAACATAACCATCAACTTCAGAACGACCAACCCTTAAACTATAATCAGGTATCCACCTTGAAGCTGAAAGGTCCAACAACCTGCACTAAATCAAAATCATCATTCAAAACTAAATCCGAGTGTTAATAGAACAACTATGAAACTATGGTTAATGCATTATCTGAAACCTATTGTTTGGTTTGTGTATTGGGTTTGAGTATCATTCCTAGCATAAGATGATGATTTTTTTAGAAATCACAGATGTATAAAATATGAAAAGCATAAACTAGCATAAGATGATGAATTTTTAGAAATCCAAATGTATGTTAGACAGGAACTCACCCATGGTAAGTAAGCTGCTGTAAAAGTAAAGATACACAAAAAGCTCACATGTAGGG
This sequence comes from Deinandra increscens subsp. villosa, assembly GCA_039602395.1. Classification (NCBI taxonomy): domain Eukaryota; kingdom Viridiplantae; phylum Streptophyta; class Magnoliopsida; order Asterales; family Asteraceae; genus Deinandra; species Deinandra increscens. The sequence continues at coordinate 3,807,822 of JBCNJP010000027.1, read as the reverse complement.
GTGTAAACGAGCCGAGCCGCTCGTGAGCTACTCGAGATCGACTCGATAAAAAAAGCTTGAAACGAGCCGAGCTTTAACGAGCTCAAGCGGAGCTCGAGATTTGAAATAAACGGGCCCGAGCCTGAGCTTTACATATCGAGCTCGAGTCGGCTCGCAAGTTTTAACGAGCTTTTATTTATATAATTTTTATTTAATTTTACAAATCAATGGTTAATATTCAATTACAATAATATAAAATAAGAGGAAATTAAGAGTTGTAGGTATTTTTGGTATTGTCTCTTTTGTTGATTTTTTTAAGTTTCTCCCAAAGTTTTTAAATGTTTATAACTTTTCATATGACAGTATTTTATAATAAAAATTACACCATAAAAACAAGCAATTTTTTTCTTTAATTTGAGTATAGTACTGATATATAAAAAACTTTAAAAAATTCTTTTAAAAAGTGTAATAATTCGTGATATTTGTACTGATTTAAAAAAAATATAATAGTTTGTAATAATTGTACTATTTTACATTTTAAACAATATGATTTGTATTGTTTTGCATTAAAACAACTATTTCTATGTTATTTTGTATTAAACCAACATATTTTATACATATGATTTGTATTGTTTTGCACTAAAACAACTACTTCTATGTTATTTTGTATTAAACCAACATATTTTATACTTTTTAAAAAGTAAAACAACACATATAATTGTGTCCGTTTGCATTAAAAAATGTACTATTTTGTATATGTACTGTTTTAAGTTATGACAATTATTTGTATTGTTTTACGTTAAGACAATATTATTTGTACTGTTTTACATTAAAACAACATTATTTGTACAATTTAAGTAAAACATCATGTATAATTGTGCTGGTTTGCATTTAAAATGTACTGGATTATATATATATTTTTTACGTTAAGACAATATTATTTGTACTGTTTTGTTTTTGGATTAAAATGCAGTTACTCTTATTTCTTAATCGTGCCATATGTTAAAATTCTATTGATTCCTATTATTTTTTTTAGGCAAAATCAATTTCTTGTTTGATCCTACACCTATATTTTTATAAGTTATTATGGAAAGAAGCTAATGTAGTATAATTAATTTGATTAGGCTACTGGATTGTATAATTCATTTGGGATGGATTGATCATTGAAGAGTACGTGGACTAACAGATTGGAAACAAAAGATTAAGGAATTATGGTGGGCTTTGTTTGTGTTAGGGCCCAAGGAATTAAGGTCACGTGGACTTCTTGGGTTTTCTATTGGAAAACCAAGAATAAAAAAAATGGCTTAACAATTGATGAGGAGGTGAGAGGGTTTTTTGAGATTCACATGAAGGGCTGCAAAAACAAAAAGAAGGAAAAAATAGTTGACGAAAGTTACGTCTTTGAAAACGTAATTTACGTACATCAGTTGATCAGTGGCTAATTGAGTTTTCCAGAGGGGGCGAAGAGTGCGAAGAAATATGTTTGGTTCCGGCCATTTTTTAGCATTTTAGAGGCGATTTTGATCATGAGACTTCATCCGGATCATCGGTTTTTATGATTTCATCGTTCAATTCGGTAACGATTTCTTGTGTCATCATGAACATGCAAGGCTAAATCCTTTTGTGATTATTCTGGTGAACGATTTGTATAGTTATTTGTGTGATTCTTGTTAACTTAGTATTGGATTGGATTTTGTGAACCCTTTAAGTTCTTTTTAATTTAACTGTGTGTTCGATTAATTTAAACAGCTTGGTTCGTTTTGCAATAACATAATATCATCGTTTCTTGGTTTTTCTGCATCGGGAATAATTTGGTACCGTGTTTTATTTCACATAATTGAATTGGGTTGAACAATTCAAACAAAGACATGTCTATGTGATCTCCTAACTAGGTCAAACTTGAATCGGATTTTTTATTGCTAGATGTTGATCTCGGAGTAATTGCTTTTCTATGTGATCTCCTAACTAGGTCAAACTTGAAGATTTCTTTTCTTAAAGAACTAATATTACTACACACGAACTCTAAAAATCCTCTTGTTTTTTTCAAGTTGTTTTCAAATATGTCAATCATGAAGCAGCGTGACTTTGAAAATGTTAGTAATGCCAAACCTTCAATGTTAACTCCAGGTGACTTTGATACATGGAAACTTACAATGAGAGGCTTTATCAAGTACCAAGATAACAAGTTGTGGAGATCTATAGTTGAAAACCCTAATATTCCAACCATTGATTCTGTTGTTGATCCATATGTGAAGAGAGTCAAAGAGTTCTCAAAGTACTCTTCAAGATGATAATAAGAAGTGTGAAGTTGGCTCTAAGGCGTTATGGGTATTATAAACCTCACTTCGCAACCAAATATTTCATGTATTCAAGAAATGCAAAAATGCTCATAAGCTACGAAAAATTTTAAATGATACGTATGAAGGTACGGATGAGGTGAAGGAGAACAATAAGGGTGTGTTGAAACAAAGGTATAAGAACTTCAATCATAGAAAGGGTGAATCTATGACAACTCAGTATATGACGTTTGTACACATCATTGATTAAATCCAAAAGGCAAGACTTGAAATGGAGAACAATGATAAAATCAGGAAGTTTTTTAGATCGTCTCATGATATACAGGTTGTGTACTCAGTCACCATCGAAGGGTAGCAAAGATCTAAAACCTTTGCAGGTAGGTGAACTGCATGGCATAGTTAGTGCATATGAGATGGAGAATAATGCCAAGTTGGGAAAATTTGATAAGAAAGCTTATGGAAACTATGACACTCTTTTAATTATTGAATATGAAGCATATTTTAGTTCTAACTCAACTCTCACTTCTACTCCTACTTAGAGTAATCAAGTTCCTTTAATTACTTATCCGGAAACACCAAGGGGTCAGGAGAATGTACATCATTTTGACAGTAGTACTAGTGCCTATGTTGCTCAGAGATCTCATTGTGGGTTCAAGTTTGAAGACCATGAACACATCAGTGCAAATGATTTAGAAGAAATGGACATGGTTACGCAACTGGCTATGGTGTCCATGAGAGCTAGAAGATTCTACAACAGAATAGGCAGGAGCTACAAGGGTGCAATAGACATTAAGATAGGACTGGAGAAGAGCAAAATCAAGTGCTACAATTGTCATCAAATAGGTCACTTTGCCAGAGACTACAAGAGCCCAAGAAGAAAAAATGGTGGTTCATCATATAGAGCCAAGAGCCGGGGAAACTACACCAAACCACCACATGCTCCAACGGAACACCACCTTAATCAAGCTATATGTCACGTCCCACCTGAAATTAAATCGCTATCCTTGCAATATAGACGGCTCCAGGCAAGTCTAGGGGCCTCAAGGGTTGCGTGGAAGACTCTAGAACAACTTATAAAACTCTAGACGGGAGTTAGCACCATGGAAACTACACCAAACCACCACATGTTCCAACGGAACACCACCTTAATCAAGCTATGTGTCACGTCCCACCTGAAACTAAATCGCTATCCTTGCAATATAGACGGCTCCAGGCAAGTCTAGGGGCATCAAGGGTTGCGTGAAAGACTCTAGAACAGCTTATAAAACTCTAGTCGGGAGTTAGCACCATGGAAGGTTCTAGATAAACCCTAAAAGGTTGTGGAATGATCATGAAAATGTCACAAAATCAGCAATTGAAGGATCTAGAAGGATCTTGGATATTTTCTTAGAAATATTTTTTATTTATCCAAAGCTTCTAAAAAACCATCTAAAATTCATGATCTATGACATTCAAACTCAAAATACATAAAATACAAAATGTAGAAAATATTATACGAATTAATATATTGTAACCAGTAAAAATATAATATTAATTTAGGAGAAATTGTTACAACATATTATCACATTAGTCCCTACCACAACACTTTTGATCGCTTATTTCTTAATCTCGTGCTCAAGAGCCGTTGTGATGGTGGTTCTTTCAGAATTGAATCTAGCCTTGGCCGAGTCTTTTTTTATTAATATTTTCCAAACATAATTAATATAAGATAATAGAACAACATTTACAAGTAATAACAACCCAAAATCAATATTTAACAAAATAAAAAAAATCTTTTAATGCTTACATATTGAATACGTGATTGATCACTTAACCATCCTTACTTATCGGCATTATAATATAATGCAACTTTTAGTACATTTCTAATGACCGGGTGATATTCGAGTTTCGGGATTTGTCTATCAACATAACACTACAACTAATATAAATAGCAACAAAGTAATTTTTAAGTACTTAAACACCATAATATAGATATATCAAAAGAAGGTTGCTAATATACTACAACAGACGATCAAAATTCAGAATAACAATAACAATTGAACAACATACAGCCTAATATAGCCTAATATAAAAGTAACAACAACAATTAAGAGCAATGAGCAACCTAATTTAATAAGGGCAGCAGATTATCAGAATATTAACAACAACAATATAAAAATTCCACTTCAGAATATAAAATCAACAGTAGTAATATAAAAATTCACATATCACATGTACTTAGAATTACTCGAGAAGTACTACAAATGAATAAAGAAAAGGAACGAAAGGCACGTGGATAACATCTTTGAAATTGGAGAATGTAGCAGCCAAGAGCAAGAAAGAAAGAGAAAGTTTGAACCTATGAATTATGAAAGACTCAAACAAAGGTAAAAGTGTGAAGAAGAAACGGGTCGACGTAATCCGAGATTGGCCACCCGGGTGTGGACCATCTTAAGTGACAGAAAATGTAGCTATTTGATGTCAAATTTAAGGGAGGCAATGTTGGAAGAATAAATTCGACATCAAGATTGCATATATGTTTAGTATTAATTATGTGACATATATCCTATCGGAAAACGGATTTTAATAATACAAGTTTTACCTTATTGGCGGATAATAATACGAGTTTTGAAATTTCCTCACAATAATATGAGTTTTATGCGTATTGGATTCTAACGATACACCGTTAGTTTTTTACTAACGGTGTTAGTCTGTTGCCTATGTGGCATGTGCCACGTCAGGTGCTACGTAGGATGAAAACAGTCCACGTCAGGTGCTATGTAGGCAACATATATACTAACACCGTTAGTAAAAAAACCAACGGTGTATCATTAGAATCCAATACCCATAAAACTTGTATTATTGTGAGAAAATTTCAAAACTCATATTATTATCCGCCAACAATGTAAAACTTGTATTATTAAAATCCATTTTTCCTTATCCTATTCTAAAGTCTGTTAATGTGTCACTTAACATAAGGTTAGTTATTGTTAGTTAGAAGTTATTCCCGCCAATTTAGGATGTGTCGGTTGGTTGGTTAGTTAACCGCCAAAGTTGTGTACCTATAAATAATATTTAGTCTATTATCTTACTATATTTATCTTAAATACTCTAACAGACTCTAATTAATACTTTACCTAGCTATAAATACTTTGTACCCGTCGTTTGTAAATGTTGACGTGAAGTTTATGTGTAAACCTTTTTATGTTTCTCTCAATCTCACAAATACCTAGCCCCTCAAATTATTCATACGTGATGTGTGAAACAGAATGTAAAACTCAACATGATTGTTGACTTCCTTGGTCAACTGCATGCCTATTATAGCTTGATGGGTCTGAGGTGGAGTAAACAGAATGATAAAAGGGATAATGTTAAGTGGTGGGCTGCTGTTGATGTTAGAAGGTTAATGATTTTAAGAAAGGCTTTTAGTATTGGTTGGATTAGTCAACAAAATTTGGCTAGTGGTGACATTTCTAGATTTGTTTTGAGTAGGGTTGACATTTTGGGTAAACAATATGGTTTTAGGGGTAATTGGATGAACTATCTTTATATTGTGGGTGGTGGCTGAATGTTTGGCATTTTAAGGTCCGTTATATGACTGAAATATAAATTGGATTGCCGTGATTGTTTGTGTGAGATCATGGATTATAAGCTACACTTTGAGGTTGGTTGACTCTTTAAGCCAAATAATTGTTTTGGGATACCAGTTGTTGCTGATCTAGTATAAAGAAATGTATGATTGGAAGATTGGTAATGTTTCTTGGAGTTTATATTAGTTATTGGAGTTTTGATATCAATAGCTTAGTCCATTTGTTTTTAGTCTATAATATGATTCCACGAAATGTTAGAATGTGAGTAGGTTATTGAAGACTGAATATTAGTCTCTTGTTATTTTATATACCAAAATCCTCTGGGGACTGACTATCAGTGTCGTATTAGGTCATTTACAAGATCTTTAAGACTGACTTTTAGTCTTCAACACAGTTAATAAATTGACATAACTTCATTAAGATAATTAGACACTATTAATCAGTCACTAAATCATTTATTACATAAAACACATTCAAAACTGAATATCAATATCTAACTTGACATAGTTTATTAATCTTAACAAGTGAATGTGGAGGTTTTCAACGTGTGTTTCAAGCAGAAAACTTTTACTTGGAATACTATAATTAGGTTTTGAATTTCTTTGGTTCGAAAGATAAAGTGGTGTTTTGGTTTTAGCTTATCTGATACGTTTGCTTTCCCGCCGCAAAGCGCGGGTCAACCATCTCATCTTAATATATTAATAAGTAAATTACACTTTTGGTCCATGTAGTTTAGACATTTTAACACTTTCAGTCCAAAAAGAAATCTTATAACACATTAGCCCCATGATTTAATTTATATAACCATTTTCATCCTTGACACTAACTCTATTAGAATTTTTTAGTTAAACAGAAGAATATTTACTTCATTTTTGCATTTATTGCCATCTATATAAATTAACAAATTGAAGGGCTATTTACGTAAGTTACGTAATTAATATATTATTCCAAAATAATATGTAGTCCGTTGTAAAGAAGTATCTTCTTCTCCGGTAAGAATTCATCTCCATCGTAAGTTCGTAACACCACCCATGCGCCGCCGCAACAAATCGCCGGTTGTCTGGAGTCTGAATTTGTCCTCAACCTTCTCGAGAATAAAAAAACACCGACAATTCAAAAAGCCATAATCGATTTTGACGGTTTGAAAATCAAATAAAAACAAGAATTCATGGGCCATTGACGTGTGTTTTTTTTGAGAAATTATATTATTACATCCATATACTCCAGGACCCAATTTGGTTCACTCTTGGACCCATTGTTATATAATAAAATGAAAATTTTTAAAGGGACAGAAAGAGCAAAAACCCCGTGAAGAATTATTTTTCTTGTTTCCATTAACCATAGTCAAATATTGGTTTCCTATCCTCCACTAAACCCTGATTTGTTGTGAATCCATTCATTGACACCATCGTCTTAGGTGAAGTTTATTTCGTGGAATTCAATGGATTAAAATTGATATATATTTTTAAAATTGTTTTTGATTGTGAAACGAAGAAATTTAAAATGCAATGAATTCTTTTAATCAATGAAATTTAGTACTATTTTAACATTACTTAAAAATCTTTCACTTTAATTAAGGAAAGTCACGTGACCTTAAATTCCATTGAATTCATTCTAATTTAAATTTATCCATAAAACAACTAAGCTCAATTTTCAAAAGAAAACTTTATAAATCTAATTGTGTTTAATTCCATTTAGCAAAGGATTTTATCATTTTAAGATACGATATCAATTTTGAATCTAGAAAGTCTTTTCTTTCCATAAATTGTTGATAAGGTGGATTAGAGGTAGGAGACTCGATTGGTGGATCTAAGGCTATCCGTAGTGGGGCTTGAAACCCATTTTTCACGCCTCTTTCAGTTTCATGCTCCAACCCCATTACGCCTCTGATTTTCGCGCCCCAAACCCCCTCCAAACGTGATATTTCTCAAGCCCCCCCCCCCCCCCCTTTTTCTCTCTCTTTTCATGATTGGCCCACGGCAACTAATCCTTTTTCTGACTGGCTGTCTTTTTTTTTCTTTTTATAAATAAACTGATTTATTAAACAAGTATCTCCACTACACCACTTGCCCATTTGCCATGTCATGGTCCATGTGTCACAAAATGCCCCCATGAGGGGTTTGAAAATTAGTAACCATTACACATAGCCTAAGGAGACGGGGAAGTTCCGATCATATACCATGACTCTATTTTCTTCTGTTTTTTAAAAGTAAATTATATAATTAACAAGTAACTATTAAATAATATTAGTAACTTTCATAAATAGCCATTAGGTGTAAAGGACTGAAATGTCTTTCCACATAACAAGAGTAATCTAACAGAGTTGGTGTTTTGATGTTAGAGACGTAAACTACTATATATCGAAATTAAATCCCAGAGGTAAATGTGTTGAAAGATTTAGTTTTAAACTAAAAGAGTTAAAATGCTCAAACGGTATCACTAAAAATTTAATTTTTTTGGTATTAAGGTTTCATAAGTCGTTAGGCGCTATCAGATCGGTCGACTGGGGAGTTGAGAGTACTCGTTCTAGGTGGGGAGTACTTGGACATGGTAATTATAACGAAAACAAATTTCCATAAGTTATATACATGTTTAAAAACAATTTTTTATAACAAAATACATGAACATTCACATATGTCAATAAATGTTCAACAAAGTGTGAGCATTAAAACTAGTCTTGCATAGTGATGGAAACAATTTTTATATTTATTCCGGTTAAAATAAAATTATATATTTATACACCAATAAATGTATACAAGTTATTACCGCCATTCCAAAAAAAATGTATACAAGTTATTTTTTTTTACAAATATGCATAACAATGACTATAAGCATCTACAGAGAGCGGGGATGAGAGTGTCGCCGATCAAACACGAATTTTGACTGTCTGTACCTGATGTTGACCGCGTACTACCCAGATTGATCAAGTACGCTGTACAGAGTACGCCTACCCTACACGGATTAAAGCAAGAATATATCGACAAGCCAACACCTAACGACTTCTCGACAAGTACTTGGCCGCCTAGCACGATTTTTGCAACATTACTCATGTCTATTTCACCGTTCTAATATTTATTGTTTTTCAGTTTGACGTTATCCTGAGTTGGGCCATGAGTCCACGTATAAAGGATGTACTGCAAGGTTATCTAAATGATTTAAAAGGTTTAAACCTTTTCTTATAAAATAATGCCACGTAACCATCAAGTGGAATATACCTTGAATAATAATTTCATCGATGCCACCCTCATTTGGCGTCCTTCCCCTCCGGTTTTCTATTTATGCACCTTCAACAACAATGATAATAGGCCACTACACACCTAATCTCCATCGACCACCAGTCCACCACCATGATCTCTTCTTCTTTCCGATCCCTTCTCCATCTTGCCGTCTTCCTACTTATCATATCCGCATGTATTCCGCCTTTTATTTCTTCTTCCAAATCCCACGCGCCGCCGCCCACCCAGATCGGCAATGGCTACCGCCTCATCTCCGTCGAGAAATCCCCCGACGGTGCACTCATCGGCCACCTCCAAGTCAACCGGAAAAACAACATCTACGGCCCTGATATCCCTCTCTTGCAGTTATACGTCAAGTATGCATCCACTATTCCACTCCCCCTTCTTCGTTTTCTGTTTTCCAACATTATTACTTTTACAAATACACCCCTCAACATTTTTTCCAGTTTCACATGTTTGGGATTGCTTAATATTTTTACTTATGTTTGTTTAAAGCTAATAAGTCATTTGATATATTTGGATGGAGCATAAGAGGACTGAGGAGTTATGAATTTAGCTTTTCCTTAAGCTCTTATAAGCTATTTTACAAAATCCAAGCATTCTTGGCTTTTCCAATACGTTTACTACTTTTGGCCTGGTTAATTACTAATATACCCTCATTTTTAGAGTATAAGGATTTACGAATATCATTTTTGGTCATTTTATACTAGTAAGCTAAACCAAACAGTTTTTAGAAAATAACTTATTAACTTATTGATTTTTCTCACCACATAAGCTAATACAGACACTTTTTAAGAACTCTTTTTTTAAGAATTCATAAGCCAATAAACATTTCTTAACAAAAAACACTTATCAGGTTAAATAAGCAATCCCAAACATGCAACACATGTATACATCTACGAATTTGTTTTAACAATTTTAAAATAAATTCGAATTATAAAGTATAACTGTTAAAGTTCGTACATTCAAATACTAAATCAAATTTTAGCTTATCGTGACTGAGAAATTACATCAAACAGATGATGTCTAAACGATAGTTTCCTGTTCATTTATTGCCAAAATTTTGATACCGTGTTAATTGTCTTTATTAAATGTTTTTATACTTCCACTATGTTTTCTAAATAGTGAAGTGTACTCAAGTGATATATGATAATAAGTGTCGTCGGTGTGCACTATAAATCTGTGTTATCACATAAAGTTTTTACTTTATTTTGTACTTGGTAAATAGTAATCAAGATTTTCAATTGTTTGATTAAAGTTACTTAAACTTTTTTTCTTCTTAAATTGATAATAACTTCTTATATATAGATATTGATTAATATTTAATGATTATCTTTTTTCTAACTATTTTTAAACTGGTAAATAGTAATCAAGATTTTCAATTGTTTGATTAAAATTACACAAACTTTTTTCCTTCTTAAATCGATAATAACTTTTTATATATAAATATTGATTAATATTTAGCGATTATCTTTTTCATATTATTTTTAAACTGTACAACTATAAGACTTTTTTGTCATTTAGTAAGTCATGTTTTATTATAATTATCTTCTATTTTAAGTTAGTTGTAATAAAATAACTAAATTATTAAGTAATATTTATATATCTTTTGTTTGTCTCTTTTAATTTTGTAAAGCTTAAATTTAAAAAAAAAAATACCTAATGAAAAAGTTAAGTAGCTTTAGAGATAAAAAAAAAATTTAACCGGCTTTAACAATGAGAAACTTGGTTACTTTGAAGGGTATTTTATGTGTTTATTTTTAGTATACGGGTTTAACTTTTGAAAATGGAATTACCGTAACTTTTTTCACTGCGGTAAATAATATCCGACTTCTTCCCGCCGGATTTTCAGGCACGAAACGGATAATCGTTTACGGGTACACATCACCGATGCACAACAGCAACGATGGGAAGTACCGTACAACCTCTTACCACGAGCACACCCTACGACGCCGTTTAAACCTAAACAAACCGTCGCCCAATCTAGTACCAAAACCCCTCTGATCACACCGACAGAACTCGCCGGCGGCGAGCTGATATTCACCTACACCACCGACCCATTCTCCTTCGCCGTCACACGAAAATCCAACGGCGAAACCCTCTTCAACTCCACCCCCTCCAATTCCAATTCCAATTCCATTTCCAGTTCCAATTCCCTAGTGTTCAAAGACCAGTATCTTGAGATCTCAACATCTTTGCCGACACACTCGTCGTTATACGGACTGGGGGAAAACACGCAGCGGCACGGGATCAAGCTCCACGCGGACGATCCGTACACTTTGTGGACGACGTATCAGCCGACGACTAACCTGAACATGGATCTATACGGATCGCATCCGGTGTATATGGATTTCAGGAATGATGGAGTCGGAGGGGAGGGGAAGGCGCACGGGGTTTTGTTGTTGAATAGTAACGGGATGGATGTGGTGTATAGCGGGGGGTCTTTGACGTATAAAGTGATTGGGGGTGTTTTCGACTTTTACTTCTTTTCCGGTCCGGCGCCTCTGGATGTTGTGGATCAGTATACGCAGCTCATCGGTCGCCCGGCTCCGATGCCCTATTGGTCATTTGGTAAGTAGAATTTGTTTTGTGAGAATTTTGTTTGATAAAACGGAAAACGTCGAACTAACTGACAGGAGAAATAGATGGCGTGATTAACGTAGGATTAAAGGTATGTTTGGATAAGCTTTTTGAGTGTAAAAGCACATTTTATCAAAAGTTACTTATTGACTTTTAGCTTTTTCAAAAATTGTTTGGATAAAGTTTTGTAGTTAGAAAAGTCAATAAGTTAATAAGTTGTTTTTAAAAATGTTTGGCTTAGCTTTTTTTTGTAAAATGACAAAAAAGGACATCCTATATATCTAGCTATTTTACTACTTTTTGGAGGGTACAAATGTAATTTACTAGAGCAAAAGTTAAAAGTTGTTTTGAAAAGCTAGGAATTATTGGCTTTTGAGATATTGAAGAAAACAACTTTCTCAAAAGTCATTTTAAAAACTACTTTTGCAATATCCAAACAATTTTTAAAACTTTTTGACTTTTCCAAAAGCCAATATTTACCCAAACATGCCCTAAATATTATAATAATATTAATATTAACAAGAACTACATTGTCAATTAGAGAGAATTAGACGTATAGCATATTAATAGTTTAGAACATTCATAACAACAACATCTTTATAGGGGTTTCTTATCGACAACCCCCCCCCCCCCCCTTTTTTTTTCAATACACCAACCCTATACATGAAGGATATGGCTCTCCTTCACGTATAGTAGGGGTGCCAAAATAAAATAGCTTGCATTTTTCCCTCCCCTTCACGTATAGAAGGGGTGTAAGAATTAAGGATGGGGCTCTCCTTCACGTATAGTAGGCGTGATTAACATAGGATTATAATATAATAATATTTTTAATATTAATAAGAACTCAATTGTCAATTAGAGAGAATTAGACATATAGCATATTAATAGTTTAGAGCATTCAAAACAACATCTTTATATCATACCTTATTTTTAAAATTTAAGTAAATATAAGAAATATATATTTTTTGTCCCACTTTAGCATTGTTATACTTAAACATTATCCTTAAATTTTAAGATATAAATATAAAAAATTGGTAAATATACAAATTTATTACACGAATATGAGTTTTTTTAAGGATAACGAATGCGATGTGAGATGATCTTTAAAAGTTTTAATATTTTATGTATAATTGTGTTTTATAAAAAACTATAAAGATAAAGAAGTTACTGTGAATATTGTTATAATCTACAAGTAAAAAAGAAAAAGAAGAAGTAAACATTAACTACCATATATGCATGAGTGCATGACTGCATGTTACCCAACACTTTTAAGTAAAAATTTTATTGAGTATGTTTGTTTGTTATATGTCATATACAAATAAATAACATTTTAATGAAAAGAAAAGAATTAGGTTTTATAGTTTCTTGGAGGCGTAAATTATAGATACTTTTTTGAACGGCAAAGGACAATGCATTAAAAAAGGATAGTAAGAAACTAGCAAAACCTAATTCTTTTTCTTTTAAAGTAATATTAGTATATATAGAGGTGGAACTAGAAATATTTTTAAGGGGTAGCACACAATATTTTGGCAGGGGTACCGGGACAGCGCCCTGGAATTTTTTTCACACTTTTTATTGTTTTATAACATGTGGTTTATAAAACCGCATGTCGCGAAGGCGATATCCTGGGTACATAAAAACAATAGTTTTAAAAATCCGACATCTTTTCGTTTCACACCAATTATATATCTCCATAGTTAATATAGGATTAATTAAAAAAAATATTTCAATCGTTATAAATATAAAAAAAAATAATAAAACACAAACATTACATGTATTGGAGCCTAAGTTATCAAAGGGTTTGTTAGATTGTTTCACACATCAAATGATCATATGAATGAGAAAAATAAAAATATATGCTTTTTACAGTAATGGATCGAACTAAGTATCTACTATATAGTTTAGAGAAGAATAAAAAATAAATGCTTTATAGATTGAACTAAGGTATCTAGTTTAGAGAAGAATAAAAAATAAAAGCTTTTCACAGGGATCGAACTAGGGTCTTACGTTAGAAAACATGGTGTGGACCACCTGCTCAAAAGGTTCCTTTGATAAATCTTTTGAAGAAAGCAATATATATCGTTTATTATGGGGTGCACAAATATATAAAAACTGAAGAACTAAATTTTTATATACTTCACGTACGAGTTTAAGGTGTAGTACGAACTACCATAGACATAACATAGGTCCGCCCCTGTATATATATATTTTGTTATACGGTTTTTTGTTTATTAGTATTTATATAAAATTATTTGTTTTCACATCTATGCTTTTTTATCAATCCATTCAGAGCTATACTAAAGACAATTTAAAGATTGGTTTTCCAAGGAAAATCTTTCAAGATTTTTTGTTTTCTAACCAGACTTTGCCCATACAAGGACACATGTCTGTAGGTCACCATTCTAATAATACCTCGTAATAAACATGTTAACAAATTATTGATCAAAAATATTTGTTTTCAGACCAATAATTGATAGAAATAATTAAATTTATAGCCAATTTTAACAAGGTATCATACAAATCGTACGATGTTATAGCTAGCGTTTGACCATTATAATGAAAACAAGGAAGACAACATGTAAGCGGTTTTATAATCGTTTTCGAAAAGGCATTTAGTCCAATGATCATATGTAGTGTTTATCTTTACTAAAATGGTACAGGTTTAAATCCTAAAAATTGTATATAAGATGTATTTTAATGATGTGTTTATCGTTAAAAAAAATATATCAATGCCAAATCAGAAGATACACATATTTATATGATTCTTATGGTTTATACTTAAAATCGTAGGGTTTCACCAATGCAGATGGGGCTATCACAACCTATCAGTAGTCGAAGACGTTGTCGAAAACTACAGGAAAGCCCAAATCCCGCTCGACGCCATTTGGAACGACGACGACCAGATGGATGGATACAAAGATTTCACTCTGAACCAGAAAAGTTACCCTCACTCCAAGTTGATTGATTTTTTGAACAGGATACATGCTCGTGGCATGAAGTACATTGTCATCAATGACCCTGGAATTGGAGTAAATTCCACTTATGGCACCTACCAACGAGCCCTTGCTAATGATGTGTTCATCAAATATGAAGGTAAACCGTATTTGGCCCAAGTGTGGCCTGGGCCCGTTAACTTTCCGGATTTTCTCAACCCAAAGACCGTGTCTTGGTGGGCTGATGAGATCCGGAGGTTTCACGAGCTCGTACCAGTAGACGGGCTATGGATTGACATGAACGAGGCTTCAAATTTCTGTTCGGGCTTATGCACAGTACCCAAAGGGAAGCAGTGCCCGAGTGGCACTGGGCCTGGTTGGATATGTTGTTTGGATTGCAAAAACATAACCAAAACAAAATGGGACGAGCCACCTTACAAGATTAATGCATCCGGTACACAAGTCCCCGTCGGGTATAAAACCATAGCGACTAGCGCGGTGCACTATAACGGGGTTCGTGAGTATGACGCCCATAGCATATACGGGTTTTCTCAAACCATCGCTACACACAAAGGCCTTCAATCCCTTCAAGGCAAACGCCCGTTTATCTTGACCCGGTCCACATTTGTCGGGTCGGGTCATTACGCAGCGCATTGGACCGGAGACAACAACGGGACGTGGAATGATCTTAAATACTCGATCTCCACCATGTTAAATTTTGGTATATTCGGTATCCCAATGGTCGGGTCGGACATATGCGGGTTTTACCCCGCTCCAACCGAAGAGCTATGCAACCGTTGGATCGAATTGGGCGCGTTTTACCCGTTTTCACGGGACCACGCGAGCAAATTTTCATCGAGACAAGAACTTTACCAGTGGAAATCCGTGGCCATATCTGCAAGAAACGCTTTAGGTATGCGGTACAAGCTGCTTCCCTACTTGTACACATTATCCTACGAGGCGCACATCACTGGCGCACCGATCGCACGACCGGTTTTCTTCTCGTTTTCGAACATCAAGGAACTGTATGCGCTGAGTACACAGTTCTTGCTCGGAAGTAGTTTAATGGTGTCTCCGGTTCTCGACAAACATCAAACGAAAATCAACATAACGTTCCCTATGGGAACATGGTATAGTTTGTTTGATTTGAGTCGAGCCGTGGTCGCGAAAAAAACCGAATCTTTCTCCGTGGACGCTCCGTTGCACGTGATCAATGTCCATCTATATCAAAACACCATTCTCCCCATGCAAAGGGGAGGTATGATATCTAAAGAGGCAAAAACAACACCATTTACTCTAATCGTAACGTTTCCGGCGGGTTCCACCGAGGGCGAAGCCAAGGGGAAGCTTTACATTGACAACGACGAGCTGCCGGAGATGAAACTGGGGAACGGGGAATCAACGTATGTTGAATTTGGCGCGAAACTTGCGAATGGGGTGGTGAAGATGTGGTCGGAGGTGGAGGAGGGTGAGTTTGCTGTTGAGAAAGGGTTGGTTATCGAAAAATTTGTAATTGTCGGGTTGGCCGGAGTTCATAGAGAGGTTGCGGTGGAGGTGGAGGGTGGCGGCGACGGTGTGGAGGTGAAGACGGCGGAACATTTATTTTTAGATGAGTTGAAAGGGAAAGGGAAAGGGAAAGGGAAGAAGAAGAGCAGATTGGTGGAGGTGACGGGGATTGAGTTACCGGTTGGTAAAAGTTTCGCGATGTCATTGAGAATCAACGGTTAATTAGTTGGTTGTTTGTTTGAGACCAACGGTTAATTAAATACTAGTCTTGCATAGTGATAGAAACATTTTTATGTAATGTTGGTTAAAATATAATTTTATATTTTTACATTTATAAATGTATACTAGTTATTTATTACAAGCATGCATTAACAATGACTATAAGCATCTACGGAGAGACGGATGAGAGTGATGACCAGGATCTAAGTTGTCAGACGCCTCGAACTTGTACATGCTCGACTTAACATTTTAAAACCAAGTTTGAATACTAAAGTATCAAAAGATTTATTAGAGTTAAGCAAAGTTTTTAGTTAAACGGAAGCATTTCAACAAAGTTTTAACAAGTCGAATGTGGAAGCGACAACCACAAGAAAACAGTTTAAAAAGTGTCGTTTTGCCCAAAGCGACAAAAGTTATTATGCAAATACAAACTATGCAGAGTGACAATATGAATGATCATAGCGTGCTCCTTAGATGCTCCTAAGGACTTGAAAAGAACATACTAAAAAGTGTCAAAGCTAGGTTGGTGAGTTCATAAGGTTAAGCACATATATAACATTTATCAAAACTGTTTAATAAACAGTTACCCTCACCGAGGCATAACCCAAGCATGGAGTTCACCGTGAAAAGCTGATATTTATACAGTGGGTAGCTAGTCCATAAGATTTTATAACACCATAGGGTTTCGTGACACCATTACTGACAGTTAATTTGCCTTCCAGCCATATTGTTTGCAAGTAATGACCGCGCTAGAGACAATGTAATACCCTTCCCGCCCTCGGTGGTCGAGTAGGGTTTGTCAGGCCCAGCACATTTACCTTATATTTTCCCAATATAAATTATCCATGGTTCACCTTTATGGAAGGACTTTGAGCAAAAATTTCATTCGTGGTTTATAAAGTTTTGAAAAAAATCATCAAGTTAAAGTTGTCAAACAAGTTAAAAGTGGGGTATGAACTCACCTTAAAAAGTAATTTAGTATTTTTAGTAAGTAACCAAACGGTAGCAATGAATCATCTTAGACTTTACCTATGACATGTAGCAGTGTGAGTGTTGACTGTGTTAACCGATTGTCCCGACAACACGCAGACAATAGACAAGTAAACTCGAATACACATTCATGATTGAATTTAGATTTTCTGTATTTAACCTAACACGTATATCGCATGAAATACCCGATAAAATAATTTACCTATTTATTAATCATGTACATGAATGGATAAATTAAAAAAGAAAAAAAAGAATAATAATCTTTATCTTTAATTAATACTAATAAAGCAATAAAATGGATGACACATGTCT
Organism: Deinandra increscens subsp. villosa; assembly: GCA_039602395.1. Taxonomy (NCBI): domain Eukaryota; kingdom Viridiplantae; phylum Streptophyta; class Magnoliopsida; order Asterales; family Asteraceae; genus Deinandra; species Deinandra increscens. Next base: position 3,790,201 of record JBCNJP010000027.1, on the reverse strand, counting down.
CATTAGTAGGAGATCCACATCAGCATCGCCACATGTCAAAACCACATTCAATTATCAATTTATTAAATTATTAATTAAGTATAGTTACCAATTTTGTAAAACTAAATTTCCATTTAAAAAAATTGACAAACTTAATATAAATTTAATAAATTTACTTAATAATTTGATTATTCTAAAAAACTAATCAATAATTTGTCAACCATAATAAATTTAATTTTTCTAACCGTTTTTTTAATATGTATTTAAAATAAACTCAACTCGTGTAATAAACGGGTTACTAACCTAGTAGTAATAATAAAATGCTAACAAATGTTACACGAGATGATTTAATTTGATTTTGAAACATATTTTTTCTCCTTCTTGTAACTAAATTTCCTTCACCGCCCTTCATCTTAGATTTAACTTTCGCTACCCTCCGGAGCCTGCCTATCGTCACCACCGAACAAACTCCCGATTTCTATCGACCAGTCGATCACAAACTGGAACTACCAATAATCCTTATACGAATGGAGTCATGGTCACCTTTTACTATCTAAATAAATCATGAACAATCGAATTTCTTATCGTAACGATCTCGTTTCAGTATTGTAAGACTATGTTATCTTTTATATAATCCGCTGCAACTTTGATAACATACTTGGTTTTCAAACATAAACGAAACTGTTAGACGTCGTTCTTTGTATCCACGACTATGACCCCATGACGTCATACGCCCACGTAATCATAAACATCGGGGTGTGACAGATCGGTATCAGAGTCGTGGTTATAGCGAACTAGGTAACAAAAACAAAGAAACCTAGACTATAGCCCGCTCTACGAGACATCCATTTGCATACAAGGCTCACTATCAACATCCAGAGGTACGAAAATACATGTCATAGCTAAATATGTAGCTTTGCTATTACTTATGTGTATAATTACTTATGTGTATAATTACTATCTTGTTATTATACACGACTATGACCCCATGACGTCATACGCCCACGTAATCATAAACATCGGGGTGTGACTGTAAATTTATGTCATTCAGTCCAAATTTTTTTATATACTTAGTCTAACCCCATTTTTTTGGTCCCATGATTTTCTGCCCCAACTTTTTTTGGTTCAAAGCTTCGCCACTTGCCATCCCAATATACTACCGGACCAGACCATAGCTGGCCCATTGTCCAGGCCTAATAGCCCTTACCATGGGTCGGTCTCTGTTTTTCTCGTCGAAGGTCACGTACAACTGAACTGAAATAAATAGGTAGTTCTTGCCAATAATTAATCGTAAAAATTTATAGATTTTGTTTACGATTAGTTATTGACAAGAACTACCTATTTATTTCTCGAAAGTCTACTCTACTCAATGTAACATCAACAATCGTGTCAGTTTCTTTCTTTTTTATTCTACACGACTCAACTACAATTATAAACTACTTATTCTCTCCAGAATTAAAAATAAAAATTTAAGGGAAAAAATGAAAATATTAATAAAAACATAATTTCTTTTATTAAACTTTTTTTACATAAAAATAAAACTTACATTTAATAATTTTTATTTATATTTAAGTCCGCACTCAAGAAATTAAAATAACCTTTATTTCCTCGTCCTGTTGTTCGAAGAACGCAAATTGAATGCGATCGTGCGGCATCAAATAATCGTTTGATGAACGACTATATTTTCGAGCGTCCAACATATCGAAATCCTAAGACGTTCTTTACTCGTTTCCGGATGAGTAAACGTATGTTCCTACGTATAGTCCACGATTTGGAAGAAAGATATACGTAATTTCAACAACGATGTTACACACGCGGGAAGCTCGGATTTACCGCCATTAGAAGTGTACATCGGCATTACGTGTTCAGGCGTACGAGACCACGACAGACATCAACGATGAATACTTAAAAATGACGGAGAAGACAACAAGAGATACGTTTGAGCATTTTGTTAAAGGTATATATTATTTTTATAATTGTTATACTTTTTTAAATTGTTATACTTTTTTAAAATTGTTATAATTTTTTAAATTGTTATACTTTTTTTAAAATTGTTACAGTTTTTAAAAATTGTTATACTTTTTTTAAATTGTTATAGTTTTTAAAAAATTTTATATATATTTTGTAAATTGTTATATTTTTAAAGGAATTTTGAAGTGTACGACGCACGTTATTTACGAAAGCCAACGTGAAATGATCTTCAAAACTTATATGAGCGGCATGATAACAAGTATGGTCTACCAGGTATGATTGATAGCATAGATTGCAATAAAGGGCATCGAGTGTACCTTCGCCAATGGGATAATTGTCCACCACATTGAGAGACCAATTCACACGAGGGGATTTAAATGTCCATAAATCGGCAAGAAAGGGCATCGAGTGTACATTGGGCACCTTGGTCAAAAATGGCATTAAAAAAAATCCTTGCTGATTATGAACGCTGGATAAAATAAAAGATTGTATGCGTGCCATCATCATCCACAATATGGTAAATGGGGACAGGGGAAAAGTGATATGTTCATTTTACGATCCCCAACACCAGGAGAATCTGCATATTCACCTATAGAGCAAAGTCTGGAAAATTTGGCGAACATGCGGTTTAGACAACAATATAAAGCAATAATGGCGGAATTGGTGGAGCATACATGGGCAAATCGTTCACATAAGAATGTCCACCAAGATAGTGATGAGGCCGGCGATGGTGATGACGATGATGACGACGACGGTGATTGTGATGACGATGATGATGATGATGTTGATGACGAGGAGGAGGCGTATGTTGAAGTTCCAGACGATGACTAGTTTTAGTTTTATCATTTTGTAGTTTTTTAATTTTTAAAATTTTAAATTATGTAACTTTTTTATTGAAATAAAATTTGATGTTTTAGTTTTATTATAAAATTTTTAAAAAAAGATGATTGAGTAATCAATATTAAATCATGAGATAGAGCTTATAGGACATTATGACTACATCACTTACTTTATAACCACACTTCTTGACTTGGATTCCACATATAGCCTTAGAGTAGAGTTGGCGATCAAACGGTTTTTGCCTAGTAAAAGTCGTGCTAGGTGATAACTCGCTCCCCAAACCTGTTTCGTAAGGAATTACGGACTCATCCAAATCGGAAACACCAACCCAAGAAGTAGCTATATCGTATCTTCCACTAGAAGCGCTAATCATCTTAAAACCATTCAATATAATTCGAGTAAAATTATTTTAAATTTTCTAGGATAAATATATACCATTTATGATTTAAAAGGTTTAAACCTTTTCTTATAAAAGATGCCACGTAACCAACAAGTGGTATATACCTTCAATAATAATTTCATCTATGCCACCCATCATTTACCCCATGGCGCCCTTTCCCCTCCGGTTTTCTATTTATGCACCTTCAACACAGTGATAATAGGCCACTCTACCCCTAATCTCCATCAACCACCACCGCAAACAACCACCATGATCTCTTCTTCTTTCAGATCCTTTCTTTATTTTGCCTTCTTCCTTATCATATCCGCAAATATTCCGCCTTATATTTCTTCTTCCAAATCCCACGCGCCGCCGCCCACCCAGATCGGCAATGGCTACCGCCTCATCTCCGTCGAGAAATCCCCCGACGGTGCACTCATCGGCCACCTCCAAGTCAACCGGAGAAACAACATCTACGGCCCTGATATCCCTCTCTTGCAGTTATACGTCAAGTAAGTATCCATCCACTCCCCCTTCTTCGTTTTCAGTTTTCCATTCTACCCCTCCAACATTATTACTTTTACAAATACGCTCCTCAACATTATTATTTTTACAAATACACCCCTCAACATTATTTCAAGTCTCACAGTTTCAAACTTTTTACTTTATTTTATAACGGGTAACTTCACAAAATAGTAACCAAAGATTTCCAATTGTTTGATTAGAGTTACTCAAAGTCTCAAACTTTTTGTCTTCTTAAATCGATACCTATTTTTAATAAATTTATGTTTTTATAAAGTTAAGTAAGATAAAAAAATATGTGAATGTTAGTTAATATTTAGTGATTATTATTTTTTTTTTTCAAATTCAATTTTGTCTTAGATTGAACAATTAGAAAATTTGTTTATAATTTTGTAATTTCTTTTTTATCACATTTATCTTCTTTTGTAAGTTAATTTGGAAATAAACAACTAAATTATCAACTAACATTTATATATTTTTTGTTTCTCACTTAACTATAAAAAACTTAAAATTTATAAAAGTTAGATATCTAATGAAAGTTGATTTAGAGAGGTAAAACAAATGAAGCGACAAATGAGGACACTTGGTTACTTTGAAGGGTATTTTATGTGTTTATTTTTAGAATAGGGGTTAATCTGTTAAAATGGAATTACCGTAACTTTTTTCACTGCGGTAAATAATATCCGACTTCTTCCCGCCGGAATTTCAGGCACGAAACGGATAATCGTTTACGGGTACACATCACCGATGCACAGAAGCAAAGATGGGAAGTACCGTACAACCTCTTACCACGGGCACACCCTACGACGCCGTTTAAACCTAAACAAACCGTCAACAAAAACCCCATCACACCGACAGAATTCGCCGGCGGCGAGCTGATATTCACCTACACCACCGACCCATTCTCCTTCGCAGTCACACGAAAATCCACCGGCGAAACCCTCTTCAACTCCGCCCCCGACAAATCCAATTCCAATTCCAATTCCAATTCCAATTCCCTGGTGTTCAAAGACCAGTATCTCGAGATCTCAACATCTTTGCCGACACACTCGTCCTTATACGGACTGGGGGAAAACACGCAGCGGCACGGGATCAGGCTGCGCCCGAACGATCCGTACACACTCTGGACGACGGATCAGTCGGCGATTAATTTGAATATGGATCTGTACGGATCCCATCCGGTGTATATGGATTTGAGAAATGATGGAGTCGGAGGGGAGGGGAAGGCGCATGGGGTTTTGCTGTTGAATAGTAACGGGATGGATGTGGTGTATAAAGGGGGGTCTTTGACGTATAAGGTGATTGGGGGTGTTTTCGACTTTTACTTCTTTTCCGGCCCGACGCCTCTGGATGTTGTGGATCAGTATACGCAGCTCATCGGTCGCCCGGCTCCGATGCCATATTGGTCATTTGGTAAGTAGAATTTGTTATATGAAAATTTTGGTTGATAAAACAGAAAACGTACAAAAGTGAGATGTTTTGATTAGGGGTGTGTTTGACAAGATCCAAAAACACAGACAAACACGACATGAACCCAATTTAAGATTCGTGAGTTTGGGTTTAGTATAAATGGATTTGGGTCAGCTTCGGGGACCCATTTATTTAAACGGGTCACATGCACCGGTTTTTGTAACTTGAAAACATGCATGATGAATCATATATACCGGTTTTTGCAACTTAAAAGTTAAAACATTAGATTTGATTTATTGTAGCAGTCAAAAAAATTCTTTGTTTTTACATCTATGAGTTTTTATTTTTTTATCAGTCCATTTATTGCTATATTAAAGACAATTTAAAGATTGGTTTTCCAAGAAAAATCTTACAAGATTTTCTTGTTTTCTAACCAGAGTTTGCCCATACAAGGACACATGTCTGTAGGTCACCATTCTAATAATGCCTTTGTAATAAACATGTTCACAAATTATTGGTCAAAAATATCTATTTTCAGACCAATAATTGATAAAAATACATAAACTTATAGCCAATTTTAACAAGGAATCATACAAATATTATGATGTAATATAGGTAGCGTTTGACCATTACAATGAAAACTACGAAGACAACAGGAAAGTAGACTCCTAGTCGTTTTTAAAGTACATTTACCCCAATCATACCTAATGTTTATCTTTATCAAACTGATACAGATTCAAATTTAATAAAATGGATAATAGGTGATTTTTAATGGTTTGTTTACTGTTAAAAAAACTGCATCAATGCTAAAACAGAAAGATGCACATTTTTATATGATTCTTACCGGTTTATACTTAATTTGTAGGGTTTCACCAATGCAGATGGGGCTATCACAACCTATCAGTAGTCGAAGACGTTGTCGAAAACTACAGGAAAGCGCAAATCCCGCTCGATGTCATTTGGAATGACGACGATCACATGGACGGACACAAAGATTTCACTCTAAACCAGAAAAGTTACCCTCACTCCAAGTTGATTGAGTTTTTGAACCGGATACATGCTCGTGGCATGAAGTACATTGTCATTAATGACCCTGGAATTGGAGTAAATTCCACTTATGGCACCTACCAACGAGCCCTTGCTAATGATGTGTTCATCAAATATGAAGGTAAACCGTATCTGGCCCAAGTGTGGCCCGGGCCCGTTAACTTTCCGGATTTTCTCAACCCAAAGACCGTGTCTTGGTGGGGTGATGAAATCCGGAGGTTTCACGAGCTCGTACCAGTAGACGGGCTATGGATTGACATGAACGAGGCTTCAAATTTCTGTTCGGGATTATGCACAATGCCCGAAGGGAAACAGTGCCCGAGTGGCACTGGGCCCGGTTGGATATGTTGTTTGGATTGCAAAAACATAACCAAAACAAGATGGGACGAACCGCCTTACAAGATTAATGCATCCGGTACACAAGTCCCCGTCGGGTATAAAACCATAGCGACTAGCGCGGTTCACTATAACGGGGTCCGTGAGTACGACGCCCATAGCATATACGGGTTTTCTCAAACCATCGCCACACACAAAGGTCTCCAAGGTCTTCAAGGCAAACGCCCGTTTATCTTGACCCGATCAACATTTGTCGGATCGGGTCATTACGCAGCCCATTGGACCGGAGACAACAAGGGGACGTGGGACGATCTTAAATACTCGATCTCCACCATGTTAAATTTTGGTATATTCGGTATCCCGATGGTCGGTTCGGACATATGCGGGTTCTACCCCGCTCCAACCGAAGAGCTATGCAACCGTTGGATCGAATTGGGTGCGTTTTACCCGTTTTCACGGGACCACGCGAATTACTATTCGCCAAGACAAGAACTTTACCAGTGGAAATCCGTGGCCATATCAGCAAGAAACGCTTTAGGTATGCGGTACAAGTTGCTTCCCTACTTGTACACGCTATCCTACGAGGCGCACATCACCGGCGCACCCATCGCACGACCGGTTTTCTTCTCGTTTCCGAACATCAAGGAACTGTATGAGCTGAGCACACAGTTCTTGCTCGGAACGAGTTTAATGGTGTCTCCGGTTCTTGACAAACATCAAACGAAAATCAGCGTAACGTTCCCTCCGGGAACATGGTACAGTTTGTTCGATTTGAGTCGAGCTGTGGTCGCGAAAGAAACCGAGTCTTTCTCCGTGGACGCTCCGTTGCATGTGATCAACGTCCATCTATATCAGAACACCATTCTTCCCATGCAAAGGGGAGGGATGATATCTAAGGAGGCGAAAACGACACCGTTTACTCTAATTGTGACGTTTCCGGCGGGTTCCACCGAGGGGGAAGCGAAGGGGAAGCTTTACATTGATAACGACGAGCTGCCGGAGATGAAACTGGGGAACGGCGAATCGACGTACGTTGAATTTGGCGCGAAACTTGCGAATGGGGTGGTGAAGATTTGGTCGGAGGTGGAGGAGGGTGAGTTTGCGGTTGAGAAAGGGTTGGTTATCGAGAAATTTGTAGTTGTTGGGTTGGCCCGGGTTCGGGGAGAGTTTGCGGTGGAAGTGGAGGGCGGTGGCGGTGTGGAGGTGACAATGGCGGAGCATTTGTTTTTAGATGAGTTGAAAGGTGAAGGGAAAGGGAAGAAGAAGAGCAGAATGGTGACGGTTACTGGGATTGAGTTACCGGTTGGTAAAAATTTCGCGATATCGTTGAGAATGAACGGTTAATTAGTTGGTTGTTTGTTTCTGATCAACGGTTAAAATTGGCGTTAATTATGGTTTAAAATTTTGTATGCTGTCGTTGATGTGGATTGTGGAGTCAGAAATTCATAGACAAACTGGTTTAAAATATATTCTAAAATCTTGGTATTATGTTTGATTGTGTTTCATTCGAAAAACAAAAGGAATATGTGTCAAAAAATAAAGCCTTGAGGTTAATGAGGTATCTTTATGTATACCTCACTCCTCCTCCAACTCTCCATGCAAAAAGATGTTATTTACATCTACTTGAATGATTATCCATCCCTTCTTTACCGCTATTGCAAGCAAGCTCCGAATGATTGACAAGTTTGGCAACCGGTGTAAACGTTTCATGATAATCAACTTTCATTTGGGTGAAGCCATTAGCGACCAACCTTGTTATGTATATATTGACCTCACCTTGGGCTCGTACTTGATCTCATTATAACATGCTTTTCTTTCAGTAGTTCTTTGATAGTCCATGTACCATTCTTCTCAAGGGCATGAATTTCTTTCTTCATTGCCTATTATCATCTGAATCGATGGCCATCAGGTAAGCTTTATGAGAAATTTTTAAAAAAACATGAAAATAGCCAAGGGGTACACCATCAATGGATTTTTATTGGAGACGGGTCGTGTATGGTCTATCGATGGGGAAGTTTGACGTTGTAGTCGGCAAGATGTCTCGATTTTTATTCTAATATTGGTACTGCACTTTCAACTGACTCGTTCATATTTTTACTTTGTTCCATGTTACCCTTGTTCATATTCTCCATGTTGGCCAGTGGCGAAGCTAGAAATTTTGAAGTGGGGGGTCGGGATCTAATTTTTTTTTTCATAAAGCCAATTTTTGGGTAATTTTTGAAATGGGAGGGCGAAACCGGAGTATATCAAAAATTTTCTACACGAAAATTATATACCCCATACATCGCAAAAAAAAATAATTCGGGGGGTCGGACGCCCGCGCCATTGATGTTGGCAATTGTTTCCTCCAAGTCATTATGTTGGGCTGAGGAGAAGATTTCTTGATCTGGGCCATCTTTATTTTCATTCTCTTCATTTCGGCTCGATGGAAGACTCTCTTTAGTTGGGCCACTGTTCCTTTCTCTTGGACTGTTTTCCTTCTTCATTCTACTCACTAATACACTTCCACTACTTCAACAATTTTGTTTTCTTCTTCCAACCACTTGGGACTTAAAGACAACTTCTTTGTCTTTGTGCTCATTACGTTTAGAAAACGGAAACACATTTTCTACAAATTTTACATCTATTGAAATGACAATTTTTCTATGCTTTGCATCATACATTTTAAATCATTCTGTTCTCCCCCGATATCCAACAAAAATTCCCGATCTCTCCCTTATTTCAAACTTGTCCCCTTTTGATTTATGTGCTCCTATAATACGTTAAACATCCAAATACCCTTAGGAGGTCATAATCCGGCTTTCGATTATATAGAATCTAGATGGGGCTTTATTCTCTATCACTTTTGAGTGTACCGCTTTTGAAATCATGTTCGGTTATTGGAAAATAAATAACCGAAAATGTCCGTTTCGCCTTTTTGGTTATTTTGGTTTCCTGATGCTCACCCCTGATTGTTTAATCGATTATTGTTCGAGGCGTATAATGTATGCCGGGGAGACGTTATTTTAAGAAGTTTGTTTAATCTAAGAAGGATAACTATAAAATAACATCAATGTGTATTTCTAATATTGCGTCTTTTTTGTTGTCATTGTGTTTTTCTAAAATTATTAGTTTTGAACAACATAATTATAAAATAACATCAATGTGTATTTCTATTTTCTAATATGTAAAACACAATAATAAAAAAATAACAAATGTATTTAATATGCAAAAACAATAACAAAACAAGATGAAATGAGTTAAAATACAAAATATAATGATAAATACATAAGATACAATGATCCCATATAACGAGGTAAAAATGCAAGTTGTGACGAGTTAGCTAAACCTACTTTTCTCTTTTATGTGCTAACATTAAAAAATCTTATAAAAATGTGTCATGTTTCCGATAAAATACAAATAAGTTTATTGCGTTTTTTTTTTTTAATTTCAATAAATTTTTTTAACGTATAAAAGATGAGTTATATTTGAATTATGAGACTTTCAAAGATAATACACAATCATGAGCAAGTAGTAAACATGTTCCAATACAACAAAGACACTAAGGGGAGGCGGTATGGTAGGGTTATCGGGACGCGGTTTCAAGGGAACCGCATGGCTCCATCCGGTTCACCATATCGTCTTATGCGGTTCCCCTTCCTGGCTTCTCTTCCACGGTTCGATATGGCTTCCGGAAGCCCGCCTGAGCCGGCCCAAACTATCCGTTGAAACCTTTTTTTTTTTTTCTTCAAACATACACTATATAGAGAGTTAAAAAAACTACTGAAACAAAAACTAATTTTGTGCTCAACCCCGGTGTTTGGAGCTGCATTCGTGCGTACAGGAAGCCAATTTTGCCAAATTTGCACCCCCCCCCTGCGCGCAGGTAGATACTCGAGTAAAACACAACATAAGAACTTAACATGTCATGTAGGTTTTCATATATAAACTAGCAATGTTTTAGTTCCCACACCAATGTGGGACAAGCTAAATAAAAGAAAAAAAATAGACTTTTGTTCTCAAACCAATATGGGACAAGGTAATGAAAGAAAAAAAATAAACTTTTTTGTTCTTAGATATGGTCATATGGAAGTGTTTTTAACCGAAGTGTTTTTAACAAAAAAATAAACTTTTTTGTTTCTCAGATATGGTAATGAAAGAAAAAAAATAAACATTTAATTTTTTATTTTTTAATAAATGTTGTAATTTTTTTTTATTTCAAGTATTGTATCGTTTAATTTTAATATTAGTGGTTTTTTTATTTTATTTTATGAAACTTGTTTATTAAAAGTTGTACAAATAAAAAAAAAACGGATTATATGTGGCTTCTCCAAGCCACACCACAACTATACCATGTGGTGTGGCTTGACATGGCTTCAAAATCTTGCAATTTGAGTTGGCGGTGATTGATTGGTTAGTGAGCATGGCTTCCCCAAGCCATGCCACAACCATACCCCCTCCCCTAAGAGGTTTTGTATTGAGCCTCTCGTGGGGGTGTGAAACCTTCAAAACGTCCGGAACACCACCCCCTTGGTGTTTTGGGGGGCGTTTTGGACACCTCCGTGGTTATTTCAACGTTATGAAGAGAATATTTTTTTTCTTTCTTTTCCTTTTTCACCAATCAAATAAATACATGCACCTCAATTCAATTTTAAACTTTCACACCACTACTCACTACACCACTTTTTCACTTTCACATCACTTCCTGCGTGGTACGCTTTTCAGTTTTATAGTTGCAGATATCCTTTCGTCGTGATCATTATATTCGTTGTATATAGTTGTTTATGATGTATAAATGTTCGTGTCGAGTCGTTTCACCCATTGTCTTGTTTGGTGCAATTATATGCATCGGGTTAAAACCGTAGTATAAGTAGGATTTTGAACTCATATTTATATAAACATATGGTTTTATATAGGTTTTATTTCGTAAGAGGCCATATTTTAAGACGAGTCACAATGAAAAATCTATAAAATTAGGGACCATATTTCCACAATTCCACACGAGTTAAAGTAAACTGTTAAATGTCCGAGTGTTGTAAGTTGTTATCAGAGTACTCTGATTTGATAATTAAATACTGAATAAGAATTACTTAAACTCAAACTTTATTTATTCATGATTCTTTGGGGGCGAAACTTTGATCCGAGACGTTTCAAGACTAATGCACAAGCTTATAAGGTAATATGATTCTAACATTTGTTATCACATTTGAAATATTATAATGCGTGAGTTGACGAACATAAATCTACTTATTCATATGATGTGTTCGAATTGAACGTTTACTCGTTTAGTGTTGTTGATATTAGTTGAAGATATAGTCTAAGACTTGATTATAACTTAAAGCTAAGTTGTTAAGTTAGAAATTTATATGCGTGGAGATTCTTAAAAGGCTTCCAAAAAAAACCATGTTGTGTTGTAGTAAGCTATAGTTGGCCTTTAATACTTAACACAAAAATAAATCAAACAGTGATTCGTGACCAAGGGTTCTTTCGGACATTTGAAGGTAAGTACCTATCTTGAATTACTCATGAATATTGTAGACGCTACACGTTGTTGAACAAGGAATGATAAACCGTAAAGTTGTTATAAGCTTAATAAGTTTTTCAAGTAATATATGTGATCACGTGATGCATGAATTGGAATTTGTTTACCTAAAATGTGTTATGGTGATAATATAAAGTCATCTGTAGAGTATATAGACTAGTGCATCCGTTTGGTGTATTATGAACAGTAATATATCCGAGGTGGAGAAAATACAAGTTGCACTCTTCTTTTGTAAAGGCTTTTAATAATCGAACATCACCAAACGTATTAAAGAATAAGTTATTATATTTAAAGGATTCAGGTATTTCCGATCAATAGAAAAACCAAGTACCAGCATGGCAAAATCAAAGGTTCAATATATTCAGGAATAATGCAAAGTGGAATTGATAAAAATAAGTTCTTCAATATAAAGACAATACAACATGTCTTGTTTAAATAAAAGAAATTACATCAACGATCATATCAAGTAGTTATTACAGAAGATTAGACGCCACAAGTGAAAGATATATGTTAAATTGAGGGGGAGTATTATACGCGTTGTACTTTTTCTCTAACTAAGTTTTTCCCGATGAGTTTTCATAATAAGGTTTTTAATGAGACAACATGACGGATCCTGCAATATTGATAATATCGATATTCAGGAACTGAACCAACATTATCCAATAATATAATACTATTAATGTGTAATATAAAATAAATCTCTCTGAGAGAGTGTGTTATAAATACAATCATTTATTGGCCCGACCAAATGTTTACCGGCTTTAGAGTTTTCAGTGGCGTATATATGTGTCTGTGATGTAGAAGTGGACAAAAAAACCGGTTGCTGGATTGGTTTGGGCAAAAAAACCTTCCTTGGTTTCTCGGAAAACTGGTTATAATTCCTAACGAGCCGGCCGGTTTCATTTCGGTTAGACACTTTAAGCAACCTAACCGGTTACCAAATAAGTTATTCGAACTGGTTACAGCAACCGAATAAAAAACCGGTTATGCCTATAACGGTTATATAACCGTTGGGGATGGCTCTAGCCGTTTTTTGGAAGTTTCTTGCTAATTTTCACCCCCCCCCCCTCAAACTAGTATAAATACATGGGACTGTTTTGGTTACATCACACCACCTCTCTTTCATCTCTAAACACTCTTTAAAAAATTCCAAAAACCCCAAGGAAAAGATCACGATGGCAAACACCAACAATGTTGTGGTTAACCAACCACCGCGGGTCGTGAGGGTCATTCTGACAAGGAGGGTACATGAGGTTTAGAATAATTACGATTTGTGTGAAATGTCAAGTGGTAGTGAAAATGCACGATACAAAAATTGTGCTGCTATACTTAAAATTGTTTCCACAACCACATTTGCATGGACATACCCGCATGCATGCTAAACCGTTTCCAAGACGATGAACAATGAGACGTGCTTTAATGTTCTTTTAGTTAAAGTGTTGTTGACGTTTTTGTGGTTCGTATTAATATTAAAGTGTTGTTGACGCTTTGTTGTTCGTTTTAATATTAAAGTGTTGTTGACGCTTTGTTGTTCGTATTAATATTAAATTGTTGTTAACGTTTAATAATAGGTTTTATTTAATAATGTTAGGGTCCCGTAATTTCATTCCGGTGGAGTGTAGAAGAGGAGGATGTCAAGTCCTCTTAGATTTGAGAATCTTGCAAGTACGAGGTCAAATAGGGCGGAATCTAAGTTTGATCAAGAAGGTCGAACAATCGATTTAAAAGATTAACACAAAGAACATAAAAAAATCTCAATGTTTGCTGATGCTCAAGCTCAAAAATAGAGATTACAAGTGTTTGTGAAGGAGTCAAGATTAGACAATGAAAAACACCCACTTAGTCTCTACCAATCTCTTGTTTATAATTACCTAAAATGAGCTATTTATAGCAATTACATTGAGTGAGACAAATATTAAATAAAAAATGATAGTAATTACATTGAGTGAGACAAATATTAAATAAAAAATGATAGCAATTACATTGAGTGAGACAAATATTAAATAAAAAATGTTAAGTTTGAGAAACGTCTCGACTGAGTCCTTTAGGCTATTTCCAACTCTTTCATATCGTCTTGAGCATTTTGGAGTAGATTTGACATGAACTTGATCACTTGGCTTGAATCTCGGATAAATATCTTGGTTGTCTCGATTAACTTTGTCTTCACGGTTGATGTTGGTTAGTTAAGACAAAACTCGATAAGGTTGAAGTTGAATTGGTAAGGCTTAAGCTGGATCGGTAAGGCCTAAGGTTGGATTGGTATGTCTTACCAGATTTACACTTAACGATCCAGATGGATAATTAAGAACAAACTGGATTGGTAAGGCTTGAGGTTGGATCGGTAGGCATATCCGATTTACACTTAACGATCCAGGTGGATAGGTAAAGCAAAATTGGTCGGTCAGACCAAATTTCTAGTTCACCGGATTCAGTTTAGCCAATAATGATCCCTTTTGTCAAATCTTGAACTCCAAACTCAAATAATATGCAAACCTTTGAAATCTTCACGTTTTGCAGACTTGAGAAATTCTCGAATATCTTCAATATTGAATTACATTGGATGCATCATCTTCACCTAATCAATTGATCAGTCTTGGAATATATTAAATGTTCTAACCGGTTCATATCGAGTTCATAATTTTTTTATCTATACCTGGTTTCAAACCAAACCGGTTCCTAGTCTAACTGGTTTTAACTAGTAAACCCCTAACAAAAACCGGTTACGAAAAAGCGGTTTATACACCTCTACTATGATTGATGTATGTAAAGTTGGATGATTTTCTCTATTGATTTAAATTAGTTTCTCCTCTTTATTTTCTTGTTTTGTTTTACCTTTTAATTGAAAACAACATAAATTATGGTTTTTAAATTTTTATTAGAATGTTGAGACCTAAAAAGTAAGAAGAGATATAATCGTTAATACATGTGACCAAATTAGAGATATATTTAAGGTGATATTATATACATGCACAATTTAAAAAAGGTATTAAATCATCTTGAAACTTTTGATGCCAAATCTCCAAAAATAAACCCAAATCATTCATTCATGGTATAAAAACGAACAGGCCAACTAAGATATGAAGAATCTTAGTTGATAATAATTAAACAAAATTCACTTACCATCAATAAAATTTGGGAAATATATTTTTACACAAATTCCTGAAATAGATAATAATAATAATAATAATAATAATAATAATAATAATAATAATAATTCACCAATATACGACCGTGGCATTCTCGTAATATGTTGTAAACTTCGAACGTAAAACCGTCCAAAACACTATTAGCTGTCATCGACGTCTCCGATTCGCAGCGTTACCTCTAACCTCCAAAACAAAAAAACAATAAAAAACGCATCGCATTTACCAACTCTCAATCTCCGCGCGTGTATCGCACCTGTAACATCACAGCCTAAAGATTCTTCGAGATTGTCGCCCAAGTGGGAACAGTGAGCGCGTGGTATTCACAGCCAATTACAGGCGCGTGAAGTAGACCGTGTCCTGCGAATGGCGGCCGAAATGTGGCATGACATGCATGACATATGTATGGTGAAGATCATGCATGATGGATGGATGGATGGACATGACAACTCATCATACATTCACGCCCAAGAAAAAGTAAAAAAAGAATTAATTATTTGAAACATTATTTACTTTCCGAATAAATATGAGAAATAAATAAAAAGTCTTTATATATACCCACCCCATATTTGCGTTTTGACCGCTCGAAAAACGGAATCGTTAACAGTGAAAGAAGACGAAGAAGAATTCCGGAGATAAAACCATCATCACATCACATGTGATAGCCAAAATTCACCCACAAAGGTAACCCATTTCTTTCATCAAATCTTTCAATTTGTTCTTGTTTCAATTTGTTTCAGTTTAGGTTCTTCGATTTCACCCAAAATTGGTTAAAAAGTTCATTAAATCTGATGATTTTGTCACTGTAGGAAAAGGGTTTTAGGCCGGAAAAAGAAGAAAAGAAGCTGATTTATGTCGGCAAGTTTCTTGATTTTGAAGCTCTGGATTTCTTTTGCCGAAACAATCTGGTTTTACCTCTGCTGTTTCACTCAGCAGAGCTCCCTTTTCTATTCGCCGTCCGTTTCGATGCGTTTGAGGCCAAAAAGGTAAAACCTTTGAAACCTTTGATGTTTGAATTGATGTATGTAATATGTTTTTACGTTTGTTTTCGTTTCCGACAGATCTTTGAAATTTGTGTTTTTTTTACAGGACTTGTTCTGGATTCGAGTGTTTTGGTTGTTTTCACATACAGTGGTTTTTCAAATAAAAAAGTTTCAGTTTTTATTTATTTTCTTTGTTTTTCCGGTGTTTTTTGTGTGAAAAATGTCCGACTTCCCCCGGCCGGAAAATCAAGAAACCGTTGGCAGCAAGAAACCCAGAAAGAGAGGAAAGCTAGCACCCGAACCCGACAACCCGATGAAAACGGTTCGGATTATTTGCCATGACCCGGACATGACGGACTCATCCGATGTCGATGAACCGGAATACAAAACCATTGTCCGGGTAATCAAGATTCCGATGGTCACTTTGCCGAGAACGGCGTCGTTTCAAGAAAGCAACAATGGCGAGACGAATTCAGGAAATGAAAAAAAGGGTTTGACTAAAACCCGAAGTCAACCTCAAACGAAATCTGGTGGTTTGAAATACCGAGGTGTTCGGCAACGGAAATGGGGGAAATGGGCCGCGGAGATCCGTGACCCGTTTAAAGGCAGGCGGGTTTGGCTGGGTACTTTTGAAACGGCTGAAGATGCTTCTCAAGCTTATGAAATCAAGAAACTTGAGTTTGAAGAAATGGCTCAATCTTTGAAAATCTCTAATAATAACAAAACCAAAACCCAAACCCAAACCCTAACCCAAACCCGGGTTTCCTGTTCCGAAAAAGAAAACCCGGTGTTGTCCGAAGAATCGGTGGGCGTGATCACACACGCGTCACCCTCTTCGGTTCTCGAAATCGAGTCGTCCTCGGTTTCGAAAATCTTTATAAACGAGGACAAGACGATGGAACGGTTTAACGACGACCACGAGTCGCTAGACGTGTTGCCCGACATCGGATTTGTTGATCCGGTTGATGACACTTTGACATTGGCTGAAATCGGAAGCGGTTTGGAGCTCGGGTCGGACCTTGGTGCTTTGTTTCTCGACGATTTTGTAGCGCCCTTAGATGGCGGGTTCGATAATCTTGATGATTTGGAGCTTTATGGGCTAGATCAAGAGTCTAGTGAGTTGCCTGATTGGGATTTTGGGGAGTTGAACAATGAAGAACTTGCTTGGATTAACACATTGAGGGTGGATGAGCCATTAATGGGCAGCAATTGCCCATGAGTTTTGCAGAGGTAGTAATTAATTATTATTTAGTAATTAGTAATTAGTAATTAGTAATTTAATGTTAATCCGTTTTTGGAGAGAAAGTGGTTGATTTATTTTGTTTTTAGACGTTCATTGTAACGAACCAGAACCAGAGAATAACGAACGAGTCGTTTGGTTTGCTTCTATGTTGGTTTTGATGTTATTAATGTTTTGGTTGGAAATCTACTGTTTGTGATGCGTAGAGTACAAGTGTTTGGTGAAGAGAAATCTACCCAAAGAATTTGATGGGAATCCTAACTGTCTATTTCATGGTACCTTGTCGAGTGCGTTATAAATTCTATTCCTAGTACAATTAAGTATGATGATTGTGTGGTCAACCATAATGCCACGCATAAATGTTACGGTTTTTTAAATTAGAAACAGCTCACATAGTCAAAGTAATTAAAAAACTATGAAATTAAATTAGGGGACATTATAAGATGTTCTATTAAAACATGACAAATTAGGCTAAACGTAGTGGGGCGTTTTTGGGCTCCATAACGCCCCATAACGCCCCATATAACGCCCCGGCCCACTACGCCCGGGCGTTATGGGGCGCTATGGAGCCCAAATTCGCCCGGGGCGTCAGCGTGATAACGCCGGAGAAAAGGAAAAAGTCAAAAAATTTAGCCGTTGAACGGCTATATATCCGTTAACTTTTTTTTTTTTTTTAAAAATTTAATTTAAACACCTTTTTCACTATAAATACCCCACATATTTTATAAACTTTCACACACCACACCAACTCAATTCTCTTCTACTTCATCTATTTTCTTTTAAAAATGTTTCCCAACCAACCCAACAACCAACCCAACTCTCGACCTAATACCGGGGAGAACGAACCCGATCAAAACCTTTGGCAAATGTTTATGAACATGCCTCCCCCTCAATACCCGCCAATGAACCCCGCCACTCAACCTTTCCCGAACCAATTCTCAAGCATGAACCTTTACTCTCAAGGTTTTTCCCAATTCTCCCAACCACAATTTGGAGGTTATCCACCTCAACCATTTCAATCTTCTCCAACCCCACGACCTTCTCCAACCTCGCGACAAACTCCAACCCCTCGAGCATCTCAACCATTTTCTCTTCAAGATGAGGATGATGAAATCGTCCAAGAAACACAAGAGGTCGGTGCATCACAACCAAAACAAAGGAGAGGAAAGAGCAAACGATCTCACAAAAAAAAGGAGGACGACGCGAGAACGACGAAGGAGATACAATTTTGGAGCGACGACGAGTGTTACGCTCTTTGTCGAGCTTACATTGAAGCTTCGGAGAACCCGACAAAAGGTTTTTTTTTTAACTAAAAGTTATATTTTTTTAAAAAAAATAATTTTTTTTTTACTAACTTTTGTCTCTTTTTTTTTTAGCAAACAATCAAGATGCGAGAGAATTTTGGGACGAGATTCGGTCCAAGTTTTTCACCTTGATGGGGAAGGGGGAATACCGAAACCCGGATTCGTTGTCGTCCAAATGGAGAGAAATAAACAGAAAATGTCAAGCTTTCTCAACTTACTATGATCGGTCCAGATCAAATTGGCCGAGTGGTGCGAACGACGCCGACATTTACGATAGGGCGGTGATCGAATATGGAGCGGAGCGTGGTCACTTCACTCTCAAAAGGTGTTGGTCGTTTCTCTACCAAAGCGAGAAGTGGAGATCGAAAGCGGATATAACAACACGTCAAACCCGAAAAAGCAAGAAATCCAAGACGTCGTCTTCCGCCGATCCCGAGTCGTTTGACTCCACCGCTCGAACATTCGAAATTAATTTGAATGATTCGGACAATGATGATGAGGATGATGCTCCGACTCCACCCGTTGAGACTACTAGTGGGAGGCCAAGAGGTCGAGATTTCGCGAGGGCTAACCGTGGAAAGGCTCCGGTCACCGAATTGCAAGCGGTGATGGCCGAGAGTATTCAAGATCTTGCACGGTCGAAGAAAAAGCAAGTCGAGCAAATCGACGATTATCAACTCGACAAGGATCTCGAGTTCCTCGCCCAAGACCCGCCTGAAAACGCTAATCCGGTTTACCTCGCCCTCCATAAGAAAAAGATGGAACGAATCAAGAGAAAATACAAAATCACCGATTAGTATTTCTTTTTAAGTAGTTGTATGTTTTATTTTAATTAAGATGTATTTTTTTTAAGTAGTTGTAATTTTTATTTTAATTAAGTTGTCTTTTTTTTTTAACTTGTAATATTTATTTTTAATGAAAGTAGATTTTAAAAAAAAAAAATTAAAAATAATAATAATAAGGTAATGATGATGGTGGGGCTTTATGGGGCTTTATCCACTACACCATAAAGCCCCATAAAGCCCCTTGCCCAGTCAGCGTCCACATGGCGCATAATGCCCCTTGTGGGGCTTTATGGGGCTTTATCCATTACACATAGCCTTAGGTGAAGGGGAAACTTAACTAAAGACACGTGACGTCAGCTTTATGTCACTGACTCGTTTCTTTACCATATGACCAAAAGTAATGCCACGTGTTGGGCTGACCGTCACCTCATCGCACCACACCACCATAACGATGTTGTCGCATCGCTCATTATATAGCTGATATCGTTAGCTGTGTATTTTACGACTCTTTTACACCTTTTACTTTTTTTTTTCTTTTATGGTGGAATGTTCTCCAATTCCTTTTGGTGCTTTCAGTCACCAACACTCTTCAACATTGTTACAACACGCACCCTACAGGTGCGAGATCAGGATTACAAAGAGCTTATTATGTCGTTGTTGAGATGAGTATAAACTCTTTGACATGAACGGTACTTCAAACATTAGGTCACTTTGAAAGATAAATAACAACGACAATAACTCACGCATTAAGCACCTTTCTGAGTCGAGCGAAACGTAGAAACTCTAATTCGTCACCCAAAGCTGTAGCTAGAGGTTTGTACATCCTAACATAGATAGAATTATACGTTGGGAATTCCAGTTGTTTGACGTGAGTTGTGTTTTTACAGCCATACAAAAATCATACCATATAGAAAAATAACGGTTGGTGATCATGATCATTAGAACTTCTCAATCTTCGTCCCGAATCTATAAAATTTACTCTAATACAACATATTTTACGTATTTAATTTATTTAAAGGTTTGATTTTTATTCTTTTATGTGTATGCATTACATAAACACACACAAGGCACAACAACTATTTACTTTAACCTTTCCTAAGAAAAAAAATACTAATTATATTTTTTTCTTTACTATAAAGCTAAATCTGTTAGAATTGTATTGTCAATTAAATAGAGTCGTTTCTCATCATCCTTGTGCTTGGATTTAAACTACAAACAACACATACCACTATACCCCACAATTATATTTATGTATGATTAATTAATCATCATTTATAAATAGAAAATATTGGCACATGTTAGGTAAAACTTTGCTCCGAATTAGGGCAATAGGAAGTTAGAGATAGACAAGATAGATATATATGAGAATGGATGCCAATTTTGGTTTGGGTATCTACCATGGCATGTGTGAAAAGTGATATCAGTTTGTGTAAAGTCTCACATGGTAATTGAGGTGTTCAATGGCTCTTCAATTGCTAAATAGAATTATTTTTGAAGTTTCAAAAATTATAGATTTTAATTTGACTAACGAGTTGGTGACCCGTTCATGTGTTGCAGCAGACGGCCGTATATGAAAATAGAAAACATACCTTCAAGAGTATTAGTGTATTCATTAGCGAAGCTTAACCGAAAAAGTCGCGGGGGGCGAAAAGTCATGAATCCTAATCCCGGGGGGGGGGGGGGGGGCGGTTCTCAATATATAAAAAACAAATTTAAAAAAAACCGCAAAAATGAGCAATACGACAAAAAAAACAAAAAAACGGGAGGGGGGGGGGTGTCGCCCCCCTCGGTCCCTATTATACTTCGCCAATAAGTGTATTATAACGAAAACGTATCCAATAGTATATCACACATACAACTACCAAAACTTACACAAATATAAACCTACAAACGTTTATGAGAAATACACAAGACTTTAAATCTAGTTAAATATATATTTAAGTATTTTTATCCTTTTAGCTTCTACTATACAATTGTTGTTCTCTTTTGAAAATGAAAAAGATTTGTATTGGATAAATCATCACTAACATGTTTACTTTCTAGTCACATGACTATCGTATAGATTACCTAAGTATATGTATAACACTCTTGTTGCATAATTTATACCATATAATAATTTATACGTGTTAATAGTACTGTAGTATAAAAATTGAAAAGAACAAAATATAGTGAAAAAGAATTACATATTAAAAAGGGAAAACATCCCATATTGACAATGAATCCCCTACCATGTTAAAAAAAATCTGTTTACATTCTATCGTTTTTATCATTAGTAAAGCGGAAACAAAATTAGGGTTTAGAAGAATGCAAGATAGTTTTTTTTTTTCTCATACTTTCTTATTTCTCATAATGCAAAATACATTCTTTAATCACATTATAAACTACACACAAAGTAATAAAATTATAAATAACAATGAATACTTTAAACATATCTATCGAAAGAAAAGATTTTTTTATAGCATTTCAGTTATGAAAGTATACAGTATAGCTCTAAAGTTACTCTAAACTTATCTCTCTCCCTTTCAACAAAATATAGTCTCCTATCTCCATGAAAAATTTTCGGTAACCCCACAACCAACCTCCACCATAGCCGCACCATTCGTCTGTCATAAAAAAAAAGGGAAAAGGACGAAAATGGTCACGTTGACCATTTCGTCCCCAAAATAGTCCCTTGAAAGTCGTCGCCCTCCATTTAGCCCCCTTTGATGGTCGTCGACAACCGTCGTAGGTTGTTTGGACGACCGTCCTGGCATACCCAACGAGCCCACGACACGTGTATAAGCAATGGTCGTCGGCGACCCTACTTCTCCGACAACGACCATACACGGCCGACAACGACTGTATCACCTGAGATAGTCGCCGGCGACCGTCTGCCACCACTGACAACCTTGTCCACGGTCGTCGGCGACTTTATTAATTTTTTAATTTATTTTTAGGGCGTTGACCGGATCATTAGGTCGTTGACCATTACGGTCGTTGACCTGCCCAAACATGGGCGTTGACTTACATGACGACCGTCGTTGACCTGCCCAAACATGGGCGTTGACTTACATGACGACCGTCGTTGACCTGCCCAAACATGGGCGTTGACTTACATGACGACCGTCGTCGACGACGGTCGTCATGTAAGTCAACGCCCATGTTTGGGCAGGTCAACGACCGTAATGGTCAACGACCGTAATGGTCAACGACCTAATGATCAGGTCAACGCCCTAAAAATAAATTAAAAAATTAATAAACTCGCCGACGACCGTGGACAAGGTTGTCAGTGGTGGCAGACGGTCGCCGGCGACTATCTCAGGTGATACAGTCGTTGTCGGCCGTGTATGGTCGTTGTCGGAGAAGTAGGGTCGCCGACGACCATTGCTTATACACGTGTCGTGGGCTCGTTGGGTATGCCAGGACGGTCGTCCAGACAACCTACGACGGTCGTCGACGACCGTCAGGGGGGGCTAAATGGAGGGCGACGACTTTCAAGGGGCTATTTTGGGGACGAAATGGTCAACGGTGGCCATTTTCGTCATTTTCCCTAAAAAAAACTCATCACGCCCGGTAAAAAAAAAAAAAACATCGTCTCTACTTCAGAATAGGAAAACAGTTTGAGCCTGTAGTTATTTTAGTTGCAAAGGAGTCGTTCACTCTCATAAAACCTTAATCAACAGTGCCTATACCTATAGGCAATTTCATTCACTTTAAAGTCCATGAGCGTGTAGACGCCATCGTTTCGATGAACTCGATTTGACGATCTAAGGATTTGAGGCAAGTGAGAGATTGTCTTCAGAGTCGGTGCCGATGGTGGAGAGGAAGATTAGGGCTTGAAATGAAGGGGAGGTGGAGCATAATCGATTTTTGAAGTGATGAAGCGGGAATCAATTTTTGTAGGGGTGGGAGATGAAAACATAAAGCGACAGAGTGGGATGACGCACAATTTCAACATCTGTATTCCATGTTTTTTATTTTGTATGACATTTATTTTATAACACACAAAAATACGCGTCATTTACTCTTCATATTTTAGAAATAAAGACAGTTTTTATGACACACACATTTACACGTCATAAAACCAGTGTGTGGTATAATTTTCACATCGTTAAATACCTTTTTTCTAGAAGTGTGTTAAAAAAAAACTCTGTTTACATTCTATCATTTTTATAATCAGCAAAGTGGAAACAAAATTAGAGTTTAGAAGAATACAAGATAGTTTTTTTCTCATAGTTTGCCTGGTACCGTCCCTTTTAAAAACAAAAAGATAGTACTTTCTTTTTTCTCAAATTGCAAGATACATTCTTAATCATATTATAAACTACACACAAAGTGTAATAAAATTGTAAATCACGGTGAAGACTTTAAACATATCTACTTGTAAAGAAAAGATTTCTATAGACTTTAGAAAATATTTTTTTATAGCATTTCAGTTATGAAAGTATCAAAAATTCATCCCAATCAACAATATACCTCTAAAGTTACTCTAAACTTATCTCTCTCCCTTTCAACATATAATATTGTCTTCTATCTCCCTAAAAATTATCCGGTAACCCCACAACCAATCTTCCACCACCGTCCTGCACCATAGCCCCAACATTCCCCTTTCATCAGAAAAACTCATCACGCCCGGTAAAACAACAAAAAAACCCATCGTCTCTACTTTTGAATAGGAAAACAGTTTAAGGCTATTGTCATTTTAGTTGCAAAGGAGCCGTTCAACAACCGGATCCAGAATCTTCTGTTGTCATTATCGGACAGCCGGTGAACCTTTTTTTATTGATTTCCCTTCGTTTTTCTTGGTTGTACGCCTCAAGCGCGCACTCATTGTTCAATACACATCATTGTGTCTTTATGCTATTACTGTGATAAATTTATCTAATACGTAGACAAAAAGAAAACATAAAATGACTTAAAACATAAAACACAATGATAAATACATATTACACAATGACCTGAAACATACGATTCAATGATTTGAAAATAAGACAGAATGACGAGTATTAGACAAAATGATATATACATATTACACAATGACCTGAAACATAAGACACAATGATTTGAACATAAAACAAAATGATCTGAATGTTAGACACAATGTGTCTTTTTATTATTTAAAAAAAAAGACACAATGTGTCTTTTTATTATTTAAAAAAAAAGACACAAATGACAAGTAAAAAAACATAATGACACGCGCAATGATGCAATGGCGCGTGATGAATGGTCAAAAAGTGCATCTTATATTATATTAATCATCCCCGAAACACACCGAGTTGGATCCAAAATATATTATTTTTAATCGGTTGTTGTGTTTAGTGTGTTGAGGATAAATGAGCTTAAATGGTGTAATTCTATTGAACACAAGATGATCGACAAATCGAACGTTTCATTATAAATTATTACATGTTATTTATATTAAAATGAATGAATGTGCTAAAAAGATTTAATATATTTTATATGCATTGCGCAGGTTTGCAATTTAATATCACATATTGTAGATTTTGGAATTGCATTTGGAAGTGAGCTGATGAATTAAAAGACTTCATGATGGGAGTTTGCAAAGAAAAACAAGCTACATGAGAGTCCATCTAATAATAAGATGAGAATAAATCAGTTTAGTTGGTGCTCATGAATGAAAAAGGAGTTGGGCTTGGGTCTTTAAAGCTTACGTGGGTTACAAGAACAAAAGGAAACCAACATGGGCTAAATCTAAAACGTGGACCAAAAGCATATAGAAATTGGCTCACGACGTAAATTGGAAGAAAAAATAGGTCAACTTTAATTAAAAAGGGGGTTCAACAATTACGTAGGGGGGATTCTCTTGGGGAGGAAAATTCGACCAGGAGGCACGGACGGCTGGGACAAGGAAAAAAGGGCAGCGGCCAGGCTGCTGTGTTCGTGGAGATAGAGAGAGACAATTCAATTTTCTTGAGTTTTCTTTTGGTATGAATATGTTTTGGTTACTATGATTGTTGGCTAAAACCTTTCGTGATTACTTTGGGTGAAAGGTTAGTGAATACTGGTTTTAATCTAGGGTTTTAATTATTAGATAGAATTGTGATCTGTGACAATCTTCAATTCTAGTGTTTGTTTGATTAATTGATTCTGATTGTTTGTCGTGTACGTACCCCCCGCTCCCGGACTACCTCGTTGAGCGTAGCTCTAGGACTATACTTAGTACGTGCAAGATAGATAATTGTTTGGGTTGGTTAAACAAGAACACAATCATGTCTATGTGATTTCTAGGTTAGATTCCTGAAGAAAGAAACTGGTAATTCACTAATCTGGATCCTAAAGTGATCACCTTTTGGTAATATAAGAACTCAATCAATTCTTAGCTAGTAAATTAGTGTTAGTTAATCAAATTAGTTAGAAACAATCAACTCAACCAAAACAGCCAAGAGGCAATTTACATTTTCTGTTATTAGGTTTAAGTCATTTAGCATTTAGTGTAGTTAATCTGAGTAGTGACAGTACTTAGGTTAAGAAAATTAGAGTCGCTAATAACCACCAACTCCCCTGGATTGATACCCGACTTACCCTGTCTATAGGTAGTTAGGATTATTTGTATAGCGGTCGCGACAACCGTTATCAAATTGGCGCCGTTGCCGGGGAGTACGTGCGCTTGTTAGTGATTCTAGTTTTTTTTTTTAGTTAATTTTTTTGCTTTGTTCGTTTTACTATAAAAAAAAAAAAAAAAAAACCAAAAAATATTTTCTTTCTGTTTCTGCAATTTTAATTTTGCTTGTCTAGTCAGGAAAAAAAAAACCAAAAAGATTTTTAATTTTTAATTTTTATTAATTTCGTTTAATTTCAAAAAAAAAAGATCATAAAAATTGTCTGAGTTGCCAATTTTGATTCCAGTGCATCTATTTTATTGTTTAGATCAGTGCTACGCATTTGGTTTCGTTGTTTTTGTTTGTTTGCAGGTGCTTTGAGATAATCATGGTTAAGGAAGAAAAGTGCTACAATTGCGGGAGTAAATTTCACAGAATCAAGTTTTGCCCAACGTTGCCTTACGGGATCAGGATTGTCGAGGACTCGGAAGATGAGGAGGTGTATGACGATCCACGATCATATCATCAATATCAGGGATCTCAGTCGTACAATCAAGGATATTCCCAATCCAGGAATTCTAATTATTTAAATTATGATGTTTATTCTAATAATAATTATAATTCTAACTTTACATCATTTACAGGATATGAGGATAGATATGGGAATAGTTACTCTCAACCGGCATATGAGGCTCAACAGTATTTTGATGATTTTGACCAAGTATATCCCCAATATGAGCAACAAGAGTACTATGATGATGGGTATGAAGCAGACATGTCTAATCAAGGTTACTATCAGGGTGACTACCAAGAAGCTTCGTATGATTATGTGGATCAAATGGAAGAAGTTAGTGCTCAACTCAATGAAATTATGGAGGACCTAAAGAGAATGGAGAAAAAATTTGATATCCAAGAAGAGAGGCACGAGGCATTGTCAAAGCAAGTGGCACAACTGGCGGAAGAAATGGCCAATCAAGAAATCGAATCATGGGAACAACCACCCAAAGAAGAAGAAGTTTGGGAGGCGACTAATGTGGTGATTGAGAACGTGGTTGAAGATGTAGTTGATGAGCAAGAGGTTGAGGTTGTTGAGGAAGCAGAATTAGTGGTTGTGAGTGATGTGGAACAAGTTGGTTGCAAGATCGTGATTGAAGATGTAGTAGATGAGCAGGAGGTCGAGATCCCGACAGGTACTTTTAACCCTTCTTCTTTAATTATTGTGCAGGTGACTAAGGAAAAGCCGGTGAAAAAGAGGAAGGTGGTGGAGGAAGATGTTGGGCAAGCAGTAACGAAAAAACTCCGCAGTGATGATCTGGATGTGCCATGTGTGAAATTGCAAGTTTTAGTGCGACATGTCAATTATCGGGCACACGTGGGCAATTCTCAAGGTAAGTGTTCGATCCATGATCCATTTGTTTTTAATTTTCAATTTAATATTTTTCACATGTTGAATTTCAAGAAAAGAATTAAAAGAGATGTGAATTACCGAGCATGGATTGGTAATGTGCTCGGTAAGCATGGATTGAAAAAGCTTAAGAGGAATGTCAAATACCGAGCATTCGTCGGTAATGTGGTCGGAAAATATGGACTGAAACCACCGTGAGCAGAAGGTATGGTCTGGCTGAAGACCATAAATTTAGCGCTTCCTGGGAGGCAACCCAGAGGTACGTTTTGTATATTTATTTTTTAGCTTTTGTGTGGTTTGTGTTTTTGTGTTTTTCGGGAATTGGACGGTTTTGGGTAATGAAATTGAGCAAAATGAAGATTCCAGGTATGTTTAGGTTTATATATATAGTGGAATTGTTCTGGCATGAAAATTACAGGTCTTGGTTACCAGTAGAAAAATTATAAGTCCAATAAATCGACCAAACTTTCTGTCACATAGCTCCCTCGCGCGTCGCGAGGGAGGTGGAGGTGAGTGTCGCGACACGCGACGCTCTCGGGTGCCAGATATTTTTGCTTATTTTATTGCTCGAATCCGGTACGTTTCCTAATTCTATTTTCTTTTAGTTTTTTTTTATTTCTTATTTATTTTTTGTTGTTCTTTTTAACACATTGAGGACAATGTGTCACTCAAGTGTGGGGAGGGGAATAACACTTTAGTTGTGTTTATTTTTTGTGTGTGTTTAAAAAAAATTAAAATTAAAAAAAAAAGAAAATCCAAAAAATTGAAAAAAAAATGTCTTTGGAATAACTTGCAAATCATGGAAAATGATAGTACAATTGGGAATCGGTTTTCAAAAATAAAATAAAATAAAGAAAAGAGAAAAGTGGTAGAAAAGGAGAGAATGGAAAACATGGCTAATTTGTGATGTGTCGGTAGGCCCAACTGACTTAGGAATAGCTTAAACTGCCCACTGTGTTTATTGTTGTATAAATATGTAATTAAATCAGTCTGCTAGTGGGTTCCCATTTTAGGGGTGATAGGGAAATTGAAACCGATGATTAGGAGGAAAAAGACCACTTTAAATTAGAGACTTATATATGTCCTTAGAATAAGTTGGCACGTTATGATCTTTTTGCGAAAGCAAATCTGAGAAATAACGGCGCCCCATCTTTCCATCTTTGAGCATATTAGGTAAATAATTTGGTTAATAATTTTAGAGTGAAGGGACAAAATACTCATGTACAAACTAAGGATAGTATCCCGTGGTGCGTGCCTCTGATGATGTTCTGGATCTCGCGGGCAAAATACTCACGTATGATCTCGGGGGTAAGACCTTGTGAGAGAGTACCTCTGATGATGTTCGTTGGTAATCATAGTTAAAATTAACCAATTAGAAAAAAATAAAAAATGATGAAAAAAAAAATAGCATATTAGAGAAATAAATGCTCGAAAACTTCGCTATCCATCTATTCCATCATTCTGTGGACATATGAGTATCTGATTTAATGCGGGTGGGGAAAATCTATAAATATCATCTTAAATACCCTTTACTTTGACTGAATTTGATTCGGAAGTAGGTTGATCTTGAACTTTCTGAACGTGGGACACATAGGCAGATTGATAACTCTATTCGGTAAATTATAAACACTTTGGGGGCGAAACAAAAGGTCAGTGGTTGGGTTTAGTCGGACCGAAATACTGGCAATTGCAGTTAGTCTATGTGATTACATTAGGGTTGTGGAATTGATTTGGTGGATAAGTTAAAAGTTAAATGATTTTGAGATTGATTTCCGGTTATGATTCCATGGCAGTTTTTCCGAGACGGAAAAAGATAAGTGTGGGGATGTGATGAATGGTCAAAAAGTGCATCTTATATTATATTAATCATCCCCGAAACACACCGAGTTGGATCCAAAATATATTATTTTTAATCGGTTGTTGTGTTTAGTGTGTTGAGGATAAATGAGCTTAAATGGTGTAATTCTATTGAACACAAGATGATCGACAAATCGAACGTTTCATTATAAATTATTACATGTTATTTATATTAAAATGAATGAATGTGCTAAAAAGATTTAATATATTTTATATGCATTGCGCAGGTTTGCAATTTAATATCACATATTGTAGATTTTGGAATTGCATTTGGAAGTGAGCTGATGAATTAAAAGACTTCATGATGGGAGTTTGCAAAGAAAAACAAGCTACATGAGAGTCCATCTAATAATAAGATGAGAATAAATCAGTTTAGTTGGTGCTCATGAATGAAAAAGGAGTTGGGCTTGGGTCTTTAAAGCTTACGTGGGTTACAAGAACAAAAGGAAACCAACATGGGCTAAATCTAAAACGTGGACCAAAAGCATATAGAAATTGGCTCACGACGTAAATTGGAAGAAAAAATAGGTCAACTTTAATTAAAAAGGGGGTTCAACAATTACGTAGGGGGGATTCTCTTGGGGAGGAAAATTCGACCAGGAGGCACGGACGGCTGGGACAAGGAAAAAAGGGCAGCGGCCAGGCTGCTGTGTTCGTGGAGATAGAGAGAGACAATTCAATTTTCTTGAGTTTTCTTTTGGTATGAATATGTTTTGGTTACTATGATTGTTGGCTAAAACCTTTCGTGATTACTTTGGGTGAAAGGTTAGTGAATACTGGTTTTAATCTAGGGTTTTAATTATTAGATAGAATTGTGATCTGTGACAATCTTCAATTCTAGTGTTTGTTTGATTAATTGATTCTGATTGTTTGTCGTGTACGTACCCCCCGCTCCCGGACTACCTCGTTGAGCGTAGCTCTAGGACTATACTTAGTACGTGCAAGATAGATAATTGTTTGGGTTGGTTAAACAAGAACACAATCATGTCTATGTGATTTCTAGGTTAGATTCCTGAAGAAAGAAACTGGTAATTCACTAATCTGGATCCTAAAGTGATCACCTTTTGGTAATATAAGAACTCAATCAATTCTTAGCTAGTAAATTAGTGTTAGTTAATCAAATTAGTTAGAAACAATCAACTCAACCAAAACAGCCAAGAGGCAATTTACATTTTCTGTTATTAGGTTTAAGTCATTTAGCATTTAGTGTAGTTAATCTGAGTAGTGACAGTACTTAGGTTAAGAAAATTAGAGTCGCTAATAACCACCAACTCCCCTGGATTGATACCCGACTTACCCTGTCTATAGGTAGTTAGGATTATTTGTATAGCGGTCGCGACAACCGTTATCAAATTGGCGCCGTTGCCGGGGAGTACGTGCGCTTGTTAGTGATTCTAGTTTTTTTTTTTAGTTAATTTTTTTGCTTTGTTCGTTTTACTATAAAAAAAAAAAAAAAAAACCAAAAAATATTTTCTTTCTGTTTCTGCAATTTTAATTTTGCTTGTCTAGTCAGGAAAAAAAAAACCAAAAAGATTTTTAATTTTTAATTTTTATTAATTTCGTTTAATTTCAAAAAAAAAAGATCATAAAAATTGTCTGAGTTGCCAATTTTGATTCCAGTGCATCTATTTTATTGTTTAGATCAGTGCTACGCATTTGGTTTCGTTGTTTTTGTTTGTTTGCAGGTGCTTTGAGATAATCATGGTTAAGGAAGAAAAGTGCTACAATTGCGGGAGTAAATTTCACAGAATCAAGTTTTGCCCAACGTTGCCTTACGGGATCAGGATTGTCGAGGACTCGGAAGATGAGGAGGTGTATGACGATCCACGATCATATCATCAATATCAGGGATCTCAGTCGTACAATCAAGGATATTCCCAATCCAGGAATTCTAATTATTTAAATTATGATGTTTATTCTAATAATAATTATAATTCTAACTTTACATCATTTACAGGATATGAGGATAGATATGGGAATAGTTACTCTCAACCGGCATATGAGGCTCAACAGTATTTTGATGATTTTGACCAAGTATATCCCCAATATGAGCAACAAGAGTACTATGATGATGGGTATGAAGCAGACATGTCTAATCAAGGTTACTATCAGGGTGACTACCAAGAAGCTTCGTATGATTATGTGGATCAAATGGAAGAAGTTAGTGCTCAACTCAATGAAATTATGGAGGACCTAAAGAGAATGGAGAAAAAATTTGATATCCAAGAAGAGAGGCACGAGGCATTGTCAAAGCAAGTGGCACAACTGGCGGAAGAAATGGCCAATCAAGAAATCGAATCATGGGAACAACCACCCAAAGAAGAAGAAGTTTGGGAGGCGACTAATGTGGTGATTGAGAACGTGGTTGAAGATGTAGTTGATGAGCAAGAGGTTGAGGTTGTTGAGGAAGCAGAATTAGTGGTTGTGAGTGATGTGGAACAAGTTGGTTGCAAGATCGTGATTGAAGATGTAGTAGATGAGCAGGAGGTCGAGATCCCGACAGGTACTTTTAACCCTTCTTCTTTAATTATTGTGCAGGTGACTAAGGAAAAGCCGGTGAAAAAGAGGAAGGTGGTGGAGGAAGATGTTGGGCAAGCAGTAACGAAAAAACTCCGCAGTGATGATCTGGATGTGCCATGTGTGAAATTGCAAGTTTTAGTGCGACATGTCAATTATCGGGCACACGTGGGCAATTCTCAAGGTAAGTGTTCGATCCATGATCCATTTGTTTTTAATTTTCAATTTAATATTTTTCACATGTTGAATTTCAAGAAAAGAATTAAAAGAGATGTGAATTACCGAGCATGGATTGGTAATGTGCTCGGTAAGCATGGATTGAAAAAGCTTAAGAGGAATGTCAAATACCGAGCATTCGTCGGTAATGTGGTCGGAAAATATGGACTGAAACCACCGTGAGCAGAAGGTATGGTCTGGCTGAAGACCATAAATTTAGCGCTTCCTGGGAGGCAACCCAGAGGTACGTTTTGTATATTTATTTTTTAGCTTTTGTGTGGTTTGTGTTTTTGTGTTTTTCGGGAATTGGACGGTTTTGGGTAATGAAATTGAGCAAAATGAAGATTCCAGGTATGTTTAGGTTTATATATATAGTGGAATTGTTCTGGCATGAAAATTACAGGTCTTGGTTACCAGTAGAAAAATTATAAGTCCAATAAATCGACCAAACTTTCTGTCACATAGCTCCCTCGCGCGTCGCGAGGGAGGTGGAGGTGAGTGTCGCGACACGCGACGCTCTCGGGTGCCAGATATTTTTGCTTATTTTATTGCTCGAATCCGGTACGTTTCCTAATTCTATTTTCTTTTAGTTTTTTTTTATTTCTTATTTATTTTTTGTTGTTCTTTTTAACACATTGAGGACAATGTGTCACTCAAGTGTGGGGAGGGGAATAACACTTTAGTTGTGTTTATTTTTTGTGTGTGTTTAAAAAAAATTAAAATTAAAAAAAAAAGAAAATCCAAAAAATTGAAAAAAAAATGTCTTTGGAATAACTTGCAAATCATGGAAAATGATAGTACAATTGGGAATCGGTTTTCAAAAATAAAATAAAATAAAGAAAAGAGAAAAGTGGTAGAAAAGGAGAGAATGGAAAACATGGCTAATTTGTGATGTGTCGGTAGGCCCAACTGACTTAGGAATAGCTTAAACTGCCCACTGTGTTTATTGTTGTATAAATATGTAATTAAATCAGTCTGCTAGTGGGTTCCCATTTTAGGGGTGATAGGGAAATTGAAACCGATGATTAGGAGGAAAAAGACCACTTTAAATTAGAGACTTATATATGTCCTTAGAATAAGTTGGCACGTTATGATCTTTTTGCGAAAGCAAATCTGAGAAATAACGGCGCCCCATCTTTCCATCTTTGAGCATATTAGGTAAATAATTTGGTTAATAATTTTAGAGTGAAGGGACAAAATACTCATGTACAAACTAAGGATAGTATCCCGTGGTGCGTGCCTCTGATGATGTTCTGGATCTCGCGGGCAAAATACTCACGTATGATCTCGGGGGTAAGACCTTGTGAGAGAGTACCTCTGATGATGTTCGTTGGTAATCATAGTTAAAATTAACCAATTAGAAAAAAATAAAAAATGATGAAAAAAAAAATAGCATATTAGAGAAATAAATGCTCGAAAACTTCGCTATCCATCTATTCCATCATTCTGTGGACATATGAGTATCTGATTTAATGCGGGTGGGGAAAATCTATAAATATCATCTTAAATACCCTTTACTTTGACTGAATTTGATTCGGAAGTAGGTTGATCTTGAACTTTCTGAACGTGGGACACATAGGCAGATTGATAACTCTATTCGGTAAATTATAAACACTTTGGGGGCGAAACAAAAGGTCAGTGGTTGGGTTTAGTCGGACCGAAATACTGGCAATTGCAGTTAGTCTATGTGATTACATTAGGGTTGTGGAATTGATTTGGTGGATAAGTTAAAAGTTAAATGATTTTGAGATTGATTTCCGGTTATGATTCCATGGCAGTTTTTCCGAGACGGAAAAAGATAAGTGTGGGGATGTGATGAATGGTCAAAAAGTGCATCTTATATTATATTAATCATCCCCGAAACACACCGAGTTGGATCCAAAATATATTATTTTTAATCGGTTGTTGTGTTTAGTGTGTTGAGGATAAATGAGCTTAAATGGTGTAATTCTATTGAACACAAGATGATCGACAAATCGAACGTTTCATTATAAATTATTACATGTTATTTATATTAAAATGAATGAATGTGCTAAAAAGATTTAATATATTTTATATGCATTGCGCAGGTTTGCAATTTAATATCACATATTGTAGATTTTGGAATTGCATTTGGAAGTGAGCTGATGAATTAAAAGACTTCATGATGGGAGTTTGCAAAGAAAAACAAGCTACATGAGAGTCCATCTAATAATAAGATGAGAATAAATCAGTTTAGTTGGTGCTCATGAATGAAAAAGGAGTTGGGCTTGGGTCTTTAAAGCTTACGTGGGTTACAAGAACAAAAGGAAACCAACATGGGCTAAATCTAAAACGTGGACCAAAAGCATATAGAAATTGGCTCACGACGTAAATTGGAAGAAAAAATAGGTCAACTTTAATTAAAAAGGGGGTTCAACAATTACGTAGGGGGGATTCTCTTGGGGAGGAAAATTCGACCAGGAGGCACGGACGGCTGGGACAAGGAAAAAAGGGCAGCGGCCAGGCTGCTGTGTTCGTGGAGATAGAGAGAGACAATTCAATTTTCTTGAG
The DNA here is from genome assembly GCA_039602395.1 of Deinandra increscens subsp. villosa. NCBI lineage: Eukaryota > Viridiplantae > Streptophyta > Magnoliopsida > Asterales > Asteraceae > Deinandra > Deinandra increscens. Next base: position 3,755,675 of record JBCNJP010000027.1, on the reverse strand, counting down.
TTTTCTTTTGGTATGAATATGTTTTGGTTACTATGATTGTTGGCTAAAACCTTTCGTGATTACTTTGGGTGAAAGGTTAGTGAATACTGGTTTTAATCTAGGGTTTTAATTATTAGATAGAATTGTGATCTGTGACAATCTTCAATTCTAGTGTTTGTTTGATTAATTGATTCTGATTGTTTGTCGTGTACGTACCCCCCGCTCCCGGACTACCTCGTTGAGCGTAGCTCTAGGACTATACTTAGTACGTGCAAGATAGATAATTGTTTGGGTTGGTTAAACAAGAACACAATCATGTCTATGTGATTTCTAGGTTAGATTCCTGAAGAAAGAAACTGGTAATTCACTAATCTGGATCCTAAAGTGATCACCTTTTGGTAATATAAGAACTCAATCAATTCTTAGCTAGTAAATTAGTGTTAGTTAATCAAATTAGTTAGAAACAATCAACTCAACCAAAACAGCCAAGAGGCAATTTACATTTTCTGTTATTAGGTTTAAGTCATTTAGCATTTAGTGTAGTTAATCTGAGTAGTGACAGTACTTAGGTTAAGAAAATTAGAGTCGCTAATAACCACCAACTCCCCTGGATTGATACCCGACTTACCCTGTCTATATGACTTAAAACATAAAACACAATGATAAATACATATTACACAATGACCTGAAACATACGATTCAATGATTTGAAAATAAGACAGAATGACGAGTATTAGACAAAATGATATATACATATTACACAATGACCTGAAACATAAGACACAATGATTTGAACATAAAACAAAATGATCTGAATGTTAGACACAATGTGTCTTTTTATTATTTAAAAAAAAAGACACAATGTGTCTTTTTATTATTTAAAAAAAAAGACACAAATGACAAGTAAAAAAACATAATGACACGCGCAATGATGCAATGGCGCGCTACGAAATCGAAAGAGTAACCTTTTATTTTATATAAGCAACAATGTACGTGTTTTAAAGATAAAAACGCTTGTTTTTAAAGTGTAATTATAAAAAAAATATACATCGTATGTAAAAGTCATTAAAGTCTTAAAAAAAATAAGAAAACTTAATAAAAAGTCAACAAAATGGCTACACTAAACTTAAACTTAACTAACCCTAATTAATAACTTAGAATACTAATTTTGGCACTTTCATCCAAGTAATAAGATCGATGTCGTGCTCGTCTTCTCATGTGCCCTACATGGGTGATCTTGGTTGAATTTGCCATGAATCATGAGAAATGTGCTCCTCTTCCAATCGTTTTTCATTCTCTGGTTCTTTATCTTCAGGTTGGATACCAGCTTCCAATTCATAATAGTCTTCCAATGACTATACCTGTTGGTTTTTAAACAAATAGTAATCAAACACCCAATTTCAAATTGGATCATCATCAATATCCCATGGGTCATGAACTAGGGGTTTGCAAGCGCTGGACGTTGAGTATGATTGATAACCGATGGAGGATGATCATGACTGATGACTGAGGAAGGTTGAATAGAATTGATAATCGGTGGAGGTTGGACATAATTGATAACCGGTGGAGGTAGAACATGATTGATAGCTGTGGAGGTTGAAAATGTTTCGCTCATCCTAAATAATATTCAAGTACATCCTACGGAGGTGTGAAGCGATATTGTGAAATTGTTATAGTACAACATGTATGTTTGACACAATTAAAGCTTATGAAATGAAGTTTGAGAAGTTAATTGTGCAATGAATTGAATCTATGAAGTTAATATTTATAGGGGTTTTTAAATATAACCATCATAAATGTATAGCTATTATAAAAATACAGTGGTTCAAAGTAGTCGTTATGTAATTATTTAATTATTATTTTATTTTTTAATTATTTATTTAATTTATTTAATAGTGATGTGGAAATAAGGTGTTACATGTGAGAAGGGTTACGTTGGGGCAAAACGCTACATGTGGAAAAGATGGATAACAAGCTGATGTGGTCTGCGGACTGGGACTATTTGTGGGAAGGGTGACCCTCAATGTATAGTCTTAGTAATTTAGGGTAATAGAGTCTCCAAAATTATAGTGTTTAATTAGGCTGTGTAACTACAGATGGGCCATCCGACGTGAAGGTGAGAGAGGATTGTCACGAGGCATTCCTGGCATAGAGATGCGAGAGGCTGCTCACGTGCATGGAAGACAATTGAAGAAGAAAAGGAAGGGATGCGTGGAAACACGAAAGAGGGAGTGACATGGGAGCCGTGTGATACAGGCCAACCTCATGGGCGAAGGATACCTTGGGCCTGACCGGGCCTTTGTCCCATCCGTTTTTTCGCTCAGTAGTGTAACTTTATGTCATTCAGTCCAAAATTTTTTATATACTTAGTCTAACCCCATTTTTTTTGGTCCCATAATTTTCTGCCCCAACTTTTTTTGGGTCAAAGCTTTGCCACTTGCCATCCCAATATACTACCGGACCAGACCATAGCTGGCCCATTGTCCAGGCCTAATAGGAGCCCAAAGGTGCCTCTCGGATTATTGGATTGAAGTCCACCTTAAGCACAAGTTTATGAAACTGAATGCATGAAGCCATGTTGGCCACTCTCCCTGTTTTACGCTTACTTCCTTAATTTGCATGTTTATTTGTTACTAGTTTTGGTATTAAAGTAGCTTGGAATTAGTAACACACACGAGAGAAAATTGCCCCATTTGAAAGTTCTTAAGCTACCGCATGAATTTCCCTTTACTCAATTTTAGTTCACATCATTTAATTTTCGTATTCCCATACCTTATTCTTGAATTATTTCCGGTTCTCGCATTCCGTAATCATGTTTATGTCACCGCATAGGACGTGAAACACCACGTCGCCACACAGTCTTATACAAAGATAGTGAAAAGGAAATAACAATGAAAAGATAACAAGAGGAATTTCAGTAAATAACCGTTCATTCCTTGTCAATTGCAAAACTTACTGTTATGTACTAAAAAAAAACAAAGATGATCAAAAAATTAATTATTCCCATTTTTGGTACATATATGTCTTACAATTATTGGAGGTAAAAGGTAGTGAACCCATCATGAGCTAGTTAGATCAATTTGTTTAAAGTTTGAATCGAGTTAGTGTTTAATTGAGCTCTCGATCAAAGCCTAAACTAATTAAAATCATTTGATAAATAAGTCCCATATTTTTTTCTTTTGTTTTGTCTTTTAAGAGTCTTTTTTTTACTAAGGTCCTTGGTTTAACAGTTTGACCATTTTGCTTTTAATTTTAACATTTAACTCATACGTTTAATATTTTTTTATTCTCTTTAAGTCACTTTAATTGTTTTATATGTTAGCAATACTTGACCATAACGCGCGATAATGTGTGTGCAGTGTGCTAATCGCCACCTAATTTTAAATAAAACTTAAAACATTTTTATGTGTTATAAAGAATATAAATGAGATGACCAAATTCCTCATAACTCAAGATGGTTGGTTGAAAGATTGGTGTTGAAAGATTGGTGAGGCTAAAGTAAGTCGTTAGCTAGGCATGTAAATAACATGCATATTATAAAATTGATAAAATCAAAAGAAATATATATACAAAGATAAAAACTCGTAGCGTTTTACCTTCTTATAAGATGTATGAATTTGTATTTTTTAACATGTAATTACGTAAATATCGTTTAAAAGTCCGATCTTGTTTCTTGAAAGGGTTGTATCCGAGTTATTTGTCAAGGACTTCTTCAAAATGGTTAGTTTCTTGTTATCTAGTAACGAATTTGATATATAAAGCATTTTTATTGTTTTATAATATTAATCATCAAACTCCATTAAAAGCTTTCTTATATCTAACAATATCAAATAGACAAATACACCAAGCCCTTGAATATTTCATGTTTTGATCGGATAATCTTTAAGGTACTCGTGGTTAAAAGCATTCCATCCTTATGTCTACCCGTCATAAATTAAATTATTAATTGAAATAATCATATGTTTTCTCCTATTCTACTATATTACAATTACGAACATTTTTTGAATATTTTATTAGGTTTATATTATTTTAATCAATTTATTTGATTATAATATTATTTGATCTATTAAATTCAATTATAATATTTTTTTGATCTATTACGATTTTTTTAAAGTTTACTAGTATAATTATATTTTGGATTTATTAAATAATATTTATGATTCTTCTCATACACGTAGCGTTAAAGCAGTGAAATAGTTTTGTGTGTTCATGTTATTCCAACGGTAACCTTCATTCACCATCGATTTTATGTGTTCGCGTTATTCCAGTGGTAACCTCCATTGATTACCAACAAATATATTATGGTTGCATATTACAAATGCAGTATTCACGTTATCGAGTGGCGCAGCTTAGTGGAGACCGGGTGGGGCGACCGCCCCCTCGGGTTTTTTCGGCCGTAGTGCTAATTTCTGTGATTTTTGAAATTTTTTTTATATATATTAAGGACCGCCCCTCCGGGATTAGGATCCGTGACTTTTCGCCCCCGCAAACTTTTCGCCCAAGCTTCGCCAATGACGTTATCACAATGGTAACCTCCATTGCATTGGTTTTGTGTGTTTGCGTTATCCCGGCGATAACCTCCATTTAGATTATTTAATTTTATATTTTTGTTTACTTTTTATATTTTTGTTTTGGTTGTGTAATACGTAAACTGGGAGAGAATCATTTGAGAACCAATTGAGTTTGAGAACTAAAAAGAACTAATCTCAGCCACTACTTTATATATATGGAAAACCCCCCCATGAATTATAGTGGTCTCCACCTGAAATTAGTGGTGAAGATTTAGTTCTCAAAAGTTCTCAAAATAAAAAGTTCGCATTTGAACCTAACTCTACGTATTCTTTTAAATGGTAAATATTATTTGGTCATAATTTTATAAGTGATTTTGGATAATTTTATAAGTGATTTTGGTCGTTCAATGTTTTTTTTTTCCGTTTTTCCTCCACGTATCCTTAAAACAATGCAATGTTTTGTGTTTTTACGTTATCCCCACGTTAACCTCCACTGATCACCAATAATTTATGTTGTTGGTGACTTGGTGGTGTAGCAGTTTAACTATTTTATCTACTCATGTTATCCGAACGATTAAAACAACAAGAACAAAACCAAACGAGCCCGCATTGTGATGAACGAAGCTATGATCTTTTGTGAAGCTCACTCTATGTAAAACAAACGACAAGCTAAGCTAATAGAACTAACGCAAGAACGTCACAATTTTGATAACATCATGACGTCATTCTTGAACACCTCCGCGCAAAGCGCAGAGGGTTAAAATCTAGTTTATATTTAATGCAGAAATCTTGCCACTTAAATTGTAGCTTAGTGGTAAGAGGACTCAAGTTCAATACTTAGAAGTGGTGTATTTGCAACTTCTATTGTGGTGTATTGGTAGGAAGCATGTGTTCTCTACTTGAGACACAGGTTTGATTCTTACGGGCAACACTTTGGAAGGGGCATTGGCGATGAGGGGAGACTTGGGGCTGAAAGGTCACAAGTTCGATCCCTGAGCTCCCAGGTTTTACCACCCGGCCGCTCGCGGAGGTGGATTTTCCCTGAAATAAGCTCAACTGGTGTAAATAGTCCCCGAGTTTTCCGAAGCATTCGTTGACCGTTCAAAAAAAAAATATGGTGTATTTAATGAATAATTTAAGCGTTAAAAAAATGCATAAATCTTACATTTTTTCCATTCTTTCTTTAACTATTATATCTTATAGTTAAAGTTAATTGTATATTTTACAAGTCCACATCACCTTACGAATATTTATATGTTACTTACGTCCCTCCGCCCTCGTGTGCATTTTATTTCACGATCCATTATTTAAAGACAATCAAAAAAGTTAAAGAGAATCAAAACGTTCAAAACATGATCTTTTATATGTAACTAGAGATAATCCGCGCGTTGCCGCGGATCTGTAAATTAAGTGGAATAACAGGTTCAGTTGAAAAGGGTGACCTTCTTGTATTATACATAGAGTCATGAAACATGAAGTCGAGAAGTTAAGTTTCCCAAAAAAAGGAGTCACATTTAGTTATATCTTACAAACAATTATTCTACATACAGGACCAGACGTGATCATTCATGGCGTTGTTTCTTTGCTCTTTCAGCTGAAGGTGATGTTGTGACACGTGAATAAGAGATTGGTGTTAGTAATGTGTACAACAAAATCATCTTCGTCTATTAAAGCCTCAAAAGACCCTTTTTGGTTTCCCACCATTCATCGTCATCACTGTCGATTGCCAATGATTGTGATCTGTTCCGAACAACACGTCTTGGGTGAATAAAAACGTTAAAATAATAACTTACGAGCTCCTTTTTAGAACGGGTCGGGAATTCAAGTGAAAGTACCTCCCAGAAACTTTTACTCTGTGAAACTGGATTTGAGTAAATAACATCTTGAAAATGCTGTTCTTCTTCTTCAGTCCAGTTACAAGCTAGGTTCAGAATTTTAGGATTGACCGCTGCAGACTAATTAGCTATTTGGATAATTAAACCTGCATTACAAAATTTACAATGATACTTCAATGAAAAAGAAAGAAAAAGTAAAACAAACAAAACTAAATGGAGCTCTTACCTTTTCAATTGCATTCATGAGGCACCTATACATCCCTTGGCGCCTATATCTGCTACATGTTGCAGTCATGCTAAAAACTAATGTAGCAACCAACACCCAAAGATTTCAAGACAACACATTAATAAATTTTATCATGTAAGTTTAAAACCTTCATAAGTTCATACTGAATTTTATGAACAAAAATAAGCAAATGAAATTTTCATGTATCATGACATAATGAACTGTAATTAAGGAGGTATCTTCTGAATTAGAAGTGATTGAGTGGCATACAATTAGATATCAAATTTTCTGATTGTAAGTGTCATATTGATCATGTTGTCTTTTAATATCACATCCCATTTCATTAGGTAAATACATAAAACCTAAACTCAGGTCTGGAGAAACATAAAATAAGACAGAGGAGTGAAATAAGTGACAAAATCTGTTTTTAAAAGTGTGCTTTTGAATGAGCTCATCAAAAATCAAACAAACTTACAGGTAAAGGATGTCAAGAGCTAAACCCCAACTCCTCTTCCCTTTTATGAATGTTGAAATGAATACCGAACCAACATTGCTATAAACAATACGTAGTTCACCCTAAGTGTCAAGATATTTTAATTATTCTATGTTTCTAAATAGAAATCTTCAAAAAAAAGTTAAAACATATGGGTGTCTGCTACCTAGTTCAATTAATAACTAAATCCATGTGCTTAATGCCACTATAAGAGAAAAAACCGACTCACGGAATCAGAAATATAGATTAGCAAAAGACTCAAATTAGGCCTTAAAAGAAATACATTACATGTCAGTAAAGGTGAAACACCAACTCATGCAGCAAAGCTAATGTGGCTGCCAATAGATTCACCTGTAAAAAGAACATGAAAAAAAGGGAAAATGATCAGCTCACACTTCAATAGGAAATAAGAGATATGGTGTAAATAATCAACTAAAACAAATTACCAACCAACAAACGCAATAGCATTCCATAAAACAATTGTAGAATAATCAACTAAATAGTTGTCTGCAAACAAAAAGGAGTTGTTGTTCTAATAAAAAAGAAAGTTGTTGATGGATGCAAACTTATCGTCTACAAAGGAAAAACTTTGGTCCTCTAATGAAATTAAAGTAGAAACGAAACATATTTGAGTTCAGATGGGGACGGCGCCATCCCCTAAATCGAACCATTAAAAGCCACCACCATCGCCTACGTCATTCACCTTCGCATACAGAAACCATATCAACTCATCGATTTCCGGATCTGGAAGTTATCGCTGACGGTTTTGAGATCGTCGTGTAAAAATCCAAATGATACTCCAGTCAGAAGATTAGAAAGGAAAGAGCATCCGATGTGCATCTCCTAACCATCACCGTCACGTACTTATGAACGGAAAAAACAAAGCAAGACGGAAATTGGAAAAGCATTTATGAAGCATTCATCCAAACGTTGCAACCTAGTTTACACATCGGCGACGATGAACATAAATCGATCGCCACACCGCAACCTAGGTTATACATCGATAAAGCATTCATCAAAACACTATTAACCCTCACCGGAAAACGCAAGGATGGATATTACGACAATGAACCCTAGATCTGAAAACTGTGGAGAAGGTGAAAGAAGAGAGAGAACATATCTGATGAGAAAAGAAACTCGTGAAAAGAGTTTTTGTGGTGTGGGAATGTTAAATAGATATTCGCTTCTGCGACCAGCCATCCGGTGGAACCAAGATTCGAACTCAGCGGCTAAAAAAATATATATACCTCCTGAACCAGCTGGGCTAAATGAAAGAAGTGTTATTATTTCAAACACATAGTATATAACACAAACATCTGTAAGGTAAAATTATGGCACAAAACCATAGGAGATGTTTGTGATTGTATATATATACAATATAGGTAATTTAATATTTTATATATCATTACTATTAAACTCACAAATAAGAGCTAATAATCGAGAAAAATAAACTAAAAAGATACAAACTTTGGACTGCAAACTGCACTTTTTCATAATGCAGGGGGGTAGAAGTAGAAGTTTGTGATTATTTAAAGATAGCCGAAAGGGTAGAACTATGATTGACCTTGACCCGATCGAAATCTCCCTGTATATTCTCCCACCTTCGATTCGTTTCTGCAATTAACACCAAATCAAATCAATGTCAAAGAGAAGATCACCACAAATTTCATCTCATGATGTTAGAGAAAACAAAAGAGTTCTTATAACGCCGGATTCGGGTCCAATTCACGGGTCAAACGAGATCAATTTTTCCAATCAAGAACAGAGTGCTAGTTCAGTCGGGTCAAATAACCCGATTCGTGAAGTGATAACCCTGTACGATGATGACGACGAAGACGACGGGGTGGTTGAATCTCCGCCTTCCAAGATCGATGCTTCCTTCCGTGAAAATGTCGCCGGAGACAAATCGCAAATTACAGAGTTCCGGTGGCCGGTGGTTGAAGAAGATGAACAGGGGAATTGGTTTGAGAGGTATGGTTCGATGATCGTTGATGATAACGGGTTTCTTCTTGGTGAATTTAGACGATTAGACGAAGAGCTTTACATTAGCATAATGGCAGATTGAAGTTGGATTTGTAGATTTTCTTTTGTAAGTTTGAAGAACATGATTAAAAAAAAAAAAAATACTCCTTGCGCGACGCATATTATGTTTATTTTTATCAAAACTGTTTAGGTTTAGGTTCAGGTTCTAAAGTTCTATAAGGGATATTAAATAGATTATATAAAAACGTGTGAGGTTATAGGGTTATAGTTTAGTAGTATGATTGATTACCTTTTTTTAGACAAGATAATGGGCGGCTCATTTACATTGATGGTCCAAAGCAAAGCAAAGATCCGGAGCCTTCTAAGGCTATCCGTAATGGAGGAGTGAAGATGGCGTCGGAAAGTGAGAGGGGCAGAGGCGTCATGAAGATGGCGCTCCAAGGAGGGAAAAAAGAACATGGCGCCGACAAGGATGGTGGTAGGGGCGCTATAAGGGGGTTATGGGCTTCACGGCGTCCCATGGAGCCCATTACACACAACCTTAATCGTATTTGGATAATATACCATTAGTAGTTGAATTTATCTCGGATTTCTAGCTCGTGTAATTCTTGATTTCTTGTTGGTTTTTGTTGACTTTCTCTACTACACACTTAGTTTAAAAGATTAAGACAGACTCACCAAACAAAACATCTCATAGATCTTAACTTATAACAGTTCAAACATCATGCATATATTGATATCTTGAAAAATTGTTGTTAAAAAAAGATAGATGGTATACTAGTCCCACCGCGGTGTTATGGGTCTTCATGCAAGTGTCACGGCGCTAAACACCCCCACACCCCTCCCCCCGTGTGGAAGGCTGGCACGGTGTTTCTCCGTGGAGATTGGAGATAGTTACTTGAATTATGGTAAACATCAGTGAATGAAACATGAAGATTAATAATTTGTGAAAGTATTGTATTTTAGTGACATTAGTGATTGTAATTTATAAAAGTAGCAGGGGTTCAAATCTTTCTAAATACATGTTTAGATTGTATTTAAGATAATTAAGGCTGTGTTTGGCGCACTAGCTGAAAAGCTAGCTGATAAGCTAGCAGTTAGCTGATAAATTATAAGCTAGCTGATAAAAAATAACGTTTGATAAAAATTAGCTGATAAACTAGCTGAAAAATATAAAATGACATAAAAGTACATGTCATAAATGTAAATAAAGATATTTATTTATAAGTGAGGGAAAGATAAAACTGAAAATATTATAAAAGTTAGTTGAAAAGCTAGTTGAAACGCTAATCCAACTAGCTTTTCAAAATCTAGCTTATAAGCTACTTTTTTGACGTTTACCAAACGGGGCTTTTAAAAAAAACTAACTTATTAAAAAAATTCCGTTTGATAACGTTAATAAGTTAGCTTATATCTAATGGTGCGTTAAACACAACCTAAGAAGTTTGTTGGTAATTTTAGAGTTTTAATAAAGTTTTGAATTTAAAAAGGGCTTTATTCTAATTCGTTTGTCGTTGGGCCATAGTCCGATTTGTGTTTATGGATCAATAACTCAACCCGAAAAACAGTTTTGGGGAAAAGGAAAATCCGTTGTAGACTTGGTCAAAACAAGGGTTCGGGTTTCTTCTTCTTCTCTATGGTTTTGTATAAAGTATTTGTGAACGTAAGTTAAGTTAAAGTATTTTAGGTTAAAAATCGCTGCCGTTCGAAAAACAAAAAATGGAAACAAGATGGTTACAAATTTTGTATATAAATAATAGAATTGGAAAATTTCTTGCCCCCCCCCCCCCCCCCCCTTTTTATATTATATAATATATATAAAAATAAAAAAAAATTAGGCCCAAAAAGACCGATCCTTATGCGGTCGGCCTCCCGCTACTCCCGAGGCCGCCTTTACAACTGTTGAGACGTTTGTTCTTCGGGTTTAAGATCCTTAAAAGGTCACCAACCTTTTTATTGAATTCTTGAGGAATCATTGTGTTCATATGCCACAAGATAATTACTATGTAAATGTTTCGCGGCCTTATAGTTTCACCTAATGTTTGGAATTTCACTTATTATCAGTAATATGAAAGTGGTTTCTGTATCTCCATCTCTTAGGAGAGTTCCAAGGGGTGTCTGAAGTCTGTCACGCTACGCATGTGTGTAAGAAGCATACAATTCTACAGATATAAATTATTAATAAAAATTTAATAATTTAAGTGAGCTACTACAAAATACATAACATTTAGAGTAAATTACGGATTTAGTCCCTGTGGTTTGTACGAATTTCGGGTTTAGTCCTTAGGTTTCATTTATTACGGATATGATCCCAAACGTTTGCCAAACCGTATCGGATTTAGTCCCTGACGTGGATGTCCGTTAAAATTTTCTGTTAAGTAAATATTAAATGACCATTATGCCCTTATCTTTAATTAATATTTACAAAAATACCTAAATTAAAAATAAAATCATAAAAGCCTTCATTTATCCTTTCCATCGTCTTCAACTGTCTCCCTTCCGGTGTCTTCTCTGATGTCTTCACCACCAACACCGCATACAACCGTCCTCTCTGTGGCGTCTTCTGTGTATGGTTTGCTTTGTTCAGTCGGTGGCGGAACGATTACAGGGGGCTGTGGCATTAGGGCGCCGGTGGTCACCGAAGAATGAAGATCGTCAAGAGGAAGAGGCTGCGACAGTAGGTCGTCGGAAGGGTCATCGGCAGTGGTTAGGCGTGTGCTCCTCTCTTTTTGCCGTTCTCCTTCCTTCTTTCATTTAAAACCCTAAGACCCTTGCTAAAAGGTTACTGGAGCTCAACCTCGCCGATTTGCTAGGTCACTTCCTACACATTTATAGAATCCGATTTGGTATATTAAATTTCAGTTTGAAAACCATGTTGAATTTGTTGGTGGGTTTTACTGATTTGAAGAAATGGGTTTTTTTTAATTGCCGGAGAAAGAGGGGCGGCAGTAGAGTAGAGGCGTGGTGGTTGTTGATGAAGAATGCAAACCAAATGGAAAGAGATCGAATTTGAGGAGCTCGATCAAGTTAAATATAGGTTCAGAGTGAGTTTGATGGCTGGATTCATCAGCTCCGGCGAGGTTTCAGGATCTGAAAGAGTTCAGGAGAGGGGTTAGGGTTAGAGGTGGGGTTACAAATTTTTTTATTAAAATTAAAAGGGTAAGGGCATATTAGGAATTTTAAAAAAGTTAATAGACTTTTTTAACGGACATCCACATCAGGGACTAAATCCGATACGGTTTGGCAAACGTTTGGGACTATATCCGTAATAAATGAAACCTAAGGACTAAACCCGAAATTCGTACAAACCACAGGGACTAAATCCGTAATTTACTCTAACATTTATGTAATACTTATTTTACATGTGTTATAATCTATATATTTTTGTTGTACGTACGGTAATGTATATTATTATTTCTCATAAACTTACATAGGATGTGACACATAAACAGGGGCGGCTATGAGGGAGGGCAAGAACGGCGACCGCCTAGGGCCCGGGATTTTAAGGGGCCCGGAAGTTTTGTAATATGTTGTTATATATATATATATATATATATACATCAAATTGTGTATTAATATATTGTATTTTGAAACTATAACAAAAAAGTCATTGGTGTAGATGGTATTAATGTTTGATGTAAAGGTGTAATCTAGAGGTCCCTGGTTCAAATCCTACCTACTCCTTTTTTTTTCTTCTTTCAGTTATGTTTATAAGGGCCCGGTTTTTATTTCGCCTCGGGCCCGATCTTGTTTTTGAATTTTTGGAGCCGCCACTGCACATAAATAATTATTATTTAGTTGGAAACGTATGAAATGCTCAAGAAAAAACACAAAGACTAAGTCGTTGACTGGAGTGTCAAGTGGTAGGTACACTAATTCAAATCACCTTTTCCACCGTAATATGATAATTATTATACCAAATTTCATTTTTTTCCTTATTTTCCATGCATATATTACTTCAATAGTAGATTGATGGATGGTACAAGGTTTTGAAATTATTTGTACACATAAGAATTAGAATTATGAGAAGTTACTCTTTATATATAGTATAGCTTTTTGATCATATGTTAAAACATATAAACTCTGATTTAAAATATTACATGAAGGCTCCTCAAACACTAATGATTCATTCTCCCCTTTTAATTAAACTTACCGTTTAAACTCTATACTTTTTTAGATGCCTTTTTTTCTAATTTTTTTGGCCAACAGACAAAACAACAAATATAAATAAAAAGCAAAGCTTATTTTGCCTAATCATCCAAATACTTAAAAACATGATGTGAGTTTTATATTTAAGTCACTTAAGTGTCTTTGTTAATAGGATTTGATAATTAATTTTAATGTCACTAATCAATGCATTTTATGTTCGCTCTATATTATATTAATACCATTAAAAATGCATCTGTATGAATACAAAATATACTACTTTAATATGAATTTTTATTAGTATATTATGATAAAAATATGCTTAATTTGTTATTATTAAAATTGAACACGAGTTATCACCATCAACAAGTCAACCTCGGGTTACTTTTATGAATCGTTAAATATAGCTTTTAAAGAAAGTAAAAGATATTATGAACATGTTAATCTTGATTTGCTTCGTTAGCAAAAATTGCAAATGGGCTTTAGGCCCATTGGAAGGAATATTAGGGAATTTCAGCCTTGGACCTTTTGGAACTTTGCTGTTTTTTAGAATCCGAAAGGGGTGGTGGTGGGGGGGGTGGGGTGGTGGTGGTGGTTCGAACGGAAGGCAGTAATGGTTCAAACAATGCACGTACGCGGAAGCGGACCAACAGGCTGGTCGACGTGGACACTTGTGTCGTGCGCGAGTTCTGGTGACATGCGACATGCCTGGCACGAGTTGAGGATGCGTGTGGTGTGAAACTGAGTGCAACACATGTCTAATTGACATGTGCGTGGCGTAACTGTGGAAGCCTACGCACTTTCAGTCAGGAGGTAGCAGCTGCTGACTCGAAAGAAGTTTTTTTGGTCAAAGTAACAGAACAATAATTCATTGAACTTTAATAAATTTGACTGTCTTTATGACTTTGGGTGTTTCAAGTTGGTAATCTTCCACTACAAATACGAGGCTCATATGTTGTAACTCCATACACTAAAGGATCAGAATGTTTTCTCTACTCTTTGTAAGATAATGGAATAACTAAAATAACTGTATTGAATATTACTAAATGGTGATGTTACAATTTATAGAGATCACATAGAACCCTAAAACTTAACCAGGCCCGTGGGCTCAACCCTAACAATAATAATACCTAATAATATATTCCAATACTCCCCCGCAGTTAGAGCAGAAGATTATCGGATGCTCAAACTGGCATGGAAAGCAATTAAAAAAAACATAAAAAATAATGATAAATATGAAAAACTAGTTTCGATCTCGATCAACAATCCAATCTTCTCCAAGCGGCTCAAAACAGTTGCATCCAAGTATTGTTAAGCTTACTCGAATTTAGTTCCTCTCACAACTTCGTCCGGTTTTGGGTTCTGGTTCCTTGAATAATAAACATGAGATCGACAAGTTCCCAACGGTGTTTCCATCTTTCTTGGCATTGACTAGGCGGAAGAGGGAAGAACGGCTACTAGAAAAGAATAACAACTTGACAACCGGTGACCATGGTCATGCAACGGTGTGTCTAGGCGGTAGACCGGTCTCTTAGATCCGTAGATCAAGAGATGAGATCCGTAGATCTAATAAAAAGAGACGACGAATATTGGTGACCGTGGTCAGACAACTGTCTTCGTAATAAGAAAAAAAAAGAATTAAAGAGACATTATCTGATCCGGTGAGAGTAGGCAAGAAACAGACGGTGATAGAAAGATGTGGTTTACAAAACCATTGAGTGATTGCAAAGACGACCGATGTAGCGGCAGAAGACAACCACTTTGTATGTTCACAATTTAAGAGATGGCCACAAATATATATATATATTTTTTATTATGCATCAAGAACCCTGCCGTTGGGATAAGTCTAAGAATTTCTTGATATCCACGTAGGATTAAAGTAAGAAGGTGCAACAACAATTAAATAGAAGCTGTCGGCAATCGCATGGGTTCAAACGCCGGATGATTTTGTGACTCGGTAGTGGAAAATGGTGATTCAGATCTAGAAACGAGACGAAACTTTATTAGAAACAAAACGGGTAATAGTAAAGAAAACAAGAAACTAAAGCAAAACGAAGTTGGGACAGGGCGGCGGCGACGATGGCACACCGCCCTGTCTAGGGTTTGAACACGGTAGAGACGACGACTAGGGTTTGGATCGTTTTATTTGGATCGTTTTAGACGACGACCATGTAAGATAATGGAATAACTGAAATAACTGGATTGAATATTACTAAATGGTGAGGTTACAATTTATAGAGATCACATAGAACCCTAAAACTTAACCGGGCCCGTGGGCTCAACCCTAACAATAATAATACATAATAATATATTCCAATAATCTCCCTCAACTTTCTTTCTGTATAAAATTCTAAATAACAACAATCCACTTCTTCATCTTTCTAACACCTTCAAGCTAACTAAAAGGTAATTTCGTGTGATTGTTTCGCCCCAACCGTGCTTTTAGCTTACGCATATTGTACCCTGAGAAACATACTTATTCTCACGTGCGAGTTATGACTTAGGACACCTTCCTGTCCTGCCCCAAGTCTAACAACGTCTCTTTGTTTGCAGGTCCACATGTCAAGCACACAAATGACGCCCTAGTCGGATCCATTCCCCAATCCGATCTGAACCACTGATCCCTCTTGTAGCCGTTTCAAGCTTGGTAACCCGTGCTTAATCCGTATCACTCCGGTCACTCGAGAGAGATCGAATTTACAATGACGCTATCCATGGACCGTGAGAGTCTCTCCTTTTAATTGGAGGCTCCGATAGTTTTTAAAAAAAAATGTAACCGTTGTCCCTAATCTATCACTCCTATCTTCAACTTCCCATCCATGAGAGAGATCTTGTTACCATCTTTATTCTTATCTAATTTACAGTTGTCTTTTTCGGCAAGATTCACATAACTTAACAACACACCATCTCTTTCATGGATTCTAACCACAACAATGAGCGGGAAGAAGAAGGTAATTCAATGGAGGAACAAACCGTCGTATACGGCTACAATCACGATCCTCAACACCCCGAAGAAACCGAAACCATTCTTCTATCAAAAACCCAATCAAAATCCGTAACCAAACGCTACAAAGGGGTCTGGAGGAAGAATGGCAGATGGATTGCTCGTATTCGAAACCCTCTTACCAATTCACGTGTCTTTTTGGGCAAATTTAGCTCCAATGAAGACGCCCTCGCTGCTTATTTCTCCAAGAAGATTGAATTCGAGTCGCTAATTAGGGCGGAAAAGGGTTCCAGTTCGGCGATGATTGATAATCATGGGTTTCTGTTGGGGGATTTCAGTCGTTTGGATGACGATCTCAGGATTTGCGACGAAGTAATCACTCAATTTAGTGAATGATTTTACTGAAACAGGTACACGTTCTGTTCAAATTAGGGTTTAGGAGATTTGAGCGCTGAGGTAGAGTAATCAATCAATAGCATATATTTGTGAAGGCGTATGTAAATTAGTCAGATCAAATGTGGATCCCTAAATTCAATTGTTACCAATTTCGAGTTTTTAGGGTTTATTTTTCGATTTTACTATCTTGATGATTAATGTAGTTAGACCTCCATTATTGTCAGTCAAAAGATGAACATTCAAATGAACTGCTCTCACTAAAATGAAAAACAGTTCTGAAGATCTGGAACTAGATCTGATGATAAAAGTGATCCTGGTTTACTAATATATAACATGATCATCAAGATTTTAACAAAACTGCATATAATCAATCTAAATCAATATATGAGCAAACCCTAACTTGCAATGACATAATGCAAAGATTAGGGTCTGAGAGGGAGTAAAATTTCTTGAATAAGGCTCTTTACCCGACCCTAAGTTCGTTTTTGTAGCCCCTAAGATAATGATTTTCGGTCTTCTCTAACATAAGTGGCTTCTAAGTTCGTTTTTGTTCGAGTCAGAATGAGTATACCAAAAAGAGGTGAAGGTTTGAAACAGGCCGTCTTACAAACTGACATACAAGCAGTAACAACAGAACTAAAATCTAGATGATGAAAAGCTTACTTTGTGTAGCATATGAAGCTGGATTTGTGGCAAATATTAACAAAAATATAATCATTTTGTAACTTGTAGCATCATCCTCTTACATCTATGATATGTAACACTCAAGATATGGAGAAATAAGCAGGTTAGGAAAGAAGAAAAAAAAAGAAGTTTATAAGGTACTTCATCAAGAAGTGCAGAAGCCTTTAGGCTCTCTTGTACATTTTTCAAGTTATTTTCTCCCAGTTCCATCTGGAATCTGCAATTCATGTTATAACATGTTGTTTAAGCATACATTTGGGAAGTTTGATATGTGTTTTTAATAGATTGAGAAGATAATCAAAGTTCTTGGAAACAATCTTTAGCCATCTAAACCAATGAGTATTAACCTGAGAGTGCATATACTAACGATATATTGTTCAATTAGTAGAAGTTGCTTGCCTGCAGTAACACTCTTTTGAACAACTGATGAAGGAATGGGAAAATTACAATCGATTTCATATGTAAGATACGAATCCATCCTGATTGAATATTTGGGTGTCTTAATCAACATATTAATATGGATATTTCTCACACGAAGAGCAACATATTAAGAAAGCTCAAGCTATGCTCGTTTAACTTTAAACCGAACCTGGCTCGTTGAACTCAGTTCGGCTCCTTTACTTTAACAAAGTTCTTGAGTTTTGCTTTGTTCAAGCTCTATATTTGAAAATCAAGCCTCGGGCCTTAAGGTCAACCTTTCAAATGTAGGTTCTCAACAAGCATCCCCACGGCCCACGGTATCAATTGGATTTTTTTAACGGCAACAGTCGATTAGTTGGCACGTCCCTGAAAGGAAGCTTGTTCATCAGTCACCATCTTTATTTCACTCGTATAGGAGGAAACCCACCACTCATGTGAGCTCAAGCGGCCCCAAGCTCTAAGACTCATTCTCCTTACCATTGAACCAAGATGCCAATTGCGTATCCTGTTTTAAAATGTGCTAAACTAGATTTGGTAACCCGCTCATTATTGTGGATGTACGCCCGGGTACAGAAAATAATTGCATTGGTAAAGAAAACGGGAATAAAAAACGTATAACGATCCAAACGCTTAAAGCAACGATCCTACGACCTAAAAATTATGTCACACGATTATACATATTATACCATCAACTCTCGTCCTTAATTTGTTGACATTGGAAATAAGAAAATAAAGAAAAAACCTTGTTACATGGTTGTACCTATTATACCACAAACTTAACAGCAACTCCCTTCTAAACTCACATGACTATACCTATTAGATCACTAAAACATGTGTTAAATTTGTTGTGTTTGGATAAACTCACATGACTATACATATTACACTATAAACTCATACGACTATACCTATACATATGTTTTAGTCATGCCACGTGACTGGTTGCCGTTGGAAGGATCTTATCCGAAAGAAAGTTAGCAGCCATTGGCTTGTAGTATTGTGCTACTAGTTTGGGTTGGCTACTCTCTATGATCTCAGCTGCTATTATTAGATAGCTAGGACTGATTCTACAGCTCCTTCAACCCCCACCCCCCCCCCCCTCGCTTAGGATTTAGCTTTCGTTGCTTCACTCTCCTAGGGGGTTTGATTTTGTAAATATTAAATTTTATGAGTGTCTTGGTGCAAAACGACTATCAATTATATGTGCTGAAAAAAAAAAGGCTAAAGAAATATAAATGCTGTAAGTTGGTTGAAGAAAAATAAAATAATGTGAAACAGAGTAATATTTGGGAAAATGGAAATGGCTGGTTTTAAATACGAAGATATATTATAATAATGTAGGAATGATGGGTCATGGATGTGTCGGAGTGGTAGATTGAGTTGTTAAATTACATTCATGGGTACCGATTTTCAGCTTCCTTCAATATGTTATCTGTGACGAAACTTTAAGTTTATTTTGTGTGTGTTCAGTATATCCATCTAACCTTAACTCATAAAAAACCATAAAACATGAACATTACCATATTATATTTTTATTGTAAATTAGTGTTTGTTAGACGTGTTAAAAAAATAAAAATTAAGAGTTTGTGTTAAACTCACCGACTCATAACCATAAGCTAATTTACTCGCTATCATTACAAAGTTCAAAAGCTGATATTAAAATAAAGAAAAATTGGATTTAAATAATCTCAACTTTTAAAGGTTGACCGATAATAATCCAACTTTTAATAATAACTCTCAATGGTCTCAACTTTCACCCTATTTACTAATAATTGGCCAGGCGTTAAAAACTTAACGTGTTAAGATTTCTTTTCAACCCCAATCTTTGATCAAATATAACTTCTTCAAATCTTGATGGAAGTTCAATCCGTAAATTGCTATGAACTCGTGATGAAAAACTGAATCTATAGCAACAAGAATCATTGAAAACCATCAGGAATTGGTCAATCCACCATTGTTGAAGCTTCATGAAGAAGATGAAGTTGTGAAATTTGAAATCCGATCAAAACTCCATGAAAATCAATTACGTAACTTGCTATACATTCGTGAGAACATGCTAAATCTGCTGGAATCGACCAATAACACAAATACAATAGAATTGATACTCAATTTTTTTTATCCAAAGTCATAAAAAATGTAACTTTGATGCTCTTGTTCATCATCATAATCTCTTTAAAATCTAAGCAATATGGATCTAGTTTTGTTCGGTTTTTCGTCACGAGTTCATAGCAACTCACGGATTGACTTTTCATCAAGATTTGAAGAAGTTATGGTGAATTAAAGATTGTTGGGTTGAAAAGAAATGGATAAAAACTTAACGGTGTTAAGTATTTTAACGATGAGACCATTATTAGTAAATATGGTGAAAGTTGGGACCATTGGGAGTTATTATTGAAAGTTGGATTATTATCGGCTAACCCTCAAAAGTTAGGATTATTTAAATCCAAATTTCCTAAAATAAAAGGAAAATCATAATGATAATAATCCCACTAATGTTAAATCCTTATACTAATCTATACATACATCTTAATAAATGATTACATTTAAGGACACGTGTCGCTCTCATATTAATTCTCATTTTAGTTTTCCCGCTTATCTCTCTTATTAAATAGAATATTATCTCTCATATTAAATATCTTATATTTATATTATTAAATATAAAAAAATTTAAAATTCCTTATTCTAATAATTTATTAAAAGTTAGTAAGTTAAAATAAGATATTAATTATATCTTATCTTAAAATATATTTTATAATTTTTAATTTTTTATTGCTTTTATATATTTTTTATTTCTTATTTCTTATTTCATAAATGTCCGATGGCATTTAACAGACAAATAGTTATAAAAATTATTGTTTATAATATGTTGCATTTATTTAACCCATGTATTACATGGGTTCTAACCTAGTATTTTCTAAAAATTGTTGTTAAAGGAAAAGAAAAGTGAGGGGTTTCGACTCTTTCATTTTACAAGTTTGATATTTTTATACTATATTATAATACGTATAAAGAAAACAAAATTCTCATTTAAATTAAAATTAAGAGTTTAAAGAGAGGGGGGAGGGGTGTAGAGGCTAGATTATGAGGCTTGTAATATTAAATAAGTTGGGCTGGGCTTAGAGGGTTTAACTAGATTAGTAGGCTAGTTTATGATTGGGTTTGGGTTTACTATTGGGTTTATGATCCAAAAGGGGCCCAATAGTAAACCCAATGGTGGTCTATATATAGACCACTTGACCTCCTCATTGGGTGTGCTTGTGTTTACGATCTAGAGAGAGCTTAGAGGTGTTTACGATCCATTGGAGATTACGATCGTAAACCCGAGAGACAGAGTTTACGATTACAAGTTTTGTACCCGACAAGTTTTCTTGTGTGCAAAAGATCAAGTTTTTAACGTTTAATCATCGTATTCTTCGCGTTTCTTCTCTTTTCTATCTTGAATCAATCATAAACGAGGATTCCGCACTCGTTTGTGATATCAATATCGTGTGTTCGGGAGTTTTTCTGGACCTACAATTGGTATCAGAGCCAAGAAACTTAGTGTTTCGAGGTTCTCACGATATTGGATTCAAGTTTTTGCTGAAAAAGTTTGAGCTTTTGAAGTTTTAAAGGCTGTTCATCGAGTTTACGACTGGGCTGCTGCTGTTTTTTTGAGGTTTACGATCAGTTATCTGGGTATATTGTGCGTTTACGACTGGGTGTTCTTGAAGATTTGCATCGGAAACACGTTCACGACTTCAAGACGAGTTTTTTTAAGTGTTTACGATCAGGAAATTCGGGTTTACGATTTCAAGATCGGAACTTTTGGGCGTTTACGATTTTTCCTTACCGGAAACGTGTTTACGATCCGATTGTATTGGAAACGAGTTTACGACTGAGACTTATCGAAATCAGGGTTTACGATCTGGTGATTACGATCCAGCTGTCTGACTCAATCGTAAACGGGTGTTTACGATCGGAATCGCTTTTGCGATCGGAAACTGGATTTACGATCGGAATCTAGTTTGCGGCAAAAAGTCTCTTTTTCTCACTTTCACGGAAACGGGCGTAATTTTTGACTCGTTTGGAGTTAGAAGCTCAAATTTGAACACGACGTTCGTGACACCGAGCCCCAGAATTACCCCCAACTAACGTCCAGGGGAGCTCATTTGGACCCCCAAATTCCACTCCGAAGGCCTCCGTTTTTCAGTTTTAAGTTTTTGATACTATTTTTTGAATAGTGTTTTTGCCGCTTTTGCCGTTTTTGCAGATTGTTCAAGATTTTCAGAAGCTGCATATCTAAAGAAAGAAAATGAGTTCGGTTGAGAACAAGGATGATTTTGAAGCTGAAATTGACAATACTGAGATATGCCCCAATCCTACTTGTGCTCGTATAATTCTTGGACTTAGGCAAATTTGTAAGAATTATCAATTAGAATTATTTGAGATAAAATGCGAGAGGAGTTCTTTTAAGGGTAGATGGGAAAAGAATGAGGAGAAGGTAAAAGCTCAGAAACTAGACATTGAGAAATATCGGAAGCTACCAACGGAGAAGACTATCTTACATGATCGGGCTAGGATTGAGATATCTGAGCTTACACAGAAACTAAATGAACTGCAACAAAAATTTGATGAGCTGCAAGTCAAGTTTGATTGCAATCAGGAAAGAAATCAGCGAATGCTCGATGCTGGAAAAGAATTGTCACATGCTGTTGTGACTGGTCAAGTTGGGAAACACACACCTGGATTTGGATCAGAAAAGACTGATAAGGCCTTGGCTGCAAACAACATTATTCCTCCACCAGTTCCCAGAGACATTATAGGAATACTTCTTAGTGAGGATCAAGTTGAACGAACCAAGTCAGATTATAAAGAAGCTGCTCCTCCTATTGATAGTGTCTTGGTTGGAACTACACCATTGACTCAAGAGGAAATAGACAACGAGGCAAACATGACATATGGTGAAGGGAGAATAGAGGACATATCAAGAGATGATGCTGAGTGCCAGGAGTATAACAGATGTCATAATTCCAAGTCTGATGATGTTGGGGTAGAGTTGAAACCATACCCTAAAATTGAAACCCCATGCTTGAAAGTTGTTGACGAAGTCAAAAGGGAAAAGGTGATCTTGACAACACGGCCTGAGGGGAAGATCTTTATGACATCTGGATCTATGTTTGACCAAGAACCAGATGTTGGGTATGACTTACCATCCTTCTCCTCCAAGTTCAAGGGACTAACTGATGGAGTGATCAGTGAAGCTAAAGATGAGAAGCCAAAGATCACCATTAAGCATCCGAGTATGAAGTCAACAGCTGGAGTGAAGAATGAAAAACTAAAGGGAGTAGTTGTGTCTCCCATTTCTTCAATTGGATCATGCAGTTGTTGTTGTAATTGCAAGAATGGTGCTTCAACGTCAACGAATCAAGGAAGCACAAAGACGGTTAAGACAGGTTCGACACAGGCTTCGAGGAACCAGCCAAGAGTCAATCTTGGATGCAGCAAATGGACCAAAGAGGCAGACACAGAGCAAACCAGCTCCATATCAGCCACCAAAGACAAATGGGTACACGTCTGACTTCTATCTAAAGAAGCAGACTTGCTTTAATTGTGGCATCGCTGGTCATATTGCTAGAAACTGTCTTTATCGCCCCTATGAACCCTATTTTCCGAAAAGTCAAAGGGTTTCATCTCAGGAGTCTGTGAAGTCTAAGCCGATGATGGTGCAGAAACCTAAGGCAATGAAGACTGTTACTCCTAAGGTTAAACCCTCTGATCAACATTGGGGCGCTGCCAAAGCTGAAAGAAAATCTATAAATCAAAACAACAGCTTTCCAAGTTACAAAAAATTTCAAAAACAGGTGAAGAAACCAGTTTCAAAACAACCAAAGCTTGAAAAACCCAAGGTAACTAGAACTGTTTTAAAAAATGATTCTAAAACGAAGAAGGTTGAAATTCCTAAAGTCACAACTCAAAAGGTGACTAAAACAAATGTTAAATCACCTGGAATTTGGAAGCCAAAAGTCAAGGCAGCTACAACCGAATCATCACAACTTCCTGATTTTTCAAAAGGAATGTTTTTAAAAGAAGTTTCATTCATTGATTCCTCAGGTGTACCCAGAAAAACAATGGCCTGGGTACCACTGGCTAACTAATCTCTCACTATGTGCAGGAACGATCAAGGAGGATTATCACTAACGTTTTTATTACTAATTTGTTTGTTGATAAGTGATTGTTCCAGGCACAGTTTAGGAGACGTATCTTCATGTCATGTCAAGTAATCTATAAATGGAAGGTATGTCTCATTGAGAGGTAAAAGGTAAAATTCAGCACGAAAGGTACTGTTCTTAACTTGGTTGTGTGAATGAAGCGGCAAAGGGTGTTTTGAGTCAAACCAAATTTCCTAAAATTTTCAATTGATTGATTAAGTGGTTGACTTCAAATGCAATGAAGTGTGCATGTCATGAAACCCTATTTTCTAAAAATTTTCAAATCAATACTTTGAAAGTTAGCTTGGCCAGATGTGTGTAAAGTCATTTAATTTGTTTGTGTGTTTGTGTGTTTTATTTTGTTAAAAAAAAAAATGATGATGCTCACAAAATTGTGACATTAAAAATCAAAAAGCAAGGGGAAGAAATGTAAAGAAGATGAAAATGTTGACCCCTCAAAAATAGTGTGCTTTTCAATTTTTAATTTTTTCTTGTTTTTGAGAAGTTTAGGGGAAGTAAAATGAATGTTCGGGTTGGAGATGGCTGACACGCGTAAGGCGGAAGTGAAAGGCAAGCTCCACGGTGATATGCTCGGTAGACTCGACCTAAACTTATGACCTCCAATGAAAGTGCAGTGAACTTAAAAGATATATATGTTTAGCTTCCCATCCTAGGTTGCATAGTTTAAAAGACTGAGTCCCGACAAAAACGGGTTGAGAGTGATAATTATACCTAGTATTCACTCTCTCACACGCCATGTTTATGCTATCTTGACAACACCACAGAGCAAAAGAAAATGAAAAAGAAAGGAAAAAGAAAAAGAAAAGAAAAAGAAAATGAAAAAGAAAAGAGAATAAATAATCACTCAGTTGGTCTTCTTTGCGTGCTTAGCGGCCGACCTGATCACCAACTGATGGTTAATGAAATAAGTGGTAGTCATAACGATGATGCATGGTTCCTCAAGTTGGGGGTTTGTGAATCCTCAATAAACTCTGAGGTTGGGTAGGTTTTGCTGTGTACGCTTGGGTGTGGGGACAATTAAACATGACGGTAATAATGTACTATATTAAGCATGACGCATTCGGTTGGGATTAAACGGGTTTGAGTTTAAAGCGGACAAACATACCGGCAATCACCTGGACTAGTCAAGTAACTGAAGCTGAAAAGGGTTCCTCAGTCAGATTCATACGGTTTGATCCCTTGTAAACTTTCTCATGTTTGGTTTGGTAAGTATTTGTTTAGTTTTTATCTTTCGTGTGTGAGTCGTTAAGTTCTTTTTAGTGTGTTTTCGTCTTGGCCAGGTTGATTTGAGAAGTCAAAATGTCGTTTCCATGGGTTTTAATGCATTACAATATGCCCCCGACAAATCTTGCCAAATTTTTAGGGGAAGGAGTATGGGATAATAAGTATTATCCGAAGGGAACTCGAGGATGATACTTATTATCTAATGGAAAAGACTTCCTCCGTCAGATCTTGACAAATTTTTAGGGGAAGGAGAGGGGATAATAAGTATTATCCGAAGGGAACTCGAGGATGATACTTATTATCCGAAAAGACTTCCATAATACATAGTATCCGAAGGGAACTCGAGGATAATATGTATTATCTCAGGGGAAGTCCTTAGCTGAGGGGAAGTAATCAGCTAAGGGGAAGTCTTTAGAGGTCTTTGGGTTCAGGGGAAGTTTTATAGAAAACCCGTAATCTATATTAGGGTTTTTGGTTAAAATTATGTTAATTTGAATCAACTGAACAAATGATAATTACCTCCTAACCCAAAGACCAGTCATCACATGTCTGGTAGTGTGTATTTTTTCAAATGTGTGTCAGACAGGTTGATGATAGAAAGATGTTGCTGCTGCTCAAGTTAAAGAACCAACCGGACAAGACTTCCATCTGGAAAAGCAACTGTTCAGGGGGAAGTTGTTGGTGTCTTTACAAGTTTTCAAAAGCTTCGAGAGTTCTTCAAAGAAGATGCTCACAAGTTTAGGGGAAGCTGAAGATTTCAAGTCAAATCTTTGAAACAGAAAATGAGAGCAGTCAGAGATCATGAAGTTTGAAGATCAACAATCAAGTTCTCCAAAGTTAGGAGGTTTTCAAAATTTACCCTCTAATTTTTGGAGATTCAAGACAGTTACCGAAGATTCAGCAAGAACCAGTTCTTTCAAAAGAAGCAAGTCATTGAGAATCCTCCATCTATTAACTTGTTCATTTCAAGAAGTTCGAGCTGATGCTGATCAAGAGGAAGTCCCAAGTGCCCGTCATGAAACCCATTGAAGATTTCTGCGGAATGAATCTTCATCAGCATCTTTGCCAGCCACTCAAGAAGAAGAATTTCAAAGATCGAAGACATTTAATATCACAAGCCTAGGGGAAGATTGTAGAGGCTAGATTATGAGGCTTGTAATATTAAATAAGTTGGGCTGGGCTTAGAGGGTTTAACTAGATTAGTAGGCTAGTTTATGATTGGGTTTGGGTTTACTATTGGGTTTATGATCCAAAAGGGGCCCAATAGTAAACCCAATGGTGGTCTATATATAGACCACTTGACCTCCTCATTGGGTGTGCTTGTGTTTACGATCTAGAGAGAGCTTAGAGGTGTTTACGATCCATTGGAGATTACGATCGTAAACCCGAGAGACAGAGTTTACGATTACAAGTTTTGTACCCGACAAGTTTTCTTGTGTGCAAAAGATCAAGTTTTTAACGTTTAATCATCGTATTCTTCGCGTTTCTTCTCTTTTCTATCTTGAATCAATCATAAACGAGGATTCCGCACTCGTTTGTGATATCAATATCGTGTTTCGGGAGTTTTTCTGGACCTACAAGGGGTATAATAGTTTTTTAAACAAGAATTAAATATGTTTTGTACATACATACTTAATGATAACTGAATTTTAATAATTTGTAAATGTAAAGCAGTAAATAAATAATTTAAATACAAAATTTATCTTTCGAATACCAAAAAAAGACATACTATGTTGTAAAATGTAAATGGTCGTCATTACAGCATCACGCGAGTTTCTTAGTAATATAATTATTAAGGGTGAATCAACTTATGATTTAAAGAAAGTTCAATAAAACTATATAACAAAAAATTAAAATATATTGCAGTTGAGGTTATTAAATTTTGACGGAAACACATATGGGTTGGTAGTATACCATTACTCCGGTAAGGCCTACGTACTAGACTATTAATGACTTCAATTTAGTGTGTCTATGACTTTACATAAGGTTAAAATCACTATACGTGTACTCCGTATGTTCTAAACATCTTTCTTTTTTAATCGGTCACATTTTCTCTAAACTTTTTCTAAAGACATTTGGAAGCTTTCCTAAACAGTTTTTATAACACTAAGCGGTTAAATTAATCAACTTTTTTTGGAGGTGTAGATAGTTCGATTTTCAAAACATTACTTTTTATAAACGACAAATTTATCTTACTCCTAAACACTATACAAACACCATTATTTGAATTTTAACCTAGGTTTCAAAACATTACTTATATGTTTCTTTCTCTTACTATATTTGGTAATAGTTTTTAAAAAGTTGTTTTCATATGATTTCTTTTACGTGGTACCTTCAAATCATTTAAGATGATAGCATGCAATATCTTAGATGTTAGTTGAATACTATTTACATGGCATGTGGTGGTGGATAAATGGCTTGGTCCTCTAGACAACGATATGCTATTGAGTTTTAAATACTTCTGCTTTAATTTGATTTTTCCAAGTTCAAGAACATATATTGTTGTAAAAATTGAAAATCAAATATGAAAAAAAGAGACCAAAATAATAATTATAATAATAATAATAATAATAATAATAATAATAATAATAATAATAATAATAATAATAATAATAATAATAATAAAAAAAAATAAATAAAAGCAGAAAAAAAACAACATTGGTACACTTTTCCTCTAAAAAGCAATGTTTTAAAAACCGGTTTTTTAGTTGAGCCGGAAAACCTTTCGGGACTGGTTCGACCGGTCGGACCGGTTAGACCGGCTGGTTGAACCGGTTAGGGGATTTATATATATATTTTTATAAAAATGCTAATAAACTTGTACACCCCAACAAAAGTAGTTAAAATACAATTATAATCCACTCAAAAATAATATCAAATATGTATTTCATAAGAAAATATAAGTTTTAAACTTAAAAAAAAATAAAAAATAAAAAAAAAAAGTTAAAAAAAATAAAATAAAAAAAATCAGAAAACCGGTTGAACCGGAAAAAACCGGTTGAACCGGACCGGTTGAACCGGAAAAAACCGGTTGAACCGGAAAAAACCGGAAAACCGGCCGGTTCGAAGCGGGTCGGTTCAACCCAAAAAACCGGGCATTAAAGAACCGGAAAAGTGACCGGTCCCCGGTCGAACCGGTTGAACCGGCCGGTTCGACCCGGGTTTTAAAACATTGATAAAAAGACTTTCAAGATGATTGATAAAAAGTTAAAAACAACCAAAAAAAAAAGTAACAATTACCTATTACCTATATAACATTCAGGGTAGTCAAACTAGGAATATCTGTTGTTTTTGCGTGCTTTGGTTTTTTATATTAAATATAATAAGTTTCAGGTTAATTAAAAAAGTAAAAGTTGAGGTAGTGGTAACTGGTAACTGCATTGCAATTTGGGTTTTGGTTAGGGATGAGCACGGTTACCGTATTCGTACCTGACCGGTACCGGTCCCGGTTGGTACCGGTACCGTTTTAAATGAAAAGTGGGTACCGGTCCCGGTACCTGATATATCGGTACGGGTACCTGTCGGGTAGCGGGCGGGTATTGAGTACCTGTTAGTACCGGTCCCGGTAGTACCTTTACCCGAAAATCAGAAAAAATTAGTCCCGGTACCGAAACAACCGGTACGGGTACGGGTATCGGTACGGTACCGGTACGGGACGGGTATCGGTACAGATACCGGGTACCAAATGCTCATCCCTAGTTTTGGTAGTTCTTAAACTCATTTATATGTTTCATTATTCTGTATATATATTCCTTATACCTTTTTCTTAAAAATATTCTTGATTAAGACTTAAAATGTCTCAACCAATTTAAAGTCATAAAGCGAAATTTTAGTTTTATATCCTTTCAACAAAAAGGTTAGTTAATGAATTTATATAAATGTATCATATTAAATGAGTTCTTTATTTAGTTAGTTAATTGATTTTTTTTTAATATGACCAGTTTAATTATTTTTAAATGTAAAAAATAACTATATATAAAAAATCAATTTCTTATTTAATTAAATTCTTTAAATCATTTTTATTTTATAGGATTTCAATTATAGTTTAAATAAAAAAAACTTTATTAAACCTCTAAGTATATATGATACTTTACCAATTAATTATTTAAACATTTTATAAGTATTTAGGTTAGGGTGTTGTGTTCTCCACCTCAATGGTGATAGTTCCGGTGATAGAGAAGTTGCTCCGAGTGGAGAAGCAAGATGGTGGTGTTTTGGAACCAGATGTGGAGCTCTTAAAGCTTAAACACACATTGAAGAATTGAATTTTCAAGATAGTTTTAAAAGGGCATCTTCATGTATGAAGCAGGTTTGGAGGATTTGTTCTATTGAAAAGATGAGGCAATTGCCAGAGATTGAATAGTAACATGAAGATTTATTTTCAATTGCTTTGATTGGTGTAACGAAGTATTGGCGGTGCACGGATTAAAGACGTCGCAATTTTAGTGTAATTGAAGTGACTTTGACAAAAGTGAATTATGATATATATACTTCAAACAAGTTTGGATGTGCGGCTACACACTTGTATTGTTAATGTTATAATTCTAGAAATATCATCTGGGTTCCAAGGGGCAGAAACCCTTGGCGGGGTCCAAGGGATAGAGCATGTGCCTGGGTTCGAGCCGATGAAAGTGCTTTATTAAAAACGCACCAAATTTTAATTTTCTGAAAACTTACCCTTGTATTTTCGGTGGGACTATTTATGCAATTTTGGCAAGTTCAAATTCGAAATTAATAAACCTGCTAAGCTATTTTTCTTGGACGATTCTTATTCTCGAAGATTGATTTTGGTCAGGGATTTTGATTCAAAATGCACACAAATTTGATCTCAGTTCTTGATTAGTGTCTCTGAGATTTATCTAATTAAGTATTCCAGTGAACCATCAAATAAGTTTAATCTGAAAGCGCTAAACGAATTTCAGATTAATCTAGCATTTAATTGCTCATTCCTAACAAAAGTTTGAAAAGAAAATTCGTTCGATGTTTTTTTTAAGTGGTATTTGAAACTACCCTAAATATCAAATGCCCTAGTGAACCTTCTTTCAACGTTAGTAAGAGAATTTACATATTGAGTCTTTTAATTTAGGGATTATATAGAAATTACATAATTAAATGGTCCTTTAGGGATTATATAGAAATTACATAATTAAATGGTCCTTTAGGTGTAAAATGATTTAATAAATATACAATACAAATTCATGGTGAATAGTATTGTTTTTGTTTTTCTTAAAGTGACCACAGCTCTTTCATTTTTGTTACACTTTACCCCCCCCCCCCGGCCCACGGTTTTTGTCAAAACCGTCAAAACCCACCATACAATTTCTTTTGTTCTCTCTCATCTGCTCCACCGCCATCCCAGCAGAGAAACAGAGGAGATACTCTCTCTTTGCTCACTGTTGTGATGATGATTCCGGCGACGGCGGGGCGTTTACCGCAGCCGTCGTCGGTTTCTAGGCCATTCTCCATCGGAGTCGGAGATCTGTTGTTGAGTCTTTGAGTTACTGTTCATGGTCTTTTACCGGTTTTTCCTTGGATCGGCCGGCTTCTATGTCCGGTACATAAGATTTGTCTTTGTTTGATGAGACGAATTGCTAGGGCTTTCTTAAGCTCCGTCTTTTATTACTGTTAGAAACCCTAATCGAAGGGTTTCCTATTGTTGCTCCGTCTCCGATGACGGCTGCCGTTGTTTGACGGATTCGTTGTCGGGCGTTGAAGCGGCGATAGTTATCTCAATCTCTCTGTCAATTTGGAAGAATCTGTGGCGTTTGGGGTTCCAATTAGGTTTTCTTCTACTTTTAGTTTCATCGGATTTCGATTTGGGTTCTTTATGACTGTTACATGCATGCACTTTCTCTCTACCTTTTTGATACATCTTTGTTAGAGACGAAAGGTATGTCGTTGTATCTCTCTCTGCAATTACGGGTGTTTTCTGAGCATTCATATTCTCCAAAACTGACATTCGAGTTGTTATCTACCTCATTCATTGGCAATTTGGGGTTATGATGATCCATTTAAGGTATGAGCCAAGTGATTGGTATGGCTATTGTTTTCTGACCTATCATTTTCAAAACTAAAGTTGGAATACTTATTGACTTGATATGTTGGCTATTTGAGGATGTGATGATCGATCTTTGGTCTGAGCCATGCGATTGCTATGAAGAATTTCCCCTGTGCATTCACTTTGTACAAAACTGAAATCGGAATAGAAGTTGTTTTATGTGGCTGTGATGATAATTTTCTGAGCCTACATTTCCTTGGAAGTTTAAGTGCCTCATTACTTTCTGCTGGATGCCTATGGTCTGTTCAATGTGATAGTGGTTGTTTTGATGGTCTGTATTATTTACCTGATATGTTGGCTATTTGAGGCTGTGATGATCGATCTATGGTCTGAGCCATGCGATTGCTATGAAGAATTTTCCCTGAGAATTCGCTTTGTACAAAACTGAAATCGGAATAGAAGTTGTTATATTTTGGCTGTGATGATAACTTTCTGAGCCTACATTTCCTTGGAAGCTTAAGTGCCTCATTACTTTCTGCTGAATGCCCATGGTCTGTTCAATGTGATGGTAGCTGGTATAGCTTTTGGGTGTTTTTTGGTTTTTTCGTTTTGTGTTTGATGGCTTCAAAGCTTATACAGCAAACCTGCATTAATACATATGAAAAATAGATGCTTTTGAATTAGACAAATTACTTATATAATGTCTTTTCTTACTCATTTCCATTATTGTTATCTTTGTAGGTTGTTTTGTTTGTCTGCTAACTGTTCGATTGCTGGAATACATTGACAAATTCAGGTGTCTTCTTATACTTTCTCTTACTGTTAACCACTACATTTCTTATCTGTCTGTTACTTTTATTTCTGTTATTACTTCTAAATATGTTGGCCTTTATTTCTCTTAGTATTGCAATCCCTTAAATACTTAAAAGTTTAGGCGTACATGCAATCTTAGTTTCAGCAAGTGACAACCCTGCAGTGTGAAGTGTTAACCCCTCAAAATACATTGACCGTTCAACCATTGACACCCGTACCAAAAGTCAGCAAGAAGCATGCTCAGGAATCACCAGGTAAACAAGTCACTAACCTAAATGCAACTACTTATGAATAATATTTATAAACTATCTTAGCCTGATATACATTTACCTTCATATGTCTAAAGTTTGAATACACAAGAACTTCTCATGGAAAGTAATATGAAACCTGATATGTTGGCTATTTGAGGATGTTATGATCGATCTATGGTCCGAGCTATGCGATTGCTAACTGTTGTTGCATGTTGTTTCTTCATATTCTTTTCTGTTTATTAGGTCTATTTACCTGTTTTGTTTTGTTTTTTTCTTGCAGTTGGATTCCTTTGGAGTTTGTAGATAACCAAGGTAATAAGAACTTTTAAGAATACCCAATTCATATAAATTACATGAAAGCTGTTTATGGTTTACATGTACATGTACTTTGTACTGTTTGATAATGAGGTAGATAACTAGAATTGCAGAAGGTTTCAAAATTTGTAGAACTAGAATACAACCACATAGAGTTTTCATATTCCTTACTGATACATTTGACCTTTACTGGTGGTTATTTAAACAAAATTGGACAGGTTTGATTTTTGTCTATGAGCAAGTGTCATTTAATCTTATTAGTTTTGTAGGACTGCTGCCTTACACGTAACATATACGTGTTCTTTGGCGTCTCTTTCCTTTCAATTGAAAGTGTATCAGGTACCAAAATTTTCATTCTGTACTTAGTGTCATTTCTAAGGTTTCATTAATTTCTTTTCTGTCTTCACAATGTCTTCCACTGTTAATGATTTGTTCCCTCAATGTTACTTTACGTGATTGCAATTCTCAATTAAGAAAGTGTGTCTGATTAATTGATGGATGTTGTCGTTGTTGTTTTCTTTACATTTCTTTGATTTTCCACATATTTCTCTATTTTTACTTATTTCTCCTTATTGATCATCGATTGATTTTCTTTTGATGCATGTGAATTTGTAGTGTCAAAATTCTACGGTTTCTTACTCTCCGATGGAATTTCATAACTGTAATATGAAATTGAAAGTGATAAGTTACAAAAATTATTTACTTCATTTGAATTATGTGTGTTTACATGTGTTCTTATGGATGGATCTATTTCATTCATTAATTTCATAATTTTTAGTTCTCTGTCGCTGGCTTTCCTAATTCATTCTGATTTATTTGCATCTTTTAAATGCAGGTTGTCATATTTAGATTGCAGGTATTAACTCATTTTGTGTCTGCTCATAGTATAGCATATCTTCAATAATTGACTTTAAATTTATAATCAAGAAACTCATTTTACTTTAAATTAATGAGAGTTACTTCAATATTTACAATTTTTGAAGAAAGGATCATTAGTTTAGTTATGACATAGATTCCTAAAACTTTGTATTTTGAGCTTTTCTTATAACTGATTAAATATTGTATTTCTTGCTGGAGGTACTTCCACATATTCCCTAAGATAATACTATTTTCTTTAGTTTATAGATTCTCATTTTTCATTTATGTTGCCCTTAGATTTGCAAGCCATCTAACGTCTCTTTCATTATTCGTTCCTGATTTCGTCGCAGGTTAGTTCCTCATTTCTTTTTGTTTTCTTATTTATTCTTTCTTAGTTCCTGTTTAGGTTAGTTTTACCTTACGTTTAGACTTTTGTTCTACTGACTTTCGCCAATTGTACCTTTTAGTTTTCTAATAAAGTATAAACTTCTTTCATGTTACTTTATAAATTCCATTAATTGCCTACTGATTGACAATCAAGATAATTCATGTTGATTTAAATTAGCTCCTCCTTCCTCTTTGTCTAATTGTTAATTTTTCTTTGCAAATTTGCTTTCTGGGTCAATGGACTGTTTTCTCTAAAGGTTGGTTTTTTTTTTCTTCTGCCACTTTTAATGCTACCATTTAAATTGTGCAGTACGGTTGGTACAATGTTTTAAATTTATGATTTACATAACTGCTTACCCTTAATACACATGCCTAGGAACTAAATGTCAACAAAATTTTCATTCTCAGGATCAGTGCCGTATGAATAACTACGCAACAACAATAGTTTAGGTGCAGAAGAAGTAGTTTCGTATGCGAGGTAACAAATCATTTTGGATGCAACCTAATAGACCTTAAATTTGATAAAGGACCACAAGTTTTAAATGTAAATGCAATGTCTTGAATCTTATGTACAGGTATAGTGACGGTATAATATTAATGAATTAGATAGTGTCAATGTTTAATTTCATGCACATCAAGTACCCTAACACTTTACTTAGGTAAAGTACAATTGATTACGAAACGAATCCCCCGTGATTATTATCTGTCATTTTTATTAAGGTACTCACTGATTATTATCTGTCATTTAATCTGGATATGTGGTTTAATCTGTGGTTTAATCTGGACATTCTCCACATTCGTGTTTATTATCTGTCATTTTTATTAAGGCACTGACTGATTATGTTTCTTTCATTTGTTTCTAACTTTCTATTGTTTTTTTTGCAGGTGAATCTGGTGCCTTCCACATTAGTTTCATAATTGTTTAGTATATATGTTGTTAGACATGTTTAGCCTCATGTTTACTATATGAATTTTTACTATAACTTAGTCTACAATTTCAACCCCGCGGCAACGCGCGGGGGGGTCACACAACTTGTTGAAATACATTAGAGTTGTGAAAAACCAATAGAGTTAGATTTTTTATTTTAACAGCAACACCTAGAATATCTAGGATATAATTGACATCCCAAAAATAATTCAAGATGTAACCCCCAATACTTGAACCCAAAACAGCAAAACCTATAATTGGGTAAAAACACCACTCTAACTCTCCTATCCAATTATAACTACACTCAACACCCCACCCCCTACCGGAGTTAAATGATTATAAAAATACAATCTCAAGATCGACATATTATGTTAAAATGTTTATTTTTTCTTAAACCAAAAGTGTTAACCATGCCAAACATCAAAGAGTCAAAAGCATAATTTACTCAAGTTTTTATCACCTTTTAATTTTCCCAGAAATATTATTTATTGATTCTAATAAGTTTGCTAATAAGAAATAAAAGATAAAGAAAATAAATAAATAGAAGAACACCAATTAGAAAAAGATTTCATTTAATTTGGGCATGGTAACTTATTGTTTAAATTGTTGCTAACTAAGTAACTATTACTTGTTCACAAATAAATATTAAACGTGTCAACCCAAAACATAACTCGAACATAATATGATTGTTAGTGTTTCTAACATGATATAAGAGTACAACACTATAAAAGTCTATTAAAAGAAAAACAAATAGAGGAGTCGGATACATGATGAAAAGAAATGCATCCCGATCAAAAACCCATCAATCCGACAAAATTAAAATACATATCTTTTGGACCAGGCCTAGCTAAAACGTAACGCGTAGGGTAAAAGCCTTGTTCACAAATAAATATTAAACGGGCCAACCTAAAACATAACTCAAACATAATATGATTGTTAGTGTTTTTAACATGATATAAGAGTACAACACTATAAAAGTCTATTAAAAAGAAAAACAAATAAAGGAGTCGGGTAGACATGATCAGTATGAAAAGAAATACAACCCAAGACTATTAAAAGACAAACAAATAAAGGGGTTGGGTACATGATGAACAGAAATACAACCCTATTCAAAACCCATCAACCCGACTATATTAAAATCGATAGTTTTTTTGACCAGGTCTAGCTAAAACGCATGCTAAATATGTGAAACCTTATTAGTAAAGTTATAGTACATATCACACGAAAATGAAATGACACATTGACACATCTGTCCCCCTTCTTAAATCTTCCCAATTTCTGGCTCGTTTACCGGGTACCTATGAATGCAATCAGCCCATGCACTATTCTTTGGATCTTCAATCTCCCTGTTACATTCCCAAACAGCACTATTACACTTAAACCCACTCCCAAACCCTATTTGCCACACCCTTTCTCCTTTCTTCATCCTCCCTTTTGCTTCCATATAACCCAACTCATACCATAATGAAGACGATGACGTGTTTCCGAACCGGTGCAACGCCATCCTCGACGCCTCCACGTCTTCCGAGGACAGCCTCAGACTCTTCTGAAGCTCATCGATAACCGCACGTCCACCCGCGTGAATACAAAAATGATCGAACGCCTTTTTAAAGTCGGGGATGTAGGGTTTTAGATCAAGTTTAAGAAACTTTCTTCCCAAGAGATTGAAAAGAAACAATAGTTGCTCGGATACCGGAAGAACCAACGGTCCGATGGTGCTAATGTTCGACTTCAAAGAGTTGGCCGCGATCACCATTAGGTCTAGGTTTAATGCGATCCCGACATGGCCTTCTTTGTCTTCTTCTTGTGTAACGCAACGGTAGGATTTGTCTTCGGACCCTTTGTGGGTCCGGACCACGTGTCTAAGACTATACTTTGCATGTTTACGTTGCGACCTTTTATTGGTCAAAAGAATGGCGGCCCCTCCCATTCTGAAAAGACAGTTTGGGAGGAGCATTGACCGTTCTTTACCCATGTAAGAATTCGGGGTGATTATTTCGGTACTTATCACAACCGCGTACGACTCCGGGTGGACTTGGAGTAGTTGTTTCGCGAGATCGATAGATATCAATCCCGCGCTACAACCCATTCCGGACAAGTTAAAACTCTTGACATTACTCCTCATCTTATACTTGTTAACCACCATGGACGAAAGAGAAGGAGTGGGTGCAAAGAGACTGCAGTTTACGATCAAGATATCGATATCTCTCGCGTGAATTCCCGTTTGTTGAAACAGCGAATCCATGGCGGAGAAAATGACGAGCTCGGATTCGTCTCTAGCATCGATCAAATTAGGGTTTGGTGGAAGATAATGTAATGGATATGGTAAACATGTTTCTTCACCCAAACCGGATCTCTCAAAGATCTTAACTTGGAAAGCAATGCTCTTGGGTTGCGAGGCTAAGATAATGCGACCGTGTTCGGATGCAGTCGCATATGGCACACGAAGAACCGAAGGTGGCTTGAAACAAGCGAAGTCGACGAGATAGATGATTCGAGGCTTGTTCAAGAAGTAGAATGCGAGAATGGTAATCGTAATGGTAATGATAATGGTGAGGAAAGTGGCACAGAGTGTGTGGGCTAAAGAAAGATGATCTAGAAGATGATATGGGGATTGTTTGAATGTTTGAAAGCAGATTGGTAAGATAATTAGGGTTATGATGATGAGAAGTTTAGGGGAATGGTTGATGAGATAGTCATAAAATTGTTTTAAAGATTTCAACATTGTGGATGGAAGAGACAATGAGGTAGATATGGTTGTGGGAAGAAATGAGTAGCAAGGCCCAAGGGTATATGTAGGGAAGCAAGGGAAGGTGAAGATTTAATATCTGTTTAAATACTGTGGGACGAGGTAGATGAGAAGATTAAATGAGGTTTTTTTTTTTTTTTTTTTTTTTGAACGGCAACGAATGTCCCGGAAAACCCGGGGACTATTTACACCAGTTGAGCTCATTCCAGGGAAAATCCACCTCCGCGAACGGCCGGGTGGTAAAACCTGGGAGCTCAGGGATCGAACTTGTGACCTTTCAGCCCCAAGTCTCATATTATTAATAAGACTTGTACTAATGGTTATTAAAGATGAGGGAGATTTGACTGTTACAAATTCAAACCTTGAGCTTCTAGATTTTATCAATGGCCGCTTATGAAGATATATTTTTTTTAAAATACCCTTAACTGGAGTAAATACTTCCCGATTTTCTAGGTGATTCGTTGACAGTTAAAAAAAAAAGTTGAATTATTAATTATTAATCCATTTCTCGATTTTCAAATTACCATAACGTAGTGAGAAATATACCATGGTAGATTCTATTTAACCATAAGATTATACTAAGTTTATTATTGTAGTATACAGACCCGCTTTAAATTAATTAGGATTTCAATATTTCTAATATATTGTAACCTTATTTATCAATAAAATAATTCAGTAAATGTTACAATATATAGGAAAGACTGTAACTCTATTTAACCAAAATCGGGCTCATGTGCTACAATAATAAACTTAATATAATATTATAATCCAATAGATCTGCTTCATTTTTGCTTCATGCGGCCAATTCAAGTGGGTAGTGAGGGGAGGCGGTATGGTGAGGGTTACCGCCCCCGGTTCCAAAGAGAGCCGGCCGGCTCCACCCGGCAACCATACCGCCAAGGGCGGCTCCCCCCCATGGCTCCCCATTTTGTTTCTTGTCCGGTTCCTCCATGCCGTCGAGAGCCGGCTATTTTCTAGCCGTTATTTGACCGTTGAGCCTAACGGCTCTTTACCCTTTTTTTTTTTTTTTTTTCTAATTTACTATATATACAAACCCAAATATTTTAAAAACCACACTCTACTCCTATTTCATTTCCAATTCTCTCTACCAATTTTTTTATAAAATGAGTTATTACGATGAGGCCGACTTTATTCCACCACCCGAGATTGGGACTTCGTCAAGCAGCGTTGCAGTACAAAGATGAATTTTTGCGTGCACCTACTAGCCACGATATCACTCTTTTATATAATGCCCATTTAGAAAAGCATGGTATTCCGGGTATGATAGGTAGTATCGATTGTACTCATTGGGAGTGGAGAAATTGTCCTAGAAAGTATAGGGCACAATATCATCGTGGCGATCATAAAAAGCCAACAATTTCACTCGAGGCGGTTGCCTCCCAAGATATGTGGTTTTGGCATGCGTTCTTTGGTGTTGCAGGTTCAAACAACGACATCAACGTGCTTAATCAGTCACCTTTGTTCAACAATGAGATGCATGGAGTTGCACCTAGAATGCCATTTGTTTGTAACGGTCGAGAGTACAAACGTGGATATTACCTTGCGGATGGCATATATCCCCCTTGGTCGGTCTTTGTGAAGGCATTTCCACATCCTTATGAGATTAAAGAGAAGAAAATGAAGAAGATACAAGAGGGGGCTAGAAAAGACGTCGAGAGAGCGTTTGGTCGGATAAAGGAAAAGTGGGCAATAGTGGATCGAAAGGGTCGTCCAATAAAAAAAAGCTAATGGAGAACATTATGTACACGGTCATCATTCTACACAACATGACTCTCAAAGACAATGGCCTTGCTATATCACCGGTCCACATTCGAGATCCGCCAGTTAACCGGGTTCTTGACCCGAATGTTATTTTCGAATTGCGAGATAGTGAGACTCATTTTAAACTCAGATTCGATATCACCGAGCACATCCAAAACACAATGGATGTGTTTTTAACCGAGGAGGAGGTGAACGCAAATCCTCAACCCTAGATTTGTTTTTTTTTTTTAATAAAAGTTGTAATTTTTTTTTTTAGTGAATGTTTTGTAAGTTGTAATTTTATTTTTGTTTTAATGAATATTTTGTTTTAATGAATATTGTTTACTTCAATTGTATTCGTAATGCTAGTGTTTGTTTTTTTATATAAAAGTTGTTTGTTTATTAAAAGTTGTTAAAAATCAAAAAAAAAAAAAAGTTAATTTTTCGGTGGCTTCTCCAAGCCACAAGGCAACCATACCTTGTGGTGTGGCTTGACAAGGCTTCAAAAACATGAAAAATGAGTTGGCACATGATGATTGGTTGGGGAGCATGGCTCCTTGAAGCCACAAGGCAACCATACCCCCTCCCCTGAGGATACTTGAGACCGAAAGAATCAGCATGTTCGGAGCTTTACACCACAAGAGGAGGCGATCCCAAACGCAGCCCGCACTCGACAATTGATCAACCATCTCCTCGTGAGAATTGCATCTCAGACATATTATATCCAC
This sequence comes from Deinandra increscens subsp. villosa, assembly GCA_039602395.1. NCBI lineage: Eukaryota > Viridiplantae > Streptophyta > Magnoliopsida > Asterales > Asteraceae > Deinandra > Deinandra increscens. Next base: position 3,715,840 of record JBCNJP010000027.1, on the reverse strand, counting down.
CGCAACGCCTCTTTGGGCCAAACACTTTCTCGTCAGAGTTCGTCCCATCCCTGCGCGACACACAAAAACATTTACTTTTAGTGGGACCCATTTATTCCATGGTTTTGGACACCTCATGAGTTTTAAGTAATTTTTGCAGAATGAGTATCCGAAATTCTTTAACTTCAAAATGGATTTTCCATCCACATACCATACCCGTTCATCCCACTTATCCGACAAATGAAGTGTCCTCTTCACATTTATTGTGATCAGCTGCCCATTCCCCCATATTATTTTTCGTCCATGCCCAATTCAGTTGATATCCCATTCGGCCCAGAATTAATTCGATCAGCCACACTACACCATTTGTTTGCCTCAAGTTTGTACAATCCAGGGGTCCACCCGTTGTCAACCCAGAATTTTGTAGCCCATTTCCCATCACGTATTTCAGTTGGCGATCCAAGTCGATACCCAATTTTTTGGGCGATTTATCATAGTATTATGTTATCCGTAGTGGATGGAGTTCCTTATGGAAGTTATGCGTCATGTGACGTCCACCGTCCACGTAATCAAGAGGGGCTTAATGACTAAAGTGGTGTAGTGATAACCAATTTATAACCCCATATCAATGATCACTAGCGAAGCTTGGGCGAAAAGTTTGGGGGCGAAGAGTCATGGATCCTAATTCCGGGGGGCGGTTCTCAATATATATAAAAAAAATTTAAAAATCGTAAAAATTAGCACTACGGCCGAAAAAAACCGGGGGGGGGGGGGGGGGGGTCGCCCCCTCCGGTCTCAACTAACCTTCGCCACTGTCAATGATTACATACTTATTTGTTTATTCATTTTTATATAATCTAATATTAAAACCTAAAACAATCATTAAAAAAAACAAGATGTTTTAAAAAAACTACAAGATTTTTTTAAAAAAAAGGTACAACATTCATTAAAAAAACACTAAACATGAAAAGTTAAAAAACAAACATACTAAAAAAAAAAATTCTAAAGTCCATATAGTTCCATGATATCCGCTCGAAGTTGAAACGCGAGGCTTCGGGCGGGTTCGTCTTCGAGAATCGGTTTCATGAGCGTCTCCAAATCTTTTTCTTTTTGTCGAGCGCTAACGACATTGACTTGTTCTCTCTTAATTGTCAACAAATCATCAAAACGTTCTCGCATTTCTTCATGGCGGACGGCATAGTCGGAGGATGGTGCTTGACTTGTCGATGAGGAGGCCGCTCGTTTCGCCTTTGCCTTGTCCCCACCCGTCACCCTAGCAAGCTCGATTTCGACATCGTCGTCGTAATCATTCACATCGTTCAAATCAAATCCCCGAGCGTCGGACATATTAGGGGAGTCGGTGGCGGCGACGGAAGACGACGTTTTTGATTTTTTGCTTGGTCGTCTTGTCGGCCTTGAAAGATCCGATTGATTCATCCACTTTGGTGCATTGTAAACCACTCGCCAAGCCTTGAGGTTGTTAAACGCCGACGTGTTCGCTCGATACTCCGCTAACGCCGCTACGATGATGTCGGTGTCGTCTGCACCGCTCGGTCAACCACTTTCCTCCTCGGTCAAATGTTGCATAATTTTTCGTTGTCTCAGTTTCCACGGTGTCTTTTTTCTTGTGAGATCTCCGTTTTCTCGGTCCAACCGGCGCCGCCTCGTCTTCCGTCTCCGGAACCTCCTTGGGTACTCCGTTCGGGGTAACCCAATGGTAAAAGGCCACCGCCAGCTGGTCTAACCCAGCCTCACGGAGCCCTTAAGCGCACCAAGTTATCTCCAGTTTCGGGGAAAACCTACCCACCCGAACGCCCACTGGTGGTAAAACCCGGACACCCTCAGGATCGAACTAGAGATCACAAAGATCCCAGTCTTCCTTCATTGAGCCACCATGCCCCTCCAAAGTGATAATAGTGAGATTCGAACTTGAGTCTCAAGTAGAGAACTCAAGCCTCCTACCACTACATAACAATGGAAGTTGCAACCCAAGATAATTAAAGTTAAAACTTTAACATATTGGTTTGCGGCTTAATTGATGTTTATTATGTGCTTGTTTGGGATTGTTTATTTAAGGCTACCACTACATAACAATGGAAGTTGCAACCCAAGATAATTAATGTTAAAACTTTAACATATTGGTTTGCGGCTTAATTGATGTTTATTATGTGCTTGTTTGGGATTGTTTATTTAAGGCTACCACTACATAACAATGGAAGTTGCAACCCAAGATAATTAATGTTAAAACTTTAACATATTGGTTTGCGGCTTAATTGATGTTTATTATGTGCTTGTTTGGGATTGTTTATTTAAGGCGAAAAATATTTTTTAAAGAAAAGTGTTATTGACTTATAACTTTTTGAGAATAAGTTTTAAAAAGAAATGTTTGAATTAGTTTTTGTGATGGGAAAAATCAATAAGTTGTTCTTTAAAAAGTGTTTGGCATAACTTTTATTTGTAAAATGACTAAAAATGAGTTAAGCGGCTATAAGGTTTGGTGAATATAAAGTTAAAATAAGGATATTATTTTAATTCATCACTAAACAAGCTATAAGTAGTTTTGAAAAAAACAAAAAAATCTTGCTTTTAAAAAAACTGACTTAATAGTTTTCTTAAAAACTAAAAGTGAAAATGTTTCTTACTTTACCAAACATTCAAATGTGATTAGATTTCAAAAAGCTAATAGGTTAATAAGCAGTTTTGAAAAGCAATCCTAAACAAGTCCTATATAGATAAGAGTAAAAAAAAAAATAACAAACACTCACTTAGGGTGGGCAGAGACACGGCATCAACAGCCACGGAGGCTGATGTCGTGGCTGAACACCGTCCGATTCCCCTTTTCGACACGACAGGGTAGTAAATGGAGTAACGAGTCTAGCGTGACACCAGAAAATCCGATCGTTATGATATCTTTAAAAAAAAAAATCACACTTCCACTGTAAATAAACTCTTTTATGATAATCGTTTATGAGAATTGGTAACTATTGAATCCACTATCTGTACTTTTATTTAGGTTAATCAATATATATTTTCCTAAATTGACCAACTTTTTAAATCACATAAGTACATATATCATGGATTCATGGTTTGAAGGGCCCAGATTGTCTTTGGACTCGCACTTTATACTACTGGACTGGGCTAATGTTATGGATGGAGCTTGAGTGTTCTATAGACTATCAGCGCAGTTCGTGAAAAAACAAAATATTAACTTTTCATAATTTATAGATAAATATTACTCGTCAACTATATATACTAAAGTAATAGTAGTAATTTATAACTATATATTCACATAGTCAAGTTTTGATTTGGCATGTATTGGACAAGTTCAAAGTCAAAGCTACTAAAATGTCACCCCACTCACCAACCAACATGCAGCTTTCATGGATGCTTCATTTCGCAAATTTCATTCCAATGGTGGTTGGTAAGACTTTCATCGGTATAACATGGGTATACAAAGCAGTTGTATTTGTTAAAGTGCAAAATAAAGAAAACGAAAACGAAAAAAGACAATACAACAACGTTAAAAATTAGAAAAATAGTTAAATATAACAATACAAACAATTAGAACCTAAAGTCAATAGTGTAAAACTAAAATTAAAATCATCAGCTCTTTTGCAAACTTGTTAAGCTCGGATAAAAATAAAAGATAAAAACCTCGAAAAATAAAGAGAAAAGAAAACTAAAAAGCAATTAAAAACGACAGAAAGGAAATTATTACATACATTATGAGGCATCATGTAACACTTTAACGTCCCATTACAAACGTCCTTAATGTCAAAAACATAGTCAACAAATGCAGATTGGGAGTTGGGACCAACAATAAGTTGGTTAGGCAGTTCTATTAAACTCTATTAAACTCTATTAAACTCCTTTCCAATTCAAAATTAATTTTGAAATTACAATTACTACTATTGCCATCCATAGAGGAACTTAAAGTCACGTATAGCCTTTGGACCATTTTATTACATTTATGCTAAAAAAAGAAAATATGAACGATAATTGTTTTTTCGTCACATGGATTAAAACGTCACTAGCGAGAAACACTACATATACGAAATGGACAACAAAATACATACCGTTAGACATAAAGAAGTGTAACACACCCTTACACCAAATTATCCAATTTAATTTATGTGTTTTTGCTTTATTTTTATCTAAATATCCATAAGAAAGTGTTCACCTGTATTTGCATTGACGACTTTGGATGTATGGTTGTTTTTGTTGTTGAATAATTTATCAAACGATACCATAAGTATGATTTGAATTATCTTTTTTATAAGATACACAATATATCGATCACTTGATAAAAGATTGAAATCAATCTTAGCTTTTTTTATTTCATAATTTTAGATTAACAACGGTTACAACTCAACATGAAGTACAAGGGAGGCGGGCAACAAGCTGCGCCGCCAACCCCTTCTGAATAGCAAAGCCTAACCGAGTGAAAACCACATTCAAACCCCTAGGAGTCGCCACATTCCCATTCATGACCTTCTGGACGCGGGTCAAAGTATCCACAGCTTCCGGGGCAAGGTAACCGAAGGTGTCAAACGCAAAAGGCACGAACACATGTTGATTCGCCAGACACGCTTCCTCATGTTTGCGCACTTTCCCAGCAGCAACATTCGTGGCAGCCTGGCCTGCCCGGAAACCAGAGCCCTTGAACCCCACTAGCGGGGAGACCCCAGTGAGGTCGACACAGGCATGCTTCCCGTGCTTCCACCCAAAGACAAGGACGTCCGCCGGTCGAAGGGAGGAACGCCCATCCGCTGGGTCCGACAAAAAATTAACCGGGGCTTCCTTCTTTGCAGATATCCCGGCTCTTCTGAAAATGTCAAAAAGGACGTCCCGGACCAGATCATGCCGGTATTTGAAACCGGGCAGCTCTTTGCAATGGACCGCGTGCTCCCCATAAGCATCCAAACATGCCTTGCTGCATACTGGACATCTCTCATCCCTCGGGAACAGGGGGATCATAAGTCGATATTTAAGAACCGCCCGATATTCGACTGGCGACATGTAAACTTCAATTTTATATTCAATTTTATACTTTGAAAATACTTTACCATCACTTTCCTACCTACCCCTCATTAACTTGTGAACAATTCGTCTCAAACCACCACATTTGGTCTTGCACTATTTTTAACTTTCCACAAATTCAAGACAATTACTCTTATTATCGATGGTTCATCCGATGGAATAGAAGGAAATTAAAAGCTGTTTACATGTCATAATGATTGATTGTTTACTTCTTTCCATGAAAATCCATAAAAAATTAAAGTATTTTATTGAATTGTATCGTTAAATGGTGATTCGATCAAGCCTTAGAATTAACACGTGATTATTTAGTTGTTTAGAAAAATATATAAATACTTTTTTTTAGGAATTAGATAGTGTTTAAGATTAAGTTTTTCAAAATAAATTATTGACTATTCGTTTTTTTTTTCCCAAAAAGTCACTAAGTTAAAAAAGTGTGTGGATGAAATAAAAGTCTTTTTCATTTTAGCTTTTTCGAAATGATAAAAAGCCTAGAGTTTTTTTTTTCAAATAGGTGTAATTATAAAACTTATATTACCAAAACGATCATTTGACATATATTTACCAAAATACATTTTTCTTGTAAAAATCATTTCCTCTCTCTTATTTTAATTGGATAAGCTTTTTTTTATTATGATATTTTTAAAAATGTTTTTTATAAATATTATCTAGTTTTTTCATTCATAAATATTATTAATTTCTTTAAGAATAATTTTTATAAATATTTTTATTTTTAACTATCTAAAAAATTATAAAATTCAATTTAATAAAATAAAAACGATTTGTAAGAACCTGATAATACTTATAAAAAAACTTCTACAAAATATGATAATATTTAAAATAAAAACATTTTTAGCTTTTGACATTTTAAACTTACAATTACCAAACTAGGGATTGGATCAAAAAAACACATTTTGCCTAAAAATAATAGATGAGATCCTCTAAAAAAAAATTTGAACAACAAACACCATTAAATTCCACCAATTACACATTTTATGGTATTTGAATCTGCACCACTTGAATGAGGATTTTTTTTTTTTTTTGAACGGCAAATATCATTCCAACCAAACAAGGGAAGCCCAGCCAGAAACTGGACCACCAACAGAATCCAAACACAACCAAAAAAACCAAAGAAACAGCAAAACCAAAAATTACATGGAAAAATTATACCAACAGCTCCAATCTATTGCTTCCCCTTTAGACCTGTTATTAAACCATAAATAGCTCCATGATTTGATTTCTTTGATGACCACAGCAAGGGATGGCAGCCTCCTCTTGAAGACAGCTTCGTTGCGAGCTTTCCATATGCACCAACAACCCGTATAAAACACAGTTTTAAGGATCCTGTTCTTCCTTGACTTACCGTCCCCGTCACACGCACCATAAAGCACATCTTTCACAGAAAAAAAGGGATAAAAGGAAGCTTACACCATTGCCCTACTATGCTCCAAATGGCATCCGAGAAACCACATCCGGTGAATAAATGCTCCACCGTTTCCGTAACGTCACCGCAAAGAGGGCATCGGCCCTCACCCACGTTGATATTTCTTCTTTGAAGCTCCTCAGCCGTAGGTAACCTCCCCAACACCAATCTCCAAATCATCACATTAACTTTAGTTGGAACACAAGGCAGCCATTCAAAACCCCACTCTTCCCCCCTCGCATTGCGTTTTCTGATTTGGTGCTTCAAACATTTGACCGAAAAAATCCCGTCGTTATTACCCAGCCACATCCAATCGCCCCCATTGTTGACCAGCAGGTTGCTAAGCTCCACGTTCCACCCTCTTAAATCCTCCTTAACCTTCGCAATTGCTTTCCAAACACCCGGCAGGCTCGGACGTCTAACATTAACCAGATTCAAAGCTCGATCTCCATGCAAACATGACACCACTCTTCGCCAAAGCTGATGAGGTTCTTTGACAAATCTCCACACCCATTTGGCCAAAAGACATGAGTTAACCATATCCAAGGAAACTAACCCCAACCCACCCTCCTCCACGGGTTTAAGGACTTTATCCCGAGCCACCCAATGGATTTTTTTCCTATCCCCCACTCCCCCCCACAAAAACCGAAGCCTTATCTTCTCCAACTCCTCGATGACTTTTTTTGGAGCCCGGTATAGGGAAAAAAAATATGTAGGGAGGCTATCCATCACCGATTTAATGAGCACCAAACGGCCTCCAATGGATAAGTTCTTAGCTTTCCACCCCGAGAGTCTTTTTTGAAACACCTCCACAACGTTATCCCAATTCTTTTTTATGTTCATGTTGGCACCAACTTTGAGACCAAGGTAAGTAAACGGAAATTCGCTAGTCTCACACCCCAAAAATCCAGCCCATCTTTGCTTTTCCTCCCCCCCCACATTGATCCCAAAAAGCCCACATTTCCTTAAATTAACATGAAGGCCCGACGCCAAGAAAAAACACCACAAAAGACGTCTTATATTAATGAAATTAGCCCCGGACCAATTACCTATCACCATCGCATCGTCGGCGAAAAGAAGATGTGTTACGGTTGGGCCTTGATTAGGAGTGGTTATTCCGTGAAATATTCCCAACACCCTAGCTTTACACATCATCAAGTGGAAAGCTTCCATTGCAATAATGAAGAGGAAAGGAGACAAGGGATCACCTTGCCTCACCCCTTTATGACAATCGAACTCCTTAGTAGTTGCCCCGTTTATGATCACCGAAGCCGTCTTTTGTGGCATTTCCGTCTCCACAACTTGGATGAGGATATCAATTAATTTTATAAATTATAGGTTGAGATTAAAGTATAATAAGGTATGAGAAAAATAAAAGGTGAAAAAGTATTTTTGGTATAACCAATTTTGTTAACCTTTTTTAAATTTTTTATATTTGAAATTTTTCATACAACATTTTTTCTCTTCCCCACAAAAACTAATACAGATATTTAAAAAACAAAATCGTTTTAAAAAAAGTCAACAAAAACATCCGAAAAAAAATAAAAAAAAAACTTTTACACATCTAAAGCCGGCCTCGTAATTAGTTTAGAAAAATTAGGAATAAAGTCTTGCGAATAGAGTACAAAAATAAGGCAGAGTGGAAATCAAGTAAGAATCTAATTCAAATACGCGTCTCGCTTCACCCGGTGCCTCTTCCTTCCACCGCCATCAACGCCTTTAAAAGGCCACCTCATTAACCAAATACACCCTGTTCTGTTTCTTTCTTTTCCCATTTTCATCATATCTAAATCTTATATAAATAAGAGCCTTGCTTCACCATTTCAATTCCACCTCGTACGTACGTAAAGATTCAGAGAAATGGGTGTCCTCCAGCTATCCGACCCGAACACCACCGATGAAAACGCCACCATCGGATTCTTACAAGATTTCGTAGAGAAAGCCGGTGGCTGCGCAGTCATCGATGGCGGTTTCGCCACGCAACTTGAGCTTCACGGCGCCTCCATTAAGGATCCTCTTTGGAGCGCACTTTGCTTGATCAATAACCCCCATCTCATCTCCAAGGTAAAATAGAACTTAAACGGGTAACAAGTTACGATTCGTTAATCCTTTTTATATAGCAAAACCAGGACGTTTAAAAACTACGTTCATGAATCTTGACTCAGTAACATTTCTATGCATGACATGTTAGAACCTGTTTCACTAACGTATTAATGAATTTCAAAATGCAGGTTCATTTGGAATATCTGGAAGCTGGTGCTGATATAATTGTAACTTCTTCATATCAGGTAATTAACTTCTGCATTTTCATATCATTTTCATATAATTTCAACATCTGAATCTTTTATTCGGTTAAATTTAGTTCAAATAATTACTTGTAATGTTTATCAATTTCAGGCTACTCTTCCTGGATTCATATCCAGAGGACTATCCCAACAACAAGGAGAAAAACTACTAGAAAAGAGTGTCAAATTAGCTACTGACGCCCGTGATCTCTTCTGGGAATCGCTCAAAAACATCGCTAATCACACGTATAATCGAGCTCTGGTTGCAGCCTCCGTTGGAAGCTACGGTGCATATCTTGCTGATGGGTCAGAATACAACGGGTTTTACGGAGATGATGTGGATTTGAATAAACTTAAAGACTTTCATAGACGTAGGCTGCAAGTTCTTGTGGAATCCGGTCCTGATCTGCTTGCTTTTGAGACCATTCCAAATAAGCTTGAAACTCAAGTAATCAGTTCCCCTTTCATTCTCTTGAAATCTTCGTGAAATCTTTGATAAATCTTTGAGAAATCTTTGAGAAATCTATGAGAAAGTTCAAGATCCTAACTTTTTTGTTAATCTAACAGGCGATAGTGGAATTACTCGAAGAAGAAGATGTTCGAATCCCGTCTTGGATCTGCTTCAGTACCATAGACGGTGTAAACGCGCCTTCGGGGGAGAGCTTTGCGGATTGCATTCAAGTTGTCAACACCAGCCGTCGAGTTGCAGCCGTTGGGATTAACTGCGCACCGCCACAATTCGTTCATAGCCTCGTTCAGAACTTCAAGAAGGTAAATCATGAATTCGTGATCTACTTTCACAGTTTCTGTTTTTGAGCTTCCTTTTTGACTCTTTGTGTGATTCTTTTTGTGCAGTTAACTGCGAAAGTGATAGTTGTTTACCCGAACAGCGGGGAAACATGGGATGGTGTTGCGAAAAGATGGCTGGTGAGTTGTTTGATCATAGAAATGAAGAGGTTTGAAGCTGTTTTATGTTTGGTTTTGAACTTTTGATGATGTTTTGTTTTGTTTTGTTATGTAGCCATCCAAGTGTTTTAGCGACGACAAGTTTAACGTTTTAGCGACAAGATGGCGCGATGCTGGAGCCGGACTTATCGGTGGCTGTTGCCGAACTACACCTTCAACCATCCGGGACCTTTCAAAGGTTTTGAAGAAGAGTTCTGTGGCAAGTAATGGAACAAAAGATATGGTTTAGGATGATATTGATATAGGATTACTATAATCATGTAGCCATTAAAGAAAGGGGCATTCTTATATATTTATTTAATTTAACTTTAATTTTTATAATATTATTAAGAAAAAGATTATTAATGTTCTGGTTAAAAGGAAAAATTCAAATGCACTTTGTTGGAGCTTTGACCACATGGTTTGTTCACTTTGTTGTTGGCTGAAACTTTGACCACATGGGTTGCTTCTTTGTGCACATTTTCTCTTGTTACTTGAAGACAAAGTCACATGGGTTTGTGGTTTTGTACACCTTGTTTTGCTGTAAGCCTCTTAGTAAGTATCTGGATTATTTTACTGGGCCTTCTTGGGCCAAGTTCTGTTGGCTTTATGAATTTATTTATTTTAGGATTGCATACCCATTTGTCTTTACGTGGGCTATCTTGATTCAATATCATAGATGCTAAAAAAACATGGTATTTGGTATGATACCTGAGACCTAATATTTGAAACGTGGGCTATCTTTTATTATTAATATTGAAAACGATTTCTTTTAAAGACCAAAAGACCCTAATGTCTTATATCTGCTTAAAAGAAATTAAAAGTCAAAAACGGAGATGAATGGAATCGAACCTGAGACCTAATATTTGAAACGTACGACGCATACCAGTTGAGCTAGGAGTGTTTTGATTATTAAGATTCACTCCTATTATTTATATGGATTCACTCCTAGTATTATATATATATTAACACTAAAAACTCGAAAGTCACTGGGTTCCCGTGAACCCGGTGGATCCAACGTAGATCCGCCCCTGTGTATGGTAACCGGTTTTAAACCCGTATCTGGACCTGGTCAACACCAGATCCTGACCATACCCGGTTTGTACTTGGTTGAACCCGTTGATTCCTAACCGGTTATGCATTCCAGAGTCCCGACATTGTACCCGGAACTGGTTTTGTACCTGGTTTAGAACTAGTTCTTAACTTCTTATATTTAGTTGACCAGGTCAAACTAGTCGTTAAAGAGACGTTGGGTAACTATCAAGAAGTCTGAATGAAACCAAAATATTAAACCCAAACCATAAAATATGAACTCATGAATCAGATTACAAAACTCTCAACAACTTCAAATTTGACAAAAACACTCAAATACAGATTATTGATGTTATAACCTACAACTCAGTCATAGATCTACAATCTAACGGGAGCACACTCACACAAGAATAAGAACTAAATAAGAACCCTAGATCAGAATCAATGAGAAAGACGGTGAAGTTAAAGTGTCTTAAGAGAGGAGAGAAAAGAACGGATGATGACTGAGGGTATGTTTGGGAGTGCTTATTTAAGTGCAAAAGTGCTTTTGGTAAAAATGCTTATTAACTTATGACTTTTTAAAAAGAAGTTTTTAAAATAAATGTTTGGATTAACTTTTATAATGAGATTACTTATTTTATATGTAAAATGACTAAAAATGGGTTATGCGATTATAAGGTTAGGTGTATAAAGTTAAATAAGGGTATATTAGTATTATTTTTTTCAAAAAGCCAAATAGAGTTTCATAAGCCAAGATTTCTTGGCTTTTGAGTTAATAAATAAATCTTCTTCTTCAAAAGTTGTTTTAAAAAGTGCTTTTGCATTATCAAAACATTTTTTTTAACTTATTGGCCTTTTAAAAATCTAATAAGTCAATAAGTTGATTTATAATTGTTAGCCAAACATGCACAAAGTTATGAATCATAATGGCCTGTCTCGTTCCGATTTAAACCCAGCCATAAGTCGGTTGCACTAGGCCCAACTGCAGTCCAGTCCCGCTTTATTAGCCCAACAGCTAGTAGTCAAAGCTTGAGCCCAACTTTATTGACTTTGTGTTTAGCCCAACTCCATCAAGTATGCATACACAAGAAATATAGATCAATATCTTATATTTTTAATAGTAACAGGCATGTGACTGTTTGAACGCGTTTTTGGTAGGTAACGGGCTTCTTTTTAGGGTAGGCCACAAATTTTTTTAATGACACATCTATTTGACACGAGTTTTCTATTGGGTTAACTCACCTACACGCAAACACGAAGCAATAATGTACATATTGGTATAGTTTTCGACTCTTTAACAATTCAACCCGAAGATATTGTTACACCAAATTAGCCAAATGAGGAATATGCATACTCGGAATTGATTGAACAAAACATTAATGCCATAACCAAATATGGATGTGGCCTACTATAAACATACCCTTCAATTCCCTGTCACACATTAAAATTATATTTATGAATAGATACTGGAAATTCATTTAAAATTTTGATAAAATTAGATTACTGTATTCATAAGTGTTGGAGGACACATTTTATGCTTTTAGTCCCTTTCTCTCAACAACTCCTTTATGAAAATTAAATGCACGCTAACTTTAGTAATCTCATCATCATTTGGAAAAAAATTGGTTAGAAACATGTTCGCAATAAATTAGATTTAACGGGATAGATTTTCTTTTAGTTTGAGATTAGATTTTCGTCGATAGATAATTGTTATACATGGCAATATGAAACTAGCTCACTTGATATTGATAGATGTTTTTCCTGTTTACTTGTAAGTCCCGTGTAAAATTCAAATTTAGGTTATAACACTCGAGTTGAAAAGTTCTGACCCGGTTGTATATCAACTTGTTTTCGTAAAATAATTCAAATACTATTATGATGTGATGTGTGTGATTTGAAAGAAGTATAACAGTAGAGAAGAATGTGTTGAATGCAGTATGGTCACCAATTCAATGCACACTCTTTACAGGGAAACACTTTATGGTTTTGTCAGTGGACCCCCCTCAACTCTTGATGTCTTTCATTTCTGTCATTATTTGAAGGAGATGAGAAATTTAGATAGGATGTTAGTTGGATTGGGTTTTGGGTAAAATCATACGATAATTTAGAAACATTATTAATCTAACTAAAAGTTTTAAGAGTTTTACGGTTTAAGATGTCTTTTTTTCAAGTTTCAACACATGAAAGGGAATAAAATTATAAAAAGAATTTCTTCTTAATACTATGTTGATTATAATGTTACATCTAACTCGTTATAAGATTAGTCTAATTAAAAAAGTGGCGTCGTATAATTATAACCATACATCTAATGCAATGACGTACGAACTCATGTAATGCTTTCAACTTTCAAATTTCAAATTTAAAGTTTTATAAGTAGTCTCAGTGCATTCTTACATATAACGATGCATTTAATATCCTTACATACAACTCTTTTTTGAATGTCATTGGGAACAACGAGGAATTCAAGGGGGAAACGTCCCTGAGAGAAGTGGAGGCCAAGGGGCAGAGCACCTGACTGGAGCTGAATTAATGGAATTTCATCAAATTTATTTTCAGTACTGAAAATGCACTTATTAAAATCTAAAGGACCAAACATGAAAATAATCAAAATTCAAATTGCAGTTATATGTACGATGCTCCCATTTTTGAATTCACATGTTCATACGAAAATTCTCTCTGACAAACAAATCACATACTTGAAATCTTATAATCGTTTCTGGCTTTATCCGATTGGAAATTTGGTATAATCCAAATATTTTGATATGAAAGCGTATCACGGATTCAGAAATATCCAAGTTATCTTACTGTTGAAATCGAAATTCCCCAACACAATTATTGTAATGATCGAGGTTTGGTTACATAAGTATCATGTTACTCAAAAAATTTATCTTTATCATTATAACTTACTTAAAAAATATATTTGTTTATAATTTAAGAGCTTTTAGAAAACACTTTATATCGTATTATTTATGCATAAAATTTATATGCCTATAGTTATGAGATTGACATTAGTATGATGTCATAAATCATCATCATCGTAAGACCATTTTACCTCATATACATATGCTATCATATCAAGGGAGTGGGGACTCAAACGGATGACAAATCTTGTCAAAGTTAATGAGAGCTAGCTATCATTGAACCTGGTGAGATTAGATGTTTTTACATTATGCCAAATTTCAAAGGGACCAACCAGCAAATAACAAAAACATATATTCCTACCGTAAATGATACCAAAAAAACAAGTATTCTTCCCTTAGATAATTCAAATTTCCAAAATACCCACGGTTTTGCCCTGGTATTGCCAAATAATACGACAAAAGTAATGAAAAAAAACGTGAGTATTTTAGCTAATTAATCATCTCTAAAATGAAAATTATAATATGATGAAAAGATGGATCGATCTAACAAGTTCTATTTATTTATTGTGGAGAGCATCAGGACAACTGGGTACTTTTCTTTTGATTTCTTGGAAGCCTGTGCCCTTTGTAACAGTTGTAGTAGTGTTCATCATCTTTTGATTAATAAATCTGGCATTTAACAACTTTCTGTAAATCTCCGATCTTTTATTAATCTTTTCTGAATCTCTGCTACTTCTTGATGATGCTCTTACTCCTCCGCAGCAATGGCTGCTCGAAACCCATATTTGAAGCAGTGAGAAGACGATCAAAAGCAACACTATTGAGTACATGATCGTAGAAATAGATCTCCGGATTCTGCCGCCGGAAGATGACATCATGTCGCCGGTGATATGATAAACCACGTGACGTGGCGGCCGTGGGAGGACTGCAGAGATTATAAACTATCTCAGTACTCTTTGTTTTTCTTATCTCTCTCTATAACACAGAAACACATATATATATATAGAGCAGAATATTAACAACTGATAGTGAAGGTGTCCTCACGTAGATTTAATATACATAACACGTAAGTTTAAACATTAAAGGACTGAAAACATAAAAGGAATAATATCTCCTTATAATTTTTAATTTAATAAATCTCCTAAGTGTGGGGTCTAAGGGGCGGCTAGCTTCTGATTGGGGTCGAGGCGTACTTATTTTTGGAAAATGTATCAGAAAATATTTTTGTTAGAAATGTACTTATTAGTTTTGGAAGGACCAGATGTGTAATTTAACAATTCTTGATTTAAATTTCGAAAAGGTGTATAGCATTATATCCAGTGACATAGAGGGGAGCGGGCCAATAACACGACTTAATATCAAATCTAACTCCATCACATTGTCGTTCAAAACGGTGGAAACAAAATTCAGGTGGCCATGGAGTTACGTTACCTCACTAGTCGCAACATATTTCTGTAGCTACACAAATTTTCATAAAGAGTTACATTACCGAATATTAAGTACAGTTACCAAAGACATAACATAATATGTAAATAAGGCGCCTTATGTAAACAGACAACTCTTTTGTAATAGAAAGCTTGGTTTCTCTAACCAAATGCATAACCCAATATGTAGTCGGGTATCCTTTTGAAAGCTGACAATCCATCTTTTTTAATAGTCATATAGGTGAAGAAATGTAATGACATCTACTTACACGTCCATGTACAGTACATATCACTTTACGCTAACACGACAGTGACCTGCCGTAACGTGCGGGCAGGTCATCAACTCGTTATGTTTGATTTTAAATTATGAAGATATTGATTTGTTTTGTATCTTCTTGACAAATTGGGTTTTTATGAAGTCCGTCGGGGTGATTTTTTGTTTTATTTTTGACTTCTTGGACCTGTTATAAAAAAAAGTAGGTCTTGGATTTGGGCCGTCTTGGACCGGGAGTTGGACCCTAATTGAATTCCTGAACATGATTCTTTTTTGGATCACTTTTGAATCTTATTACCGGTAACAAGATTGGACCCAATTAAAAATGTCAATTTGAGTACGGTTTGATAAACCTTTGCTACGAACCGGCTTAAAAACCCGGTTGTTAAAACATTGTAAGGCATTAGTAGTAAATATCGTGTTATAAGACGGTTCAAGATGACTAGTCTCTCAAGATATAAAGAGGAACAAACTTTTATCAATTTTCCGCTTGATTTCTTAAAGCCTAATACTTAGAATGAAGAAAAGAGAAAGGAACAGAGGTTCTAAATAACTTGCTACATGACATAAATGTGGGAATAAAATGCCTAAATGATATAAACTAATTCTTCTAAATGCACCCAAATGAAGGGAAATGTTATTATTCTTTTCTGAACGGTACATTTATATCACTGATTGGAACATTACACCACCTACCCGATCATCTCCAATCCCCATCAGGAGGAAACTTACCACAGGTGAGAAAACCCCGTGGCCCAACTTGTAACCCTAATTTTTTTTTGTTACAATCGGAACTTGAACTTAAGACCTCTTGATAAGAGGTCATACACACTAGGCTAAGCTAGTGTGTGTATAAAAGGAAATGTAAACATGCATGGGATTAGATCTGGGTATTTGTTGACCAAATCTTCATCCCAGTTTGTCACACGGGTCGGGTATGTGCATTTCTATGGGTTATCCGATCCGTATCATCAACTTGGACATGTATCATATCGTCCATGATCACGTACAAATGTCAAACCAAGGAGATATTTTGAATTTTGATCTGAAGTTGATTCCTAAGAGGATGACATAGTTTTTTATTCAACAAAGTTGGTTGTTTCATCAATTTAATCGTGCTACTTTTAGACGTGATAATTTAAAATTTTGGAAAGAAGCTAAAATGTAATCACTTTAGGTTTTAAAATTTAAATACGAGTGTTAACTTAACTATCAGTGTTTGGTCAACTCCACATGGTTTATCGGATTCATAACTTTGTGTTATTGCACATTGACTTGATCCTAAGACATTGCAAATGATCACCATCTAACATAAATTTAAAAATGCATCCTAACATACAACCATTTCAATATAATTCATTCACATCCACATCCACAAGATAGACACTTATATAAAAAATCATAGTTTAAATGAAATCATCTCATATAAACAACATGATACACACATACAAAAACCATTATTTCAACCCAATATCAAACACATTAAAAAAGAATAACAACCCTACTAAAATATAGAAAAAAAATCATATATTTTTAAATAAAATCAACAAGACAATCAATAAATGACTTTTTTTTAAGAGCAATTTTTTCTACACAAATTACATTAAACCTTACATTTGTAATGATTTAAACCGTCTCAATTTATGTGGTGTGGCAAACTCTATACACTAGACTAGAAATCCATGGGTAATAAATGCCGTTTTTACTTACCAAAAATATCTATTGTTGGTTATTCAAGATTTCAAGGCTACGACAGCATGGTGGTAGTGGTGAGCAGTGCACCAATAAATTTTAACATAACCGTCAAAATTCATCTTATATACTATTATGCTGGTTTGAAGTTTTATATGTACAAAGAGCTAAAGAGCCATGCATCGGAGCAGAATCAGAAATCGATCATGATGTGTCTTTCATGTGGTGCTTTGGCAGCTTAAATTTCTATGGTCATTTGGTCAAACCTTCACATAGCCTTTATATGTTGTTATAAGGTTGATTCAAGTTTTATTTATTTATTATACTTTTTCATTTTTTAGTTTTCTTCTCCTGTTTATGTGTTTGATTTAATAATGTGGTATGATCTTTAGCTTGAAAATCTTCAAGCCGGACTAGTGGTGTTAGACATATCGGAGGGGATTGCCACAATTTAATTAATAACTGATCCATAAATTTCCTAACTGATCCATTGTAAGGAATATTGACTCTAAGACGAGCTGACATTTTGGTCTTTGGATGGATTGGGAGAAATATGTCCGTAATGGGCGTTATGGGACAAAAAATTGTAATATGACACCCCATATAACTCCCCGCACCACCCCCCGGGCGCCATGTTAGGTTTGGAGGTTGAAGGCGCCATGTTCATGGCGCCGTGCAGCTCTCTTGTTTCTTTTTTTTTTTTTTTGCTTTTTTCTTATTGGTACAACTCATACCTCATAACCCCCATCCTCATAACCCCCCACTACACCACTTTAGCCATGGAACCCCTCTTGATGACGTGGACGCCACATGGCGCATAACGCCCATAAGGGGCTCCATCCACTACGGATAGCCAGGGTGCGGTACCTTCACAGCAAGTCAGATTGCTTTGAAAGTCGGTTCATGCAAATGGCCAAACATGAGAAGACGTGTCTTGAAGACCAACACATGTTTATACCTTTTGCCTTTAATACCTTTGGTTTTCTCTCACCTGAGGCCGTCGAGCTATTTGGCAGGTATCAACGTGTCATGCATAGTAATGTCACGACACTTATATCTATGAAGGTAGTTTTTAAATGGCTTGATCTTGCTATACAAAAAGATTTAGCGACGCAACTTGTTGCTCTTTGCCTTCTATCTCCTTGTAAAATCATATATGATCATTCTAAAACAAGAATCCTCATCTTTAAAAAAAAGTATTAACAACCAACTTTAGCCTCTTTTGTCTTGTTGAAATCCGATTAATATTTCAAGGTATATGGATTTGTTTTAGGTAAAAAATGTGATTTTGGTTTATCAAATTTGATTAGATTTTGTTTGTCGACATATTTGTTTCAGTTAATACCTTTGGCACTAGAACACACCACTTTGACACGTTACCTTCTTTTGAGACGAAAAAAAAAAGCGAACTTAGGTGTGTAAAGGAAAAAAAAAATCAAAAACAAAAAGAATGACCGGTTGTTATAATTTAGTAGGCCTGTTAATCTGTATTCGATCCAAACAATGGATAAAGCCCAAATCTTTATATGGATCAATCTTTAAAGGCTCTTTCTTTTTAGTTTTTTGTTAAACCCTATTAAAGCATTAAAGCTCTCATTTTTGCAAAAATCCATCCCAGCCCATTCTAGAGTTCATGTAACTTTATAAAATTAACAACTTTAAGATTTAAGTTCAAAAAGTTTTTTATGTTTGATTTATGTATTCCTTTTAGTTTCTCAATATTTAAGCTCCAACACTAACTTTGGTTAAAAGAATAACATCACCTTAATATAAATTACTCTTAAAATTAATACCGTTATCGATGTTGTCGTGGATCTTAACCTTTGTAACGATGGTCTTTGGTTATTCTCGACTATCGATGAAGGGCAAAAAGAGACAACTTGACTCCACCGAGAACACAACTATCAAAATCCCAATACAAAAAATCCGCAAATCACCCAAAACCAATACAACAAAGCCAGAGCCGGCTCTTCAGTGTGATTAACCCAAGTAAAGGCTTGAGGCCCCCAATTTTAGGCCTATTTCAAAATAAAAAATTATGTGTAGAATTTATATTAAAGAGAGACAAGTTACTAGAAAACATCATGCCCATGGTCTTTCTATTGTAATGGTAGAAGCTTTAAGCTTTCTCATTCTAGATTCGGGTTCAAATCCCACTCCCATTATCTTCGTTTTCTTTTTATTCATTAATCGTTACAATTAAAAATTTTCTAGTACCGGAGCCATTTAGTAGTTTCTTTTTTATCCTTTAATCTATTACAACTAAAATTTCTAGTACCGGAGCCTATTTAGTAAATTAGTAGTAGTGTTTGAAAATTTGATATTAGAGGTTTGTTAGCCTAATCGTGTTTTTATCGTTTACTTTAAAATTTCTTTGATAAAAAACTATGAATCAATTCATTAAAAAATATCAAAATCTAATAATTTGAGGGCTCCAATTTTAATGTTCGCTTAGGGTCTCCAAAAATCTTGAGCCGGGCCATAAACAAAGCATATCTTATAATGTTCTTAATTGATGCAAAATTGATAATTATGATAGTAATTTGTTGTATCTTCAATTATTCTAAAAATCCAAGGTCAGGGCATCGGTTAAGACTTGAACCCTTGATCTCAAGATTTTTACCAATTATTCTAAAAATTCAAGGTCAGGGCATCGGTTAAGATAAATCAAATCTACTCCTTTTTTTAATCACTAAAATTTTTACCAATCAGTCTTTGACGGGACTCGAACCCTTGATCTCAAGATGAGCAACGCCTTAACTCTAAAATTAAACCTAATATCTCACCCTAAATCTAATACACTCCTAATATTATACAATAATTCATTATCCGGACTCAAACTCATGGGTGGCTCTTTCAATAAAATTTTAACCTCTCATCTAAGGCACTCAAATTATTGGAGCCCTAAATTCACCCCAAAAAAAATTACAGACATAGTTCAATATAGATTTTTATTGCTCTTTAAAAAAGTTGAATTTTACTTTAAAGATTTCGCTTTTTGCATTTACTAAAAAATGTTCCCAAGTCCACCACTATTATACCGATAATAACTAATACAAGACCTCGAGTTTTTACTTAGCCTTAGACCTCAAAAACGGTTGAGCCACCCCTAATTCACAAACCCTTACCATCATGAAAAGACATCACTATTAGAAACTGCTTAGGTTGTGATTTTTATCGCTCATGAAATCTCCATCATCGTTTTTTTTACTACAATGATGTTGATATCTTTTCGGCTAAAATTAAAATTGATAACAGCTTTCATGTTAATTTGGTTTCTTTTGTCATGAAAGATTGTGAATTTGGGATCGTTGAAGAATTTTGATATTCTCACAATCTTACTCTGAATGTAACAAATGTCATCAAATTTCACTTGCCCATTGTATTGTAATGTTGATAGCTTCAAATTCGGGTCATTGTAGATGTTGGTAATCTAGTATAACTACATGAAGCTTGATGAACATGACTTATGACTTATATCGAGCGGGTCTAGAGGTGCAATTTGCACACTCGTAGCAATGAGATTGTATAATTCAGGAAATCTTATCTGGGCCATGGGGTCCTCCTTTGGACCCCACCAGGGGCTGCAACCCTTTGGATTCCTCTCTCATGGGCACTGTCCTGAACTCCCTCCCCCTCCCCCCCACCCCCCACCCCCCTCTCAAAAAAAATTCCGGTTCCACCCGTTTATATCATAAACGCATTTAAAGGGAGAAAAATCCCTTTGATTGGTTAATATTATTAAATGATTTTTTTTATATAAAGAAGGTAATGATGAGAGGACTCTTATGATTACACTACTCATAGGCTCGATGACTACGAATAGCCTTAGAATACTTGTTTGCACATAATAGATTCTAATAACTAGGTCCGAGCAAAACAAAGTACAATTCATGATGAATATTACTTTGCTTTCATTGGGTTTTTTTTTTCTTTTTGTTGTTTTTTCTTTATGACTTTTTATTAAATTAATTTTATGACCTCTTTCGTCTCCTCCTCCACACGAAACATAACAAGAATTTAAGTTTTAGGCATCCTTTTTGTTTTAAGAGTCTCCCTTTAACTTTTCGCCCATATGTTTTCGAAATAAGTTTACTGCTTTTAACGTGAAACGAGATTGTTAAATTTAGCGGTAACGCACATGAGCTTTATCTAGTTTTCATTATGATGCAATTGGTAATTTACAACATTAAATCTAATATTTGAAGCTATTTTATACTATTGGCATTAGTTAAATGAAGACATAGCTTCATTAATTATATGATTTTCATAATATGTACGTTAGTACGTACTTCTTGATGTCAAAGTAATATATATTATTGATATTTTGATGAACTGGCATATTATAAAAAATCTCAAACCTCCGAAGATCGAAACATTCGGCCTATGGGTAAATAAATTTAATTTCTAAATAATCAGCGCATGTGATACGAGCATGTTGTATAAAAAATATAACTAAAATACAGAACACAAAAATTAGCTAGCTAGAAGTATCAAGTATGACTTGTATCTTACAACTTTTAACATGCGATACAATGGTGTATTCAATAACTTCTTTTGTTATATATGTCCAATTGACTTAAAACTATATAGTTAATATCACATTGTCACATAATAATTACTAAAAACACAAACACGCATAATATTATCTTGTGATAGTCAACACATTATATGTTTGTTGTCATTTGGTATATAACGACAACCCATGTGTTGTCACTTAAACATTGTTGACCAATAAAAGTCAATATCTTAAGTTGTTGACCAATAAAGAATGTCAAAGATATAAAAGTCAATTTGAATACATACAATCCCAATTTTACCTTGCATGTTTAAAGCTTGTTAAAAGCTTAAAATCTTAAATATACATAGGAAGTTACTAAACGGATTTATATTACCTTGTGTATGATGCTATCAAGCGAAAAACAACACCGGCCCAATAGTTTAAAAAAGGGCTCTTAAAATTTTGAGGCCCAAGTAAGTATTTGCCAATGTTAATCAAGTTAGTTTAATTGCATATTTATATTTTTTCTTTATCAAAAATCGTTTTTAATTATATCTTACAATATACATCTATATATTTGAATGTTACTTGTCTTGTAATGTTTTTAATCAACAAGTTGCTTAATAAACATCATTTGACTTTAATTTTTTTATTATAATTTTTTTTTGTTAAGTTACGCTTGCTTACTAAATTTATTCTTGTCCACAAATTGTCTATGCAATAGTAATTAATTAAGTCCACATATAAAATTATTTGTACCACCTAATTTTCATTTGATGAAAATGACAAGAAGATAACAACGACAAGAACTAATCCAAGGTTGTCTAATTAATACTCAGCTTACGTGTGGCATAATTATCTAATAAAACTAGTGTAATTATCTCTAATAACAATTTATTAATATACATTTGTCCATAACTGTGTTGAAGCCGCCTTATATTGTCGTTAAAAAAATCCAAAAACATACACTAGTGTAACGAGTCAAATCATATCTTTTTATCTATTATACTAAAAACACTAAATTTTTACTAGTTGATTAGAACGTCTAAATACATTATCACATAATCACCGCCTTTAAACGATGACAATCTAAAATATACAGGGATAAGAACTAAAAAGATGTACGTGAGACTGATGCCCTGTTTGTTTAAAAAAAAAACTCTGAATAGAGATTAAATCTGATTCGGTGAAATGAATTCAGATGTAGAGCTGTTTTTTTTTTTTTTTTTTGGCAGATATTAAGAGGTTTCACATCTTAATACCGTCTTCACCATCAAAACCTTTTAGAACATCTCAGAACCTCTTAACCATAAAAAAGAGACGGTTGTTCTCCGGCGACTAGAGCTCTGTCTCCGGCGACTAGTTATCCGCCTCCGGCCTCCACCTCTTAATGATTCAGTTTTCAAACATTTGAAGCATTTGTTAATATTTAGAAGTGTTATTTAGATTTAGACATAAATATTTTAAAAAACAAACAGCCCTGAATTAGCTTAATTTGTCACTATCTCTTAAACATAAATTACATATATTAATTGCTAATTAACTTGTATATCTTAGTTGACGCATGTCTTCGTCAGTAATAAGTGTGGCTAGACTAATTAGTAATTAATCACGTTGACTACTAACGATGATAACAACTATGCGCAATCTCTACATCATCTTTTGTTTTATATTATGTATGGTTAGTTAAAGTAGTTGGTTTGATTTTATTAAGGTGCATTAAACAAGTTAATTAAGCCTTTTTTACATGACTAAATTAATTAAGGGTTGTAGCACATTCCACCCATTGATTCACCACTTGGTTTATTCATAATAATTTTATATCAAGCAATAATAAACAAAGAGATATATTGGTGTTTTATTCGTATTGTGTTATAATTAAACTTAAAAGATTATAATCAGTATTATTAAACTAAGTGAAATGCTCAATCTTGATATATTGTATTCCTTGATGAGAAAATGTTTAATTATTTTAAAAATGTTTCATGCTTAATTATTTACACAACAAGTGTTTATACCTTTTATAGTTTAATGTGCATGTAATCCTGAATTTGTTTGTTATTGGTATATTTTCTAAAACTGTAAGATGTTATCATATATATCATTCTTTCTGATGGTTGTCTTAATCTTTGGTATTGTTACCTAATTACTACGACAAAATCTATGATACAGACTCAATATACAGAAACTACAAGACCTCGGATCATCAAAACAATGATCTGGACATACAATCGACAATTCACATTTGGGTTGTGTTTGGCGCACTAGCTGAAAAGCTAGCTGCTAGCTGACAAGCTAGCTGCGAGCTGATAAGCTAGCTGTTAGCTGATAAATTATAAACTAGCTAATAAGCTAGCTGATAAAAAATAACGTTTGGTAAAAACTAGCTGATAAACTAGCTTAAAAATATAAAATGATATAAAAGTACATGTCATAAATGTAAATAAAGATATTTATTTATAAGTTAGAGAAGAGTAAAATTGGAAATATTATAAAAGATAGTTGAAAAGCTACTCCAACTAGCTTTTCAAAAGCTAGCTTATAAGCTAGCTTATAAGCTAGCTTATAAGCTAGCTTTTTGACGTTACCAAACGGGGCTTTTAAAAAAAGCTAGCTTATTAAAAAAGCCCCGTTTGGTAACGTCAAAAAGCTAGCTTATATAAGCTAGCTGATAAGCTAGCTTATAAAGCTAGCTTATGGCGCGCCAAACACAGCCTTGAACACTTGAGGAAGAACTCAAAAGCTCTCCTGGTGGTGAACAAGAGAGAGCGTGAAGACGATGAGACGTAAACGAGAAGGGAAATGTAAACGACTGCTCAAAATGAAACCCTAAGCTCCGGTTATATAGTACCCAAACAGCTGCCAGACCCGATCCATAACCCGCTTGTATCCATCTGCACCGGACCAGTCCAACAGCAATATCTTGAGCCCAATAGCTTCCTTTTTTTAGTCCATTCCATCTCTATCAGGCCCAATCAACAAAAAACCAGAAAATATATAAGTGATTGAGCAGAAAAGCCATGGTTTGCATAAACGGAGATGATTCCATCGACCCTATGTTGCTTCATCATCATCGAAGTGGAGGTGTGGGTGTGTGAATTAGGGTTTGAATATGTTGTTTTGGGTCGACCCACCTGGTTTTCTTCGTAACTATTTAATTTGAATTGTGTTTTTTTTAATAGTTTTTAGTTCTTCTAAATTTGAATAAATTACACAAATGTTCCCTTACATTAACACAAAG
>JBCNJP010000027.1:3625147-3690646 GCA_039602395.1 Deinandra increscens subsp. villosa | reverse complement strand
ATATGATTTTATCCTATTATGCTATTCACATTCGTAAGTTAGATAGTAATAGTAAATATTTTTATTGGACCACGAGTTCTTATGTCTATGTAAATAACATGTTATTCAAGCGAGAGCGATTTAAAGTTAATAGTTTAAGATTCTGGGTTGATAATATTTTGCACCTCGTACATGCGAGAGTCGTACGTTTGTGGACTTGTTATTTTTATATGAAGTATATATCATATGATTTTATTTACTTATAGCGCTTTCTTATTCGTCAAAAAAATTAGATTTATATATTATTACATTTATATATGTTTAGTTATTTGAGATATTGTATTAAGATTATGATAATGTAAATTAATAGTTAGCCGATAGGCACCCGACGGACATACCTGAAACTCGCGGGTATGCATGACACCGATAATTGGTAAACACCAGATAAATAGGTTTTGGGCCGGGTATGAGGTTTAGATTATTCAAACCCGTAGAAAACTCGACCCATTGCCATCCCTACCCGTGAAACATGCCAACCTACGCGGGTCAACCGAACTCGTTATATACGGGTCAAGTTCCACCCTCAACACAACTAATTTACCACACCTCATATCCACAAAACTATGCCCAAATGGAAGCATACTCCACCGTCTAATTATCCATCGCATATCCCCCCACATCGCCAACCTGAAACTCACACCGAACATGATGATGAAGATGTTGAAATTATACTGGAAAAGTAAGAACCGGTTGGAAGAAGAGAGGTAAGGGAAAGACACCTACTGATGGGTATTCGTCGGGGGTTCCCAAACAACAAAAGTGAAATATGCCCGAAGAACTTACTTTGGTGCAAGCATATGTCGATGTTTTCGAAGACTCGGTAACCGGTAAATATTTTTAATAAATACTTTTTAAATTGTTTTTTTTCTATCTTTATATATTTCTTTTATTTAATAATTAGTTATTTTTAAATTGTTCTTTTAGGCAACTCTCAAGCGAGAGAGGCGTTCTAGGATCGTGTTAATAAGAGATTCCACTTCTACATGGATCGAGATGTTTATCGAAAGAAATGTTGCCAAGTTCAATGGAATAATGGTGGGAGTTCAACGAAACCATCAAATTGTGCAAGTGATACCGACTTGTTGAACATTGTCATTGGTCGATACAAGTACGACAATAACACCGCACATCTCGTTGAAACTTTGGACTATTATATATGAAAAGTCATCCAAAATTCAAGAAATGTTGGGGGGTCCGAGAGGTAGTGGCAAAAACGGTCGTCATCGAAGATGGATAGTCCCATGGGCTCTGCATTAACGGGACGCTGTCAAATAAAACTTAACGACGACGCACTTTAGGTGAAGGAGGAAGATGATAACATTTTAGCTAGGGCGGTGGGGAAAAATTGCCAAGGCGCAACAAAATGAAAAACAACAAGACGACAAGTTCTTGGCAAAAATCAAACGATTTAACAACTAATAAGCTCAATGAATGATAGTGAAGATACAAAAACTTCATCTACATCAGTTACGCCTAGTTGGCATTGACACCTCCAACCTTAAAGAGGAAGAACGGAAATTATCCACTTGGAGAAACTAAGGATCAAAGAAAAATTAAAGAGACGTTAGTTTTTATTATTTTTTGTTGAATTTTTTAATTTTCTAATTTTTTTATCTAGTATTTGAAATATTTTTTTTAATATTTAATAAATTTATTTAATTTTTTAAATTTTATTATTCTAGATATTGTGTTTGAATTTCTTAAAAAAATGTTTTAAAAAATAATAATAATAAAATAATACAACTCATAATATACCCTCTAAAATAAAATTGAGGGTATATTGATACAAATAAAATTACCAAGTCCAAAATATCGAAAATATAAAAATCTTAGTTTTGCCGCTATAAAACCAACTCCACCACATTGCAAACCCCAAAGGCCCAAAAACTCATCCCCCAACGTTCCGATCATTTTCTCCCCTCTAAATTCCCCGGTCATCTTCTCCGACCAGTCAATAACTCATCCAACCAAAATCATCAACCCAACTCACACATCAAATCCAACCATTCATTCGACAATATTCACAACAACATCAATGATGATTATGATGATCATGGTTTTTCATCTGTTCATTACAAAATGGATGATTTGAATTTACAGCAGCTTTCTCCCCCTATCATAACCTCGCACGTATCCCTGCCACCCACATCCAACACGAAAACGACAATCCCAAACCAAGTCCTCTCATAGATACATATATAAATATATATATATATATATATAGGGAGAGAAAGAGAAACTGAGAAAGAAAGACAAGAGAGAGAAAGTTGCAGCAGATGATAATATTTATAAATAGTGTATGTAACAAACCGAAATTTTCGTAATATTTGAGTGGAAACCGAAACCCAAAACCCCCCCAAAAAAAAAACTTCTCTCCCTCCCTCTCTCTCTCTCTCTCTCTCTCTCTCATGTGTTTTGTATGTACCTTCTGCTGCTAATGGTGTGGCGGTGTGAGTATTCAACTGTATCATCATCGTCATCAAAACCTAATTCCATATGAGACTGCTCCCCCCATTTTCAACAACTTCCCATCATCGATTCAAATTATTCTCCTCCTTCCTCCCCTTCTTCCACCCTTCTTCCTCCACGTGGCCACCCAATCAAATAACCCACATGGAACCTTCATCTCTCCCCGCCGCCGCCTCAACACCATCCTCCACCATTTCCACCACCACCATCCGCCGCCGGAAGAGAAAAATCGTTGTCATCATGGGCCCCACCGGCGCCGGAAAATCCAGACTCTCGATAGACCTTGCTACCCGTTTTTTCGGCACATCTGAGGTCATCAATTCCGATAAAATGCAAGTGTACGCCGGACTTGATATCACCACCAACAAAATCACATTGGAAGAACAGCTCGGGGTGCCGCATCACCTCCTCGGAGCGGTTGACCCGACGAAAACGGTGTTTACGGGTTCCGATTTCCGGAAACTTGCGTCGGAAGTCATCTCCGACGTGAAATCCCGCCGGGGGTTACCTCTCGTCGTCGGGGGGTCGAATTCTCTAATCTACTCGCTGGTGACAAAACGGTACGATCCGAAATCGGACGTGTTCAACGGACCCGACCCGCACCCGGTGAGCTCGGAGCTCCGGTACGACTGCTGCTTCATTTGGGTGGACGTCTGCTTACCGGTTTTAAACCAGTATTTATCAAAACGGGTCGACGAGATGTTGGATTCGGGTATGTTTGAGGAGCTGGTGGAGTTTTTCCGGTCCGGGGAGCATACGCGGGTCAACAAGTCGGGTCTGGGGCAGGCGATCGGAGTACCAGAGTTCGAGGCGTATTTTAAAAAAACCCCGGGGTTCCGGCGGCCGGAGGGTGGGGGGGATTTCGAGGCGTACGATGAGGCCGTGAGGAGGATCAAGGACAACACGTGTCAGCTGGCGAAGAGGCAGGTGGGTAAGATCCTACGGCTGAGGGACGCCGGGTGGGAGTTGAGGAGAATAGATGCGACGGAGGCGTTTAGGGCGGTGATGACGTCGGATTCCGGCGGCGGAGGGAGGGTGGCGGAAATCTGGGAGAAACAGGTGGTGGAACCGAGCATGAAGATCGTGAGGCACTTCTTGGATGAGTAGGTTTTCCAGCTATTTCCAGCCCTCTCTCTACAAATTTTCATTTTTTTTTTCATTTTCTTTTTTTTTTAATTTCCTTTTTTTTAATTTTTAATTTATTTTTCCACTCAATGTAAAAGTTTCTTCATAATTTGGGGTGGTTCGACGTGGGTTCAGGTAGGCTAACCCATCGGACCAAATGGCTCGACCAGTTTTGATCTTTTGAACTTTGAAGCATTAATTAGGATGACCATGATGACGTCTTTTTGATATACCAAATTAATCTCCACAATTTCATTTTCATAACAACTAATAACCAAATTACAAAAGCCGGTTTGTTAAAGATGTTTGTTTGATTAAAGACTGGGAGTTTGATTTATATATTTTGGAATAAGAATGAGTAAAATAGAAGTCAAAATTAACATTCACGGTCACGGTCAGGGTCAGGGTCACACACAAGTTGACCTTTTTTGTTTGTTTGCAACCCAAAAGGGCATCTTTGGACGCATACTATTGTCCTTAATGTTACACCAAAACTAAGCTTGCAAATGCCATCGATATATAGATATTTTAACCCAAATATAACGTATTTATTAAACGAGGTCTAGCTATTGGTAAATCTACTTAAAACCACAACGTATTAACCTAGTCACCAAGGCAATACTCTAGTGGTAAATGGTATGGTGTTTCCACTTTAGTGGTGAATCCAGAAATTCTTTTTATAGGAATTGGAATTTTTGACGGCCTGTCATGTATTACTAAACATTAGTTTTTTTCGGTCCCGTACCGGTCGGGTTGAGCAGTGACGGACCCAGGATTTTAGTTCAAGTGTAAACTAGTTTAGCGGAAAAATCGTTTCAAATATAACGAAATGCATAAAAACACTTTTTCCCACTAAGCGGTATCAAGTTTTTCCACTAAGTCCGCCCCTGGGGTCGAGTCATATTAACAAATTTAAACCCGAATCAAGTCCTTATCCGATAAACTAATATAAAATTAATAAAATAATCAACTAACAATATAGTGTTCTGGCAAAGAAAAAACAAATTTATATTTAATTAATAAAATTAATAAAATATTTAATAAATCAAATTATCAAATAGTAAAGTAAAATTGAAACAAAAATATGTAAACAAAAACTTCTGGCTCTTTGAAATCTAACTTCAGAGAGAGAGACCGTGTTGATAGCAACAAGGATTTGGTTAATATAATTATATGAAATAAGTTTGTTTAAAAAACTAATGATTAAACTAAAAATCTAAATGTAAGTTAAACTTTTAAATTGTTATTGGGTATTTGAGTAATAAGTTATGTTTAATAAATTTAATAATTAAGTTAAAATATAAATATATACTTAAAATACTATTGTAGTTATTGATTATTCGGGCAATTACGTTTTCTTTATATAACTTTTAAGAAATAATAAAGTAACATACTAAATAATTTCAATACTAATTTGGTTTACATTTGCAAAACTTTAAAATTTTAAATAAATTTTTCTTTGTTCGTCTTGATTAAAATTTCATGAAGTTAGTCTAAAATTTTTTATGGTGGTCGTCAAGATTGAATCGTACATATGTTACTATAAAATAAATTTATTAGGTGTGAACGACCCCCATCCCATCAAGGCATCAATATGGGTAAGTCAATGTCCCAATTACAATTAAAATGTTCTAAGTTTAAATTCAGAGTAACAAAGTGTTAAATATTTTTTTGAAATATTTATTAACATACAAAATTATAGAAAGGTGCTACCACCGATATACATTTCATAACTTTTTTTTACTATTCGCTATAGTGATCTCGATGTAGCCTTTTTTTTTCTTTGCCTTTTCGAATACCATTAAGCAGTTTCCATCATTCACTAACCATCTTAAAATATTAAATATCAATGTAATTTTCACCGATGTATACATGTTTGAACGTAATATTTTTTTTTTTTACATTTTATCATGTTTGAACATAAATTTTCTTTAAACGTTTTAACATGTTTGAACATAAATTTTTAAAACATAGCTTTTAAACACTTCTATTTGTTAATTTTTTTTATTTTTATTTTTTAGGTTATGTGTACTCATAAAGCCCCATACCTGTATGGGGCGTTAACCGTCATGTGACAGTGCAGTCAGCAATGTGCTTTATGGCTTAAAAATGTGTAGTGCATAAAGCCACATAACTTTAACGCCTCCTATTTTATTTTTTAATAAAATCCTCATAAATGGACCAATCACAACACACCTGGCAAGGCACTATAGCACCCCTACGTAACAGTGTTTGGGCGTGAAAGGGGCTCTATGAGAGGGTTTTAACACCCACTACACATAGCCTTATTGTCATTGCTAATGGAGTGTTTGGGTTGTTACGCAACTTCTTCCCCCCGTATTATTTACGTAGCATTATAACAATTCAACTGTTTTGTGTGCCCGCGAATATCTCCGCAACAACGTGCGGGTTGAAAATCTTGTTATAAACACAACCCAAATGCCGTTTAGGCATTGAACACTCGTAGAATGAAATTACATCAAAAGAACCAATCTTAAATTTCTTGCTTTCGGTCTATTTTGTTTCGGGCCTTTTAAATCCACCACATTGATCGATATCACGGGTATTTTACGAATCAATTTTTTAACAACCTTGTGAAGACTTAGCCGCATGTGGATTCCTCCAAACACTCACACCTTTCACATGTTGTCGAGTTAAAGTTTTTTCAAATGACGTTTGAAACTGCAAATGTGTAAAATTATCCGTCCCATTTGTGAAGCCATGACTATGAATCAAATTCTAGCATTGCTGAAGTTCTCTAGCTTGATTGTGCATTTCCCAATAACCTTAGAATAGAAACATTACATATATAGAGGGGTAGATATATAGGTAGTATGTGTGACTTGGTGGCTAGGAGAAAAGTGGTCCAAGGTCCTAATGTTTTTTGGTCATTATACTAATTATTATGACCTATTTTGGTGTAGTCAAAATATAGAACCAAAAGTTTTGGGAATGACACCATGTCTTTTTTGTCTTCCATTCTTTTTTACTTATCTATCACTATATTGAATGCTCGTCTTAATGTTGTGTTTCTGCACTTCAATTGTATGTATTAATGTTGTGTTTTCTTGAGCTAGCTCTGGCTACTTGCAGCTATTTTATTTAATACAATTCCGTTCTTTTTAAAAAAAGCTATAGCTAAATTTAAATTCAGAAATAGTTTATTCTAATATTACGGATCGTATAGAATAAAAATATGACTCCGTGTGTAAAAATAACACGGTGCTAATATACATTTGAAAAATTATAAATAGTTATTATAATACAACACAATGCTCTTATTAGTATGCCAAGTTAATAACACTCGATAATTACTCAACATTTAGGACATGAGATATGAGATATACTTGTGTGAGTTTGGTTGTGTGAGAGTGACACGTAGATAATGACTAGACTCACCCCTATGAGTTTTATAATTTTTTAATAATATTATGATCTAATTAATATATGTATATATATATATTATATATATATATATATATATATATATATAATATATATATAAATGAGGCATGTGTCATGTAATGGTCGGATAAGAGTGGCTGATGACGAAAACTCACGCAACTTTTCTCTCATGAGTAACCCAGACTCATTGGGGCAACCCACGAACCATACCACATGGTCTTAATATAAATGACATCCGCTGTGGGTTCGCCCCAATGGTACCCCGGAGACCAACAAAATGATAGGTCACCGGTTCGAGGCCCAGAGTTTGTATTAGGAAGGTTTTACGACCTTGTTGCATGGGTTTTCCTCTAATGGTGTTGGTGTGTGTTTGAATCCTCGTAAGCTAAACGACACGATGATACGAGACCACCTCAAGATAGGATCTCGACACAATTACCAATTAAAAAAAAGTTATATATATATATAACACAGAGAGGTTAAAATTGAACCATTAGGGTGGGGGGCATGTTTGATTTTGAAGCCTAAGGCTTTAAAATCTCTAGCCACTAGCATCGTGCCATATAAGAGAGGAGGAAAATGATTTTCAAGCTTAGAGAGGGGGGGGGGGGGGGTTCACAGTTTCAAATTTGAAGCCGAATGGAAGTTGGGGATGTGACGATCAAGAAATGGTACAATTCTCCTCGGCTAACTTTGGCTTGGAGAAGCCGCTAGGCTTCAAATGAAAACCGGAACCTTGAAGCCGATCAGAAGGTGGGAAATCGAGGTTTAACTGTTTAAAGTTTAGAATTCGGATTAAAATTTAGTAGGTGGTGTGTTAACTGTTAAAAAAATTAAAATCTTACATTTTTGTAAACAAGAATTATGTTAGATTAAACTAACATTAAGTATAAAATTTGATATAAAAGCAATATTAATCTTTTTATTCAGAGTTTTGTTTGTACATAAAGCATGATAACCTGCTCAAACTTTTTTCACTAATACATAGCATTACAACCTGTATTGGAGTGACTAGCTGCTCTGACAAAATTGAAACATTGATAAATAGGCCTTAAAATTTATTTTGAAACGGGACATATTAAAATACAAGTAGGATATTCTAAATCACAAAACTTTAAAAATATATATTTAAGATCATGAATAGCAACTTAATATTTTAAATTATAAAAATATAAAATGCGATTGTAATTCTAAAACAAAATACTAAACTAATTATTATATAGACATCAAATCTAATCCCATGTAGAAGGATCCTTTGATACTTAGAATAGTGGTCATCCACATATTCTGTATAGATATTATGCTCAAGGTCTCCAATTGTTTTTCCATTTTTTGAAAAGATTTAGAAGCGTATATATATACTCTTAAATAATAGTCAAGTAGATTAACTCAAATGATATTGTCTACACTATACCAAAGGGTTAGTTGATTAATAGTGTTTGGTGAGGTATTATTGTTGTGCATGTGAACTTTTAGTTCAAATTTTCGTCTGTCACATGATAAATAGTAACGTATTAGTATTTTATATTGTTCTTTAATATTCGCCAAAGTTGACATAAAAGTTCGTTGGTAACATAATGAGATGGTAGTTTTTTTTTTAGTAAATATCTTATTGATATGGTTAGTTTACCTAAATTCGAACTTTATATGTTATAATGGTTGTTAAAGATAGATTAATTAAAACACAAATGAACATATCTGATCGATAACAAATTATTTATATGGTAGGGTTTGAGAATGATAAGATCGATAAAGAAAAATACTACACTTATCCTATTTGATAGAAAGATTACTTTTAATGAAATCCCGACTCTTAAAGATTCACACTACTTATGAAAACCATCACGACAACATCTCTAGAATGCAAATTTTTACAAGATTTCACAAATATATTATTTCTCTTTTTTGATTCATGACTTAAAAGAATCATGTTAAATTAACAAGTTAATAAGTTTTGAACATGACACGTTGAAATCTTCAACCCAAACATGACCATACTTTTGTTAATGTCAAAAATATTAACCTAAGAATTAAAATCATGTAATACTAACATGACGTTTAACCCATTTTATAAATGTGTCAAACGGGTTAATGAGTTGGTGGTAATCAAGTTGTAAGGGTGTTAATTATATTATGGGGTTGTAAAAAGTTGTGAATTTTTTTTTATTTTTTTCTAAATAGTCATCAACATGTTAGCATATTGACTTGTTTACTTAAATAGTTTGAATAGTTCAATCAAAACACGACCCGTTCAATTAAACAATCGACTCAACCACCACGATACGTTAAACATAAAAACAATGGTGGATCTGATGAACGGAGACCCTAGCTAATTTAGATTTGAATGTACTTTTCATTTTTTACATTCAATTTATATTGGATTGAAAATTGAAGTCTACATTCTTACCATTTCACTTTATTGCTACCTTTTACATTCTTACACCCTTTTAATGCACTTTCCTTTACTGTTCTCAAAGACGAAAGGTACCGTTAGATGCATAGCTAGCTTGATCAATGTAGGGTTTTAGTGTGCCTATGAACACATCTCATTAAATTGGTGACCAGTGAGCAATGTGTTTATAAAATCCATACAAAATATCAACATTACATATAGGACATAAAAGTTTTAACTTTTTATTATAAAGGGACTTGAATTTTAAAGAGTTTGATAAATGTTTAAACTCACTACATATCAAAATCATGTGTCAAATATTACAAAAATTAACATTTGAGCTATATGTTGCTAGCTACTATGTTGCTAGCTACTGTCCTACAACTCGACCACCCTCGTTACAGCGTTTTCGTTATTGTATAACGTACGACAATGGTGTTTGCGCACTTGAGAGTTGCAAGACGATCTAAAAGTGTATATTTTGGATGATAGGTTGAAGTTCTTTAGACGAACTTCGATTTATTTAATTTTTCTTTGTATCTAGAAAAAATCGTGTGTTCTTACACGTTCTAGTTATACTCGCATATAGTTGGGGATGTAATTATGGGTCGTATTCAATGGAGACATATTGGATGAGTTTATTTCCAAAAAGGTGTTATTTTATGAAAATTTTGATTTTAATAATACAAGTTTTACCTAGTTGGCAGATAATAATACGAGTTTCAAAATTTCCTCACAATAATACCAATTTTATAGGTACTAGATTGTAATGATACACCGTTACTTTTTACTAACGGTGTTAGTTTTTGCTGACTAGACTGGTGACGTGGATCCTATGTGGCCTTTTGAAATTGAGTTCTTAAAAAAGAGGGACTATAGCTGTATTTTTCTAAAGATGAGGGACTATAATCATTTTAATTGAAAACCTTAAAACACCAAAAAACCAAATCATCTTCTTCTTAAAACACTAGTCGTCAACCTCCTTCACCTGCGGCCAACCACCACCACCACCACCACCATCCATCTACCGCCTCACCCCCACCCCCACCACCACCCAACAACATCCACCTGATGCTTCAACCCCACCACCATCTTCGGCAGCCGTCGCACCCCTCCCGTAACCTCGCAACCCCTCTCCTTCCCCGACCTTCGAACACAACCGACGACCTTCTCTCCTCTGTTCCAACTGGATCAGCGGCGGCGTCCCGTAACCCTGGTTTCTGTGATGCTCGTCCCTGACCCGGTAATCCTCCTCCCTCGATTCTGGTTGCGACCATATACCCGCAAACCCTTGTTTATCACCGGTCTCCATTTCCCCCTCCTCCGATGATGAAATATGAGCAGCGACGCCGCCTATGTGGCGGAACCCTAGCTGCACTAGTGGCGCAATCGGAGCACACAGAGGTTGAAGGTTCGCCGTCGGATGGTCGCCGAAAAAACGGGGTCGCCGGAGGTTGCCTGATGTTGCCGGTGAAGGAAGGCAGAGGTCGCCGGAACCCTATTATAATAATTGTCTAAAAGAACACATTGAATGTCACCTCAAGAAACCACTAACACCGTTAGTAAAAACTAACGGTGTATCATTAAAATCCAATACCTATAAAATTGGTATTATTGTGAGAAAATTTTGAAACTCATATTATTATCCGCCAACTAGATAAAACTTGTATTATTAAAATCCAATTTTCCAAATTTTAAAACTTATTTACCAAAAATAAGTGTAATTGGAAACTTTATATTTATCAAAATATGTGTTTTTATTAGTTTCTCTCTCATAATCATTAGATAACTATATTTTTATTTATTTATAAATAGCTATTGAATCCACTCGTCGTCACGAATCTGTAGCAATTTACGGAATCGATTTTCGTCAAGATTTGAAGAAGATATGTTAGTTTGAAGGTGGTTGGTTAATTCGGTTTTGTTGGTGGCTGGTGGCCGGAGAAGACGACCGGAGATGGTGGTGGCTGGTGGCCGGAAAAGACGACCGGAAATGGTGGTGGCTGGTGGGCGGAGAAGACCGAAGGTCGCCGGAGAAGATGACCGGTGGTGGCTGTTGGTGGTGGGGGTGGTGGCTGTTGGTGGTGGAGGTGGTGGAGTGATGATTAGGATGGTGACTGGATAAATTAAGAAAAAAAATTGCCACGTCACTCGGCACGTCAGCAAGATTTAACGCCGTTAGTTTTTTTTAACGACGGGACTGTTCGTTGCAAAATAATGATAAGGTGGGACTGTTCGTTGCAAAATAATGACAAGGTGGGACTGCCCCTTGCAATTTCGGAATGTGTGATTATTATTTGCGAACGAGGAAGAGTTGGAATTATTTCATGCAATTTTTCCAAAAATATATCTATAAAACTTCTTTTTTCCTAATTAACCAAAACTTCCTCTTGACATGAACACATGCAGTTACACTAATCTGGTTTATAAACGATTGAAATAAATTTACTTGAACTCAGTTAAATGATTGAAACATATTTATAAGCGTTTTTTTTTTCAAATTTACAAATGTTTATATTTTTCTATATTAAAAGTTGTTTTACATGAACATAGTTAAATTATGTGATTCAAACATGACCGGTATAACTCGTTTTTATCTAATCTGGTTGACATAATAAAATAGGTTTTAAGGTTGTAAATAAATTTTAATAATCAAATATAAATATATCAAATTAGTCGTAAATAATTTTATGTGTAGTAAACAAGTTTTAAGAATGGATGGGTTAGAAAGAGATAAAGTACGATTTCTATATTTTTATTATTTTTATTTTTAAAAGATTTTTTAAACGCAAACGAATGTTTAAACATGGGAATAGAGCCGATATATGAAATGTATATTTTATAAATGCTTTTTATAAAAAAGTTAAAAGAAAATATTTCTGATATTATGAAAAACAATTATTTAGTCATTGTATATTATAAAAGTTTTTATTTTTCTGTTTTTTATTCATGGCTTCTTTAGCTTGCGATTAAATCGGAAAAAAGTTATTTACAGATATTTTTTAATTTTTTAAAAAGTATTTTTATGTGTTTTTTTATTTAATAACTATTAGTAAATTAAAAAAATTAAAGTTATCCAATGATATTATGAGAGAGAAACTAATTAAAAAAAATACTCATTTTAGTAAATAAGTTTTCAACTACACCTATTTGGTAATAAGTTTTAAAAACTACATCTTTTTAGGAGAAAACTCCGTATTAAAACGTTTCAATAAAATATACAAAACTAATAAATAATAGTTTATTCGTATACAAATGGTTATTTTATTTTCTTAATTCTTTTTGT
The DNA here is from genome assembly GCA_039602395.1 of Deinandra increscens subsp. villosa. Classification (NCBI taxonomy): domain Eukaryota; kingdom Viridiplantae; phylum Streptophyta; class Magnoliopsida; order Asterales; family Asteraceae; genus Deinandra; species Deinandra increscens. Next base: position 3,677,930 of record JBCNJP010000027.1, on the reverse strand, counting down.
TTAACTGTCAACAAACAAAGAATTGCACAGTAATTCGTATGGGTGATTCAATGTCAAAAGACTACCGTCAGCTGGCTCAACCTAATCGTACGGAGCCTTAACGCACACCCAAGTTATCTCCAGTCCCGGGAAAAACCCATCCGCCCGAAGGCCCACTGGTGGTAAAACCCGGTCACTCTCGTGATCGAACCAGAGATAACACGATTTGGTCTTCCTTCATAGAGCTCTAATATCTCATAATAATATTGATGGGAGCAAAGATAGAACTTGGGTCCATTGAAACTAGGTGTTCACCTTAAATTCTTTTCTTAGTTCTTAAATGTTAATATGTAAATAAGTGTCAAATATTTATGTAAAATTAATTTAACCATATTAAGACAGAGTGTTCGCATGAAAGGTTGGATGTTAATTTTTTTAATGGTAAACACATAGATCATTAAACTCTAACATGTTACTCACTCTATAGAATTTGAACATGCTCTACATAAGCGAAGGTAAACACTTGATATCAATGGGCTAAGTACCTTTTAATTTAAGGTTTGGAATTTGAACATGCTCTCCATAAACGAAAATCAAATTTTATAGTTTAAATGTAACCAGATTTACTATTTGCATCTTGTCGCATGAATAACATAAATACACAAATAGTCGCAACAAGAGTTCATATTTACTTGTTATTGTTATATATTAAATTATTATATGACATTTGTATCTTTTGTTGTAATTTAACTTCATGCTAAATGTGACCTTTTTTTGTCACTCGTAAAATCTTAGATTGTGTGCAGGTTCATGTGTTTCACACACGTATTCAGTTACATATCATGTTTGAGTTTGTGTCGCCTTCTCAAGTTCTTGTCGGGTTTGAACCCTCAATGGGTAAAAAAGCATTTAACGATATTTTTCACACTACAATTTGATGCTTATGAAAAGTTAGGAATAACAATATTTTTAATGCTTATGAAAAGCTAGGAATGACAATGTTTTTAATGATGGAAATGTGAGAGTTAGCTATATTTTGCTGGAAATCCAATAGCTTTCTTATTTATGGATCTCTAATAAGAACAATAGGTGTGTGATGGATTAGCCGTGTTGATGTAATTTTTTCCTCACTTTGTTACAATTATAGCATCTTGCTAGTCCCGATTCTTTTTATAAAATTACCTTGTCAGTAAAAAAAAAATGAAAGAAAACACCCCTTTGAAAATGTCACTATCTCAACAAAAAAAAACACCCCGGGTCCCTTCTATCGCCAATGATCATGAACTCAAAGAAAGAGAGAACTACCATGTTTCACATTTTTGTTTGTGTTGGAAAATCATGTGGGGACCTTCTCCTAGAATTTTGGAACTCGTAAGTTCTTTTTCTAATTTTGGTCTAGCCTCTTTTCTTGGAACTATGTTGTCCAATATTTAATGTTCTAGAAAACAAGTCCATTCCCCATAATATAACAATTTCAAACCTGTTTTGAACAATAACTTCTATAGGCAAACATCCACTAGCTTAGCTTAGTGGCAAATGTATATGACCTTTAAACTAAAGGTTAAGGTTTAAGTCCCACTTGTAATAAAGCATAAAAAAAATTAGAGGTTACAAGTTGAGCCAGAGGTGATTTCCTCATAATGGGGATTGGAGATGATCGGGTGGGTGGTGTAATGTCCCCGTCAGTGATTCAAATTTGCCGTTAAAAAAAAAAGCTCCGATAGGCAATGAAGCCACACACACGGCAGTCTTGGTTAACGTTACGTGATACAAGTGAAAAATTAATTGATTATTTTAATTCTATTTGGTGGAATTTTATTTAGTGGAGTGAATAGCCCTTTACTTTCTAATGTGGAGGTTAAGGGTTAAAATCTCATATGACACAAAAACGTAGAATATTATAGAGGTGAATCACATTGGGCCTTTGGATTGTGGGATTCCTCTGAGATAGTTGTGCATCGTTTGCCTTTGGGCGATGGTTAATCGCACGGACTGTGGTCACAACGTGTTGTGAGTAACATCGTTTGTCATGATGAGCCCACCGGATAACCAAATATTTGCAGTTCAAAAGAATTAATATCTTTAGATTTAAACGTAACATTTTTTAATACATATTTGGTGATCTAACAGGCATGGTCGTTTTCGTTTAGTAATTGTTGATGAGTAATAGTGTGATAAGTAGAGTTGTGTATCATTGATTATTTTATATTTAGTGATATAATATATAGAGTCGTGTAACATAGTTTTTACGTCGTAGACGATACTATAAGTGTTAGGTTATTAAGCGTTTTTTTTTTTTTCTTTACTGACCATTATAGCAAAATAACTGGCCTTTTATGACCGCGTCATCCCCCGGGTTATAAAATCTAGTTTTTAGTAAAAAGAAAATGGAAATATAAGTAAGTAAGTAAATTAGTAAAAAAACTAACATATTTTAAAAAAAAATGCAAAAGAAAAAGAACCATAACCAGGCCAATGGCTATCCGTAGTGCGTGTTTTGCCCATCTCATAGCGCCCCGCACACTGCCCTCGGGGGCACTATGGGCTTAAAATCGGCCAAGGGTGTTGCCAGCGTCGCGTTCCCCCCCCCCCCCCTCTCCTTCTTTATGTTGGATATTGTATTTCTAGACCCGACAAATCACGGAACCCGACGCGGTTATGACCAGTACGAGTTACACTGGTGGAAATGAGAACCGAACACACTTAAATAATTAACAGATGTTCTACAAAATAAAATGATTAATTATATATATTTACAATAACAAATGGGGGTCATACACTCATTTACTACTATTCATATGTGCACTAATAGGAACATGACACGTGTCATGTTCCACCACTAATAACATTGACACGTGTCATGTTCAATCGATAATAGATTGGTTACGTGGCCTGACACGTGTCCACGTGTCATATGTAGGTCAATTCTTTTGCGACACGTGGTCATGTGTTAGGTCACGTTTGACGATACGTGGCTACGTGTCAGACCAATGTTTTTACGACACATAGTTAACTTTTAATTCACTTTTAGAGTTTTCATTTTTGACCACGGCGTATAACATGACACGTGTCATGTTCAATCAATAATAGATTGGTTACGTGGCGTGACACGTGTCCACGTGTCATATGTAGGTCAATGCTTTTGCGACACGTGGTCATGTGTTAGGTCACGTATGACGATACGTGGCTACGTGTTAGGCCAATGTTTTTACGGCACGTGGTTAACTTTTAATTCACTTTTAGAGTTTTCGACTTTGACCACGGCGTTTCGGAAAATGGGTGGCCCGCCGCGAAGCGCGGGCGGATCACCATCTTGTTAATATTTTTTATATTATATATAAATAATAATTAGTCATTACGTTTTAATATTAATTTATTAATAATAAATAGCATAATATAATAATTATTATTTGTTAATAATAATTTTCGGTGGAAATTATAATAATATTATTATTTCTAAAATATATAGTTAATTAAATAAACCCGGTTTATTTAATTAAGTTTTATAAAACGGTGGATGGATAAATATGGTTTAAATAATTTATTAGGAAAATTGGATTTTAATAATCCAAGTTATGCCCTTTTGGCCAATAATAATCCCAATTACGAAATTTCCCTACAATAATCCGAATTATTAAGGTGTTGGAAATTATTGAACCGCCGTTAAATTTTTCGTAACACCGTTAGTTGTTTGTTGACTTGACATTCTATGTGTTGTATTTAACCAACTTATTAAAATGAAGGGGCTAATCTTGTAATTTTTATAAAATAAAAAAAATAAAAGGGGAGGAAGAAGACAGAGGTCGGTTGACCTCCCCACCTACCGTCGTCGTCATTCACTAGTGTCGCCGAAATTTCTGTACAGATGTTTGGAATCCACAACCGACTACTATTGGACACTATCCACCTCATTTCGTTATATGCAAACCCAATTACGAAAACACCCTTTAAAGTTGGAACCCAAATGGAAGAAACCTAGAGCCACAGGAACCGAAATCCAATATTCAATGAATTTGGAACCATCCTTGAAGAACCTTGGACCAAATCAAAAACAAGAAGTTCTGATTTTTGGTTTTTTAAAACAACCCTAGATCGATTTTGGAGAAGACGAACCTGAAAATCTCTCGAAGTTGCGATGGGGTTTAGGCTCACTTGAAGAAGACGGTGGTGATGCCCTGTGACGGTGGTTGGTGGTGATTCTCATTCATGGTGGTGGGATGAGGCTCTCCGGCAAGCGCCGATGTCGATGGTGGTGGGATGAGGCTCACGGTGGTCGGTGGTGATTCAGTTATGTCGATGGTTGGGTTGGGAGCTGACCAAGTTTCTCTTTAATTTTAATTTTCTTTAAAATACAACCCCTCAATTATAAAAAAAAATTACAAAAACAGTCCTTGTGTGTATGCCACGTCAGCAAACAACTAACGGTGTTAGGAAAAATTTAACGGCGGTTCAATAATTTCCAACACCTTGATAATTCAGATTATTGTAGGGAAATTTCGTAATTGGGATTATTATTGGCCAAAGGGTCATAACTTGGATTATTAAAATCCAATTTTCCAATTTATTATTAAAAAGATAATTATCTAAAACCTGGATGGATAATCCATAGGATTTAAACCAGTTGTAAGTTATATACAACTGGTTGGAGGCTATAATAAAGGGATCATAATTGAGGTTTTGGGTTAGACATTTTAACAATATCTCTCTCAGTCTCAATCCCTCTCGCGACCGGCTAACGTGTCATTTTTCTGCTATAATCACATGATTAACCCGTGACCGTTTTTCTCTAGTGAGTTTTCGTTCACTAGCAATATTCTCGTTGAACCTCGGTGTCTCGAACAGTTGTTCGACATACCGCTAAGGTATATCTAATCTCTATTTTAGTTTAGATACTTAATGATGTATTTATTATCTAGTGTTTGTGTGTTATGGTGATTTGATCTTGTTGTTTTAATTGTCATTGGTTCTCAACGCTGTTATTAAATATATATTGCTTCCGATACTTTGATTTGATTAACCGGTTTAATCAACTAAAACTATATTTGATAAAACTATATTTGATAAAATATACTTATCAAACAGGTTTTAATAAAATTAAAATTACTACCCGGTAACCAGAATACCACTGGCGAATCCCAATACTTTATTGGTTACTTTTTTTATTGGATAGAAAATTTTGAGTGAGCTTTTTAAAATATAAATATGTAATAATTAGAGATGCGTTATGGGGATTTAGAACTACACTATTTTCAGTAAATGAGCCCATTGCCAACTAGGATGACACGTGTCGTGATCTGCCCAGGTAAGGGTGATTATGACTACGGATAGCCTTAAAACGAATCACACGATAGCTAGAGATGCCAGGAATCAAGATGACGGCAGTTTGTCCTAGGTTGTTTATTGTTCGGTTTTGACGATTTTTAGATCAAACTGGAGCCAAACCGTTAGTAACAGTTCTCTATGATAAAAATAACACCAAAGCCGAATCGTTCAAAATTAAAACCGACCCAAACCGAACCGTTACTAGAGGTTTCGTCTCGCGGTTTGGAAATTTTACAATTTTTCAAAACATATCATATAGAAAGTGGTACTTTTCAAAAAAAAAAATAGAAATAGATCGATAATTTTCAAAACAAAATGAGTAAATTACGCCAGAGGTCCTCGTGGTTTCACAAAGTAATGAAAGAGGTCCTCAAGGTTTTGAAATTATGAAAAAGGTCCTCGTGGTTTGTATACTTGTAACACCAGAGGTCCCTGCTCACTAACCCTGTTAAGTTTTAATGTTAACTAAGAAATTTGGAATTAAAAGCAAGGGCTATTGTGCAATTTTCCCTTCTATCTAATAGTGATATGCTATTGTGGAAGATTTGCTCAAATTCGCACAATAGCATATCACTATTAGATCGAAGGGAAAATTACACAATTGCCCTTACTTTTAATTCCAAATTTCTTAGTTAACGTTAAAACTTAACGGGGTTAGTGAATAGGGACCTTTGGTGTTACAAGTATACAAACCACGGGGACCTTTTCCATAATTTCAAAACCCTGAGGACCTCTTTCATTACTTGGTGAAACCACGAGGACCTCTAGCGTAATTTACTCAAACAAAATACATAAACTTTACGAAGCAATTTGTAGAAAATTAAAAGAGGAGGATATAATAGATAATTCATGACTTTTAGTTTTTCGCATTTTCTTTGAAAAAGTTTAAAAAAAAAATACCTAAACTTAAAACTCTCGGGTTTTGATAATTCATAGAGCGTTCAAAATAGGTAAATTGGACCGATTGTTTCTCTCGGATGGTATTTTACAAAGTTTCGCTAACGTGGAGTTAATGACTCTAGATAGAAATATATCCAATCATAGACCAATTGTTTTTAGGCAATATTCGGATGATTTTGGTGCCATTCCGTTCAAAATGTTCAAACTATTGGATGTATCTTAAAGATTTTTGTGATGTTTTTGGTGATGTTTGGAGTAATGGGTCCTGTAATCATCATATGAATGCGTTCATTAGATTTGAGGAAAAACTCAAAACTCTAAAATTGGAGATTGAAAAATGGAATAGTCTTCATAAAAAGGAAGAGGGGGTTGGGTTTTATTCACGGGTCACGGGTTACGGGTCGCACAGGTTGCGGGTCCTGAAGCTAAGCAATAAAATGGGTCATCGGTTATACTTTGTTATGGGTCAATGTTGCAGCTTGTTTTGAGGAAACTTAGTCTAGTATTTACCGAGTTTAGTGGGGATCAAGTCTTTGGTAACACAACGTGGAATATGGATCCTATAATGCAGGGAAACATGGTCTTATTTAGTATGAGTTTGTTAGTTTTGTTTTACTATAAATAGGGTTATGTAATTCTTTTTATGTACTCTCATTTTATCAATATAGAATAGTAGTCTTCATATTTACATATTTATTCTCTGCATACTTACGTATATTATTGTGAGTGTATATTAAGTGTAAAGAGGGGCCTGAACCAACAGGAGGTTGTTCGTAAAATGAATCTTGGGCTTGCTATGATTAATGAAACTTTGATATGAATTTAGCTTCTGACATGGAGCGAAAAGAAAGAAATTAAAGGATATCAATGAAGTTATGTGAAGTTGAGAAGTCAAATCTTATGGAGAAAACCAGAAGGTAAAGATATATATAAAATAGTAGATCAAAGCGGTCATAAATATTTTCATGGTATCATTAACAAAATAAAGATGCCAACTAAGTATTCATGGTGTTAAAGAAAATTGGTTTGAGTCACTAATCCTAATGATATTAAAATCTTTTTTTTTTCAATATCAATATGCTAAATTCAAAAGGTTTGAGGGTATTTCTCATGTAGACAGCGGCTCCAGATTGAAGTGTCTTAGTTCATACCTAGTTACTTTACTAGAAGTTAAACCCTCCTTGGCTCAAGTGAGAGAAATGGTGTGGGATTATGGCTCGGATAAATCACCGGGTCCGGGTGATTTCTCCTTTATGGTTTTGTAAAACGTCATTGGGATTCCTTACCCTTGGATATTATGGAATTTGGGACTGAATTCTTTTGGATTGGTAAGATTCCCAAAGGATGCAACTCTTCTTTCATAACTTTGATCCCCAATGTTAGTAATCAGATTATTGTCACTAGTTTTAATCCTATTAGCTTAATTAACTTAAAATATAAGATTATTGCTAAGTTATTAGCAAATAGGCTTGCCAAAATTTTGAATTTGTTGATAAGTATGGAGCAATCGGCTTTCGTCAAGGGACGTCAAGTTCTAGATGGCGCGTCAATACTTAACGAAGCCATTTAGTGGTGTAGAAAGAAAAAGAAAAAAAATGATGATTTTAAGGTATTCCAGAAAAAAATCACAAAAGGAGCAAAAAGAGCATAAAAATGAAGAAACATCAATTAACTCATAATTGTCATAAATTTTATATACACCATACCGCACACCATACAGCTCGTGTTTCTAGTTGGGATCCCATTGTGAATCGATTCAAGAAAAAACTAAGCTCATGGAAACGAAATCTTCTTTTAATTGGTGGTCGTGCAACTCTTGACACGTCGGTCTTGGGTTCTTTGGGTTCGTATATTTTTCATTATTTTGACTTCCTTCTAAGGTGAACAAATTGTTGAAATCGATCCGTTCAAATTTTTTTTAGGGAGTTGATGATATGCCAATTGTTCTAAGTGGATTAAATGGCTCTCGTTCTAGCGAATAAAGATCATGGCAGCCTTGGTTTTGGTAGTTTATACACTATGAACTTGTCTCTTCTTTACAAATGGAAGTGACAGTTTTATTTGTGTAGTTATATGTGGTCTCGGGTTATTCTTTTTGTTTCGACTAAAAGTCTTTGCAATCGGATAGTTCGCTTTTATTTGTCGGTTGGTGATTTTGAAACTCATTTGTTAAGCTTTGTTCCTAAAAAGGTAAACACTCATGTTTGGAGGATGCTTTTAGACCGGCTTCCTACTCGTTTAAATCTAAGCGAGGTTTGATATTGAATCTCTTCGTTGTTCCCTTTGTTCGACTAATATTGAATATTGCATTCATCTTTTTGGCGAGTGTTCAGTTATTACTATGGTATTTGACCGCGTTGTGGCATGGTTTGAGATTGATAATTTTCAGTCAAATTCTACAATCGAGACTGTTAAGTCAATTGAGGCGTTACATTTTTCTCGTGTGAAGAGGGATTTGATAAAGGCGATTGTGTTCACTTCTTGGTTGAGTATTTGGAGTTTTTGAAATCGCGTGAGTTTTCAACTGAATAAAGCACGGGACGGTGAGTTCTTTGATTATATTGTTTTATATTCGTATACATGGTCTGTGAGTAGGAATAGTAAAGTCAATATGACTTGGAACGAGTGGATTTTCAATCCATTTCTTTAAATGTAATTTGTTTTTCTGCTATCTCTTCTTGAGATAACTTTCAAAATAATAACGAAATTAATTTAGAGATGTGATTATGTAATAATATTTAACTAAATTTGAAAATTATTTTTATTTTATATGAACAAAAAGTTTAATTAAACCTTTAATTCTATATGATATTTCAGACACTAATTGTTAAAACATTTTACTAGTGTTTATTAGTATGTTGTGTTTTCTCACCGCATCACTTGGTCATCAAATATTTTATACTTATGTATGTTATGTATGTATTTGCCGTTTGATCAATAAGTAAATGGTTAAACGTGCCCTTGTTTTGCAGGTGGGTCCCACTTTGGGGTAGAATAAGGTGGTAATAGATAGAGACATTTGTGTTTTTTTAGGTTGGATACTGAGAGAGTCTATTCGTGATTTCGTGAAATTGTAACAATCGCATCTACCCTTCCACATATTTATTTTGAATATTCTTTCGAAAACTAATTATATGCAAGAAAAACTCGTTAGTGGTTTATAAGTTTGCATTTTCCTTTGTAGAAACTTCTCAAAGAGCTCGTTAAAAGCAATCAATATAGCTCGAGATATACATGCATATGTTGCATTTAAGGACACACAACATACAAACAATTCCAAAGCATAAAAATATGTTTAGTCAATTCCAATTATGCAATATGGTTCAATTATTGTAGCATAGGAAAACAAAATCATGTTAAACGCGAGTCTTAATAACTTTTTTATTCTATTTATAATTTTTTTTATTCTATACATTAGTTTATATAATATTTTATTAGTTTATCATTGTTAAATTTTAAACGGCATTTAAAATTACCCAAAACTTCAATACCTGAGTGAGCCATCCTGAGATGAGATTACAACCGTACATACTGAATTTGACACTTTAGGCTTGTTTCAAGAAAACCTACCACTTGAGAATTGAAAAACCTCTTTTAAGTAATTAGCATGTGGTGAATATAGAGAAGCAAATAGATTTTTGTACGTTGAAACTTGAAACCATGTTAAACCACTTGGTTAATTCCATGTACATCATGTAATGCAATAATACAACTACAGTACTACTAAAGAACTTTAGGAGTCTTTTATTTGGAGTACAAATTTAAAAACATAGGATCATAGTACGATGAAATCGATGATAGCTTGATTCTTGGATTGCTATGTTGTAATAAAGATTTTGATAAGTTGAGTTTAATTAAGAGCTCTAAATTAAGTATGTCACACGTCATTCATGCAAAAGATATGACACTATGTGAGACGTTTTATATTGCGACTATGACTTGAAATTTACCTCACAACTTAGGTTGGTTTCAAGAGGTAGTTTACATAAAATAAAATAAAAGTGAGATGATTGTAAAAGACTATGTTTTACATTAGATTACTTGTAAAGCTTAAGAGTTAAGAAAGAGTGAACATGTTAAGAGGATATTCTGTTGGAAAAGTGTGTGTGAATGAGATGTTAATCTAAAAAATTATTTTGTTCAAGTTTAGAAATGTGATGCATTCTATCCCATATAGGTGGGGGAACAAAAGTTCTTCAAGTTTATAAGGGTAAACCTCAAAACCATTAACATGAAAGCAGCTTTGAAACACCGGGTTCGTACAAGTCAGGTTTTGCTTGTTACCGAATTGTTTTTAGCAAATTCTAGAAGGGAACCTGATTACAAACTGATTATTAATGTGGATCATTAAACTGATTTAGTGATCGTAATGCACATTAACATACATGAATTATATATACACGGTTTTGATAAAGATGTATATACGAACTACACATATTGCTATTGTTTTCAATCGATCTCATTGTTGTTGCTGCTTCATTCCGATCACGTTTCAGGCAAGGATCATAGTCTGGCAGTACGCGCTGCTTCGAATCGGTGTACCCTAGCCCCTCGGAACAGACGATGAATCTGTTTAAGGGAATTATGTTAAACACAAGCCCGGTTCCTTTCGTTTTATGTCTGCAATTTATAGGGATCGTTCCTGCTTCATCTGTTCAGTTTATTTTCACTGCGGCGTCAGTTCAGTTAGACATTCTTTTTTTCTTTTCTATTCTTGTGAAATGCTTCTGGTGTGAAACGATTATCTTAATCGTTTTACACATTAAATTCCAACAAATTTATACAGATTCTTTGATTGTTAAAAAAATCTCTGATTTCTTGATATATATAATATTTAGTATGCACTCGTTGTTGGATCTCTAAAATTGGAGAATTGTTTTATTTTCTCATATTGTCATATAAAACAATTGGGTTAAAACGTTTTAATCTCCGTCTTGTCCAGTTGTTGGTTCTAACGTGCGTGTTACAACTGGATATTTTATACCAAACGTATAAAATGATTTAAATAAATAAGACTTTGTTTTGTTATGAAATATTTGGTTTAAATAAGACTTTGTTATGTTTAGAAATAAGTGTGTTTATGGTTTGAATTTATATTAATATTTGCTTTGATTTATGGTCATTACAATGCAAATGTTTATTCAAATTATTTCCAATCAGATAATGCAAGAAGTCAGTTGCACACGTATATCTTGTGAGTTAAAATTAAACATTTAATAATATATGAAACACCTCCACATAATAGTAGACGATAATGTATATTAAGATACACGAATATGATATATCTTCTAGTGTTGATGTGTTCAACATAATAAGTATGCATAAGTGTGAATTGTGACATATGAATGCAAGATATGTTACTATGGATTACAATATATGGTATTGTATATTATAAATCTTCAGAGATATATGAATGTCAAGTAGGTGCGCCTACCACCTCAATATTGTTGAACTATTTGAGGACTTGGTCGTCATTTGGGAGAGTATCCTAAAAGTATAACACACAGTTCAAGAATACAAGGGATGATACACCAGATATTGTCATGTTGTTGAGTGTCAATTTGTTTGACTACATCTCAAAACCTAGTGATTGTATACTGGATTCATTCATATTGGTTATGAATGCACTCACCAAATTTACTCTAATTAAGGCTCATGATGAAGCCTTCAAGTATCATTGGTGATTTGGATATTAAAGGAAATAGGTTATGATCCTAAAACCGAATATCGGGCTATGTATGGTTATGTAGCATGGATTTGTCTAAATGGATGTGTGAAAGTGGGAAATGGATATTGAGATATCCATTAAGGTTGTGACGAATCAGAATGATGCATCTTTCGTTCAAATGCTTACGTACTGTAGTCTAAAGCATGCTAGACTAGTAATTGGTTGATTGTGATGCTCTATGGAGATTAATCAACTATAACTTTCAAGATACACATGAACACAATACTAGATTTGTGTATAGACAAAGTTCAAAGAAAATCTACATTCGGTCTAAGGAACATGATATAACATATGAAAATCATGAATGCCTAGGTCATTAAAAATGTAAGTCTTAATTTGATAAGCCTTACTTTACACAATTATATAGTTACTTAAATTGAATGTGTTAGCCGACACATATACTATTGCCACAAGTCACTGGAAAGAAGCTCAATTAAATAATTTTCCCTAACTGTCATGCTATCCCAAACATATGCGATGGTTCAAGTCAATTATATACTTGTGGCCTCCAACCTTTGTTGTTAGAGCAACTAATGGCGAGTAGGATTCGTCAAACCCGAATAGTACTATCCATAATTACATAGCTATGTTACATTTACTAACTATCTAATTGGAGTGGGAACTTATATTGGGAGTGGTTGGTCTCACGCAATCAGATTGGAATCAGTGAGTAATGGGTGGGTCAAAATGTAATGTCTCGTGCAAAGTGCATGTTTTTCTTGTAAAAGCACATGGTCTTCTCGCTGAAAACATTTAATAAAACAATTAAAAAGTAGAGGTCGTAAACTCAACTAAGCAACAAAGTGTGTATAAATGCAGTGTCCGAATGCATGTCAACCTAGACATGTTCTAAATAACATAAGACACCTTAAGGTCGGGGACACTATACCATATGATCATTAGCGCCCACGGACAAGTCAAGTCTTGTATACATTACTATTTAATATAGTAATATTTGTTGGTGTGAATAAGTGTATATTTTATTCTGGAATAATGTATCGGTTAAGTCATACATGGTTCATGGTTGGTTATTCAATGGTATAACTAAAGTACAATTAAAAAAATTAACATGTAGTTATGGAATCTTAATGATCTTGTTGTTTAGTTATATTTTATTTTAATAATTCTCGAACAAGACAAGAATGTCAGTTGGAAGATAGGTAAGTTAAACAAGTTGTCAACTAATATTATGAAACCTTAACTCGAAATAATTCGTGACAATAGATCATTAATCAATAATGAGAGTAGTTATTCTAAGATGCAAGACATATAACTATTATCCGAACCGTTTGAAATAGTTTATATACGTACATGTATTGTTTGGAAAATGTTAAATATATTGTTGTTGGGTTTTTGCAAAACTAACCAATAATTGATGAGAGATATCGTCAATTCGTCATGTTCCGAATAAGATCATTGAGGATCCAAGAAGCTTATTTTATAGTTCCATTAGATTTCAGTTTATAAATATGGTTAAGTTCGTTGATATACATTTGATGGTTTCAACTATTTAGAGTCATTAAATTGGAAGTTTTGAATTTGACAAAATTTAAAGGACGTGATAAAGACACCGGGGATTTTGATTTCTATACAGGATATAAACGGTCGTTTGTATCTAAACGATCGTTTGTAACTTTTTTATAAATGTTTTAAATTATTTAATTTTTATAAACATTAAAAATGTTTATTTACTATATCTGATAAAAAGTACTTAAACGAACACAATACCTGAATAAATTAAATGACCCTACCCCCCCCCCCCTCCTAGATGCCTGAAAAAATTAAAATCACCAACTTCTTTACTAAGCTCGTTGAGCTCGGATATAAAACACAAAACACCAACAACAAAAAAAACTAATATATATAGAAGAGAAACTATATATAATCTACTGTTAAAGACATAACTCAATAACTCTCTTTTTAGTCATTAGATTAAGTAGTGATCTCCTGGATGAGTGTCATGTGACAATGTCTATTTTTGTATATAACATAGTCTATTGTATCAGAAATTTCAGATTTATTTTAAATATATTCAATAATTATTTTGAGTAACATGACTCATAAAGCTATGTGTAATCGGGCGTGATAAGCCCTCCTTGCCCAATATAACGCCCCACATAGCACCCCTGGGCACCCCCCGGGGCGCCATGTTGCCTTCTCCCCTCCGTGAGCGTGATGTAGATGGCGCCCCTCCCCCTCTTTTCTCATTGGCCATCTTGATTTTCACCCGATTTGTTTGGTTTAAGTTTATTTCTTTTAAATAAATATAAATAATAGGGTAATAATTATAGGGGGGGTTATGGGGGGTTATGACTACACCACTTTTCTTATAACCCCCATTTGATGAGTCAGCATACACATGTCGCATAACCCCCAAGGGAGGGGGTTATGACTACACATAGCCTAAACAAATAAAAACAAAAATTCAAATGACACTACATATTCTTAATGGCTTGTTAAGAAAAACGAGGGAACTTAAAAGGTTGAGGTTTCCCTCAACTACTCAAATATATTACTCATCATAAATCATAATACCTGTTTTATATGTTTTTTTATTAAAAAATTGTATTGCTAGTTTTTTTTTAAATCTGAAGGTATGTTGTGGCAATCGTCACCATCGATATAAATATATTAATGTAATAATCCTGTATTAAATAATATATTTAGATATTAGCTCACTGGAGTCGTAGCTGTGTGTTAAATGAGTCTCTAAAAAACTTGTATTTAAAGTTTTAAACGTATAAGATTCTTCAACTATAAAATAGTAATGCAATAAATGTGACAAGTATTATATGATATTTTTCTGATAGATATAAAGAAAAATATATTGTTGTTACACGAACTTTAGCCTTAATGTAATAGGGATGAATATTACCATTTAACATGAGATAAAAGAGAATGTACAATATGAGTTTTTAGATGCATCTAAATTATGATTTTGTTCATCTAAAAAAAACTTGTTTAAATATAATTCCTTTGTAATACAACTAGATTTACGATCTATGTTATCATGAAAATAATACGGGTACACAAAACATTTGCGCTGCTATAATGCAACGTAACAAACAAAAATACAAAATGATTTCGTAACAACGTTAAAATTAGAAGCAAACGCTCAAAGAATCGGTCTTCGAACCTAAAGGTTATGTTACATGACTGTAGCCATTACCTTACCAACTTCTTTACTGAATATGTTGGGTTTTGATAAGAAAGAAAAATTAAACTGTCACGCAGATGCAGCAACCAACCAAGCCGACACGTGGACCATTGTCATTCCATTTATTCCTATAAGCTTACAGTTATTAATAGTATAATACTATAATATATTAAATCGTTTTTTTCCATAAACTTGGTTTGCATATTTATTAAAATAAAAACTAATATAAAGTTATTAAAGGTAGAATGTCAAATAATGAAAGATCTCATTGGATTGGTAACAACTATTTAAAATGATATTTGATTATACAAAAAGATACGATGCGAAGTTTTAAACAAAACGGGGGTTATATAAAAAAAGAAAAAAAAATTATGTCTAACATTGATTATTATATGTTTGAATAGGTATATATAAATTATATAAAAAAATTGTTTCTTCCATAAACAATGAAGATACGTATCTAATGGTGATTAAAAAGAAACTAAACAATTAATTTTTTAATTACAACAAAATTTTGCAAAATGGAAAAAGTAAAAGTGTAAAAAAAAACTTGGTATGATTTGATAATTCTCTCAATTATCCTTCTTTTACAAGTTGTTTTTTTGTTGCGTTTTAAGGGTCCATTTTTATCTCGTTTAGGCTATCCGTAGTGAGCTTTAAAAACAACTGTCCGCGCCTCTTCAGGCCCCATGAACCACTACCGGGGGGGGGGGGGGGGGGGTTGGGGCGCTAAGAGCAGAAAAAAAAAAAAAGTGAGGGGCTTGAAATATTTCAAGTCCAAGGAAAGAGCTTAAGGATTATGTAAGGGGAGGCGGTATCCACGAGTAGCCGGATCCCGATTCCAAAGGGAGCCGGGTGGCTTCCACCGGTTCTCCATACCGTGTCTCACGGTTTCCTCCCCTGGCTTCATCTTCACGGTTTGGTGTGGTTTCTAAGAGCCGTGGAGAGCCGGACACTTAACCTTTTCTTTTTGACCGTTGGGAGCTTGAAATGGACATGTGGCTTCACCAAGCCACACCACAACCATACCATGTGGTGTGGCTTGAAATGGTTTCTAAAACTAGCAATTTGAGTTGGCATCTTGTGATTGGGTGGTGGGCATGGCTTCACCAAGCCACCCTACCACCATACCCCCTCCCCTAATGATTATGGGGCTTGAAGAAGATAAAAATGACGAAAACGCTCAAACAATAAACTTAATCACTACGGATAGCCTTAGAGCCAATTTTCCTTTTTTTTTTCTTTTCCAAAGTCACCCCTATAATTGTCCACGCTTTAATTTATCTATAGGTGATGATTTTATTTTTCCTACTTATATCTTCAATCAGTCTCCTTTTTACCAAAGTACGTTTAACTTCCCTAATTTTAGCTTTTGAATATTTCCTTATCTATGCGACTACTCGACAAACAAACTTTCCCATCGAAGCATATATTGCATATTCATTGGATTTAGCAATCAAGGTCACTACTTGGATCCCTCAACTTCACTAATTTATATTACTCTTCATGTTCAACTCACCCGACAAGAGTCCGGCTACAAAAACACACATATTTGCTATCCGCGCACACTTTATACGGTTGTTTGGCTTCAAATGGTCGTATGGAGAGGTCGTTTGGGACCAAATGATCGTTTAGAGACTTAAATTTCCTTTTTAATTACATATAAACCAACTCCCCCCCCCCCCTCCCCCCAATTTTATGTGGTCGTCGTCGGTCCACGTAGCCCGTAGGCTCGTTTTGATCCAAACAACCGTATGAAGTGTGTTTATATATCAAAATGGTGTGTTTATATATAACCACCATTCGACAAACATTCAATGCGTCCTCGTTCTCTTAACACTTCATAACCTATTGATGATCTTGCCGTATTGCCACTTCTCGAGTCCATTATGTGATTACATAGGCACATGCAATAGTTTTTAAGCAACGATGTATTGTTGATCTAGCTCGAACTTGTCACCCACGCCCATTTTGCTTTATTTGCAATAAGCTAGAACTCGAAATGTTTTAGATCCGCTTTATGATATCTTCTTGTTACTCGTACTACATCATCCAACATTGTTTGATCCAAATGGTGTTTCTCAATATAAATATATATTTAATGGCAATTTTTTATAATCATATTACAAAATGATTAGAGAAACCATTTTTTATAATCACAGAAAACGTAATTTACCTGTTCTTTTAATCCAAAATTTGTTGGATTAAACCCATTAAGTAAATGTTTAACTTAAATGGTGAAGCCCTAAGTTTACCTTGTATTTTTCGAAATTTCCATACACATCCATGCATATATTTCAAACTTTACATAATATGAACGAGATATTTACCACCCCGCAGTTTGGTGCGGGGTTGAATTTGTATACTCAACGAAAGTCAAAAAATTAAGTGGTATAAAACGTAAAAGTTTAAAAGTCTCGTGGTGAAAGTATAAAACTATAGAAATATACTAAAAGCTTTAAAAATTAGAGGGTTGAAAACTTTAGGAGTATAAAACGTAAAAGTCTAAAAGCCTCGTGGTGAAAGTATAAAACTATAAAAATATACTAAGTTAAGGGGTATAAAACGTAAAAGTCTAAAAGTCTCGTGGTGAAAGTATAAAACTATAAAAGTATACTAAAAACGAAAGTAGAAAAGTTAAAAGTTTTGTGGCCAAAGTAGAAGACAACAAAACTTAAAACAAAAAAAAACTCTAGTAGTTAAAGGGTACAAAACGTAAGAGTATAAAACATATGTGACTAAACTATGAAAACCAAAACTTTACTATTTCGTTAAAAATAGTGTTTAAAAGTTTAAGGGGTAGAAACCGTCAAAACCCCAAAGTTTTATGGCCAAACTATGAGAAACAAAAAACTTCATATTCACAAACCGAATTTCATTGTTATATATAAAAATAATATCTATTTTAATATAGTATTAGAATTAAGATTTATCATTATTAAGAATGAGTTCACAGACCCAATTAAGTTTCTAAGGTTACTTATTATCTTTATATATAGTAACCCGATAATAATAATTCAATTAATCAGTATTTCATATTCTTATATATTGTAATGATCTTTATGATTGTGATTTGTGCATTGTTACTTGTTAGTCATTTAGATTTTAGAGATGGACACTTTTTTTTCTCGTGCCGGGACCAATTTTTTTAAACGTTTTCAGAAACGGCTCAGCCGAGGAATTTGCATGACTCGTTGTCGTTGAACTTTTTAAGGAAACCCATTGTCTCGGGGCAAGTATCCAAATGTGTCATGTTGATTATTAGGCTATGTGTAATGGGGCGTTATGCCACCAAATTGCTAACATAAAGCCCCTTATAACGCCCCTTCTCACCCCCCTGGGCGTTATGTTAGAAAAGTTGATCCATGGGCTTGAGGAGCATAACGCCCACCATGTTCTCCTTCATTGGTTCATTATTCTTATATTTTTCTGAATGGCTCAATATTAATTGGGCAATAAATTAGGAAGGGGGTTATGAGGTTATGACTACACCACTTTGCATTATAAAGCCCCTTTGCTGAGTCAGCATCCACATGTCATATAATACCCCATTAAAGGGCTTTATGAGTACACATAGCTTTAGAATAAAAATTGTAGTTTTTGTTTGTTTGTTTGTTTGTGGTGTGTGGCAGTATTGGTTTGGCAATTGGTTGTATGGAGTATGGACCAAGGCAGGAGGCGCATGCTCCACGGACATGCTTGGAGACTGCTGTTAATTCTCGGCAACGCCACCTTATTTAAACAATGCATGCACGTGTTCACCCAAAACATCATCTATTTTGTTTTTTTGTTTTAGTTAATTTCTTCTTCTTTTTAGAAGAAATACCTAAATTGGCTTTTAGTTTATATGATGATCACTTAATATTTTAATAGATTTAAATTGCGAACTCTAACAACCGTATAATATAAAATTGTATCATTTGTTTTAACTCTCATACATAAGAAACATTTATGTAACCATTTTAACTAGGTCACTCTCTTTAAGATTTTTTGGTACATACAAGTCTAGTATATAACTTATAGAGTTTCCTATCTAAAATCGATTTTATCACGAACATTCCCTTAATTAATCTGAATTGTTCGTCATTATCAGCAATTTTTTCTTATCAACAAATATATATATGATAGATAAAAAGAAAGACGGTAAGAGTAACAACTTTTTCTCACAGACCCTTCTCTTTCTCTTATACGTCGACAGACACATTCTTTCCCCTATGTCTCATTCCTTCACCCTTGTTGTTCCCACAATGGATGGTCCGTAGAGATGGACTTTTCGCGTGAGAAACACTGTTGTCTGTCTTCTTCCCTCTGCCAACTTCTCATAGACGTTATGCTATGTCTCCGCATTACGGATGGTCTAATTGGTTTATTTTGTTTATTTCACATTGTAGCTTGGAAAAGGTGGTAGCTATTGCTATTGGATGTGAGGGTAGAAGTGGTCAATTGCATGCCTAATATGTTTTGTTTTGTTTGAGCACCCACTCTCTTGTGTTTTCCAACTTAACCACAAGCTAATCATTTGTGTTTCCAACTTGTACTCTTGTCACTTGTACCAACACCAATTTTATTTTATTTTATTAGAAATTGTCTCGTAGAGACAGTTTTGGGACTTGAGTTGGGGGTGATGGATATAGACTCAAATTTAAGTTTATTTTAATAATAATTAAATACAAGAGTAGCACATTATGGATCGAAACTACCATTGACCCTCTAACCAACATGTTCTATAAATATATTAATTTAGAAATTCATCAATTATATGAGTTCGAATAAATATAACTTATCGTAAATAACAGTTTCTATAAAGATTTATATTTTAGATGTCTGAAATAAGAAATAATGAATATTTAAAAATAATAAAACTATATTTTAAGAAAAAATATAATTAAAATCTCATTTGAACAATTAAGTTTTAATAAATTAGTAGAACAAACAGATTTTTGTTTGAACGGATCACTGATTTGCCCTCACTCCACTTGATCATCTGCATTTATCATTAGAAGGAAACTCACCATATGTGAGAAAACTCTTTAGCCTAACCTAGAACCCTCATTTTTTTGTTACGTGTAGGACTGGAACCCAAGACCTCATATTTCTAATGTCTTTGGATACCTTACCTCAACCACTTGTGCTAAGGATCGTTGGTTACAAATTTTTATTTTAATATTTAATTATATAATTTAATTAATTAAAATCATTACTATCTAATAGAAGAGTGATTGATATTTAATAGAAAAAAGACATAAAATAATAAGATGATAATAAATGTGAGAGTGACATGGGTGACTAAAATTATAGTTTTTTATTGGAAAGAAGATATAGCATTTAACGTCGTCGTTCTTGTATAGTTTGATCTTCTAAATTGTTACCGATTAAGTAGTTGAAACGAATTAAAAATAATTGTATTGTTATTTCTAACTGCGCACAAATGATTAAGGTTGACGCATAATATAACACTAAAATTAATATTTTTTTTTAGCAATCCTCGAGAATCAACTGATTCACACCCCCAATGGGGCTGATTTTTTAGCCAATGGTAAACGGTAAACCGTAAGGGTTAATCAGTCCGCCAATGGGCCGCTCCAAACGTACAAAAAAGCCCCAAATATATACATCTAAGGTTTTCGACTTAGACTTTGGGCCATAATGGAAGGCCTTAAATTCATCAATTATGGATCGAAACTATCATTGAGGCTCTAACCAACATGTTCTATAAATATATTAATTTAGAAATTCATCAATTATATGAGTTCGAATAAATATAACATATCGTAAATAACAGTTTCTATAAATATTTATAATTTAGATGTCTGAAATACAAAATAATGGGAATATTTAAAAATCATAAAACTATATTTTAAGAAAAAATATAATTAAAATCTCATTTTAACAATTAAGTTTTAATAATATTAGAACAAGCAAATTTTTGTTTAAACATCAAATTTGGATCAATGATTAGCCACTGACACCACCCGATCATCTGCATTCTTCATCACGAGGAAACTCACCATATGCGAGAAAACTCTCTGGCCCGACGTGGAACCCTCATTTTTTTCATAGGTGGGACTTGAACCCAAACCTCTCATTTTTAATGTCTTTGGATACTTCACCTTCACTTGAGCTAAGGATCATTGGTAACATATTTTTATTTTTGATACTTAAGTATATGTTTAATTATTTAAAATCATACTATTTAATAAGAGAGTGATGTTGGATTTAGGTGTCCAGACCCGAATAAATCAAGTACCCGACCCGGTCAAGACCCGTAAGAGTTACACCGGAGGTAACGGGTATTCAAGACCGCTTACTGTTATAACCGGCAGATTCACAGAAAGATTAATTATGTGTTTATTAAATAGTTTAATGGATACATAATTAATTACTTAAATGATTATTAATCATAAGATTAATTAAGCGACAAAACGTTAAATAGTATTAACGTAATGGACGAAGATTGACGGATTATTAGTTTGCCTAATATTTGGATAGCGATAAACATTTAAAGAGTTAAATGTTAACTTTGGAAATTAAATGTTCGATTAAGAATTAAATTAATTCGAAGGGGTTAAACGTATATTAAATCAGACATAAATATAACTGACAAGGGAGGCGAAACCCTAATCCACATTGTGAGATTTTCGGCCCCCTCTCTCCCCTCCCTCTCGCGATCCGACGCCGAAGGCACCCCGTCGCCGCCGCCGCCCTTTTGGTTTCTGACGACTCGGTCGCGAAACCCTAATCCGGTAACCGCCTTTACCCGTCGCCCTGCCGCCGTCCGCCGCTCCGCTAGCCGCCGCCGCTGTCCACAGCTCCACTAGCCGCTGCCGCCGTCCGCTCCGCCGTGCGCCCTCCGCTGCCGCCGCCGCACGCCCTCCGCCGCCGTGCGCCTTCCGCCGCACGCACTCCGCCGCCGCGCGCCCTCCGCTGCCGCCGCCTCTCCTCGCCGTCGCCGGTTCTACCGCCGACAACCCCAGTCGCGAACCGCGTCTCTCGCGTGTTCCGCCGTCGTCCGCGAAATCCTAATCTCGCGCCTATCCGACGTACAGGAATTCCGTGCTGAGCCACCGAGTGAAACCCATATCAGCGAGGTCCGTCTCGATTTGCCTGTCAAATCGATCTGTGAAACCCTAGCGTCACCCGTTGACTTTCGGTGTCTCAAGCGTTTGTTTGAAGCACCGCTCAGGTATATCTAAACTCGTTATTAGTTTAGATTTAATTGTTTAATTATTTTTTATATGTCGCGTTTTGTTTAAATGCGTTTTTGGTGTTTGCGTGTCTGGTGATTGTCGAATCCTGTTGTTTTAGGTTTACGCTAATTATCTGGTTTTCGCGTTTGTAAATTAATACGTTTCCGCTGCATATTAAATTAAATGTTAATTTAATTATTTATTTTAATTTACTCGGCAATTGATTTAATAATTATTTATTGTAAATAATTATTTCTTTATAATATAAAAAAAAATTGCTATTCCTGAGACCCGAATGCCACTGTCGTAACCCAACAAGTGATTGATATTTAATAGGAGAGGCATAAAATATTATGATAAAAATAAGTGTAAGAGTCACATTGTGACTAAAATTATAGTTTTTATTAAAGAGTATATATAGCATTTAACGTCGTCGTTCTTGTATAGTTTGATCTTCTAAATTGTTACCGATTAAGTAGTTGAAACGAATTAAAAATAATTGTATTGTTATTTCTAACTGCGCACAAATGATTATGATTGACGCATAATATAAAACACTAAACAACCCAATGGGCCTGATTTTTAGCAACCCTAATTTTTTAGCCAAGGTGTAAACCGTAAGGGTTTATCAGACCCCCAATGGGCCTCTCCAAACGTACAAAATGGCCCAAATATGTACATCTAATGTTTTCGGCTTAGACTTTGGGCCATAATGGAAGGCCTTAAATTAAATTAAATGTATTTTTGTTTATGGATCTTAATGGAAGGCCCAAAGATAATGTATTTTGTTCCTTGACTTTTTTCTAAATGGTTAAAACACACTCACCTACACTACTACTAAGTTCTATCATTATTTAAAAATCTTAATTCTAATAAAGCAATAAAATGGTTGCCACATGTCTTCATTTTAGATGGTCCACATCATCACTGCCACATGTCAAAATCACAATCAATTACAAATTTAGTAAATTACCAATTAAGATTAATTACCATTTTTATCCAAATTAAAATTTTGTTTTCAAAACAAATGACAAAACTAACTTAGATTTGATAAATTTACTCAATAATTTGAGCTTTTTTAAAATTCAATCAACATTTGTCAATTATAATAATTTTTTTAAATTTATTAAATTATAACTTATTGTTTTATAAGAATTTTACGTCAATCATAATTTTTAAATCTTTCAATCGCTTTTTTCTTTTTTTTGTATTTATTTCATATTATTAACCTAAATTTAGTCCGTGTAATACATGGGTTACTAACCTAGTACACATTATAAAGTTTTAAACTTAGATCTGCCTAAAAAATAACAATATATTTTACCACTCAACTACAATCCACTAAGCTACATCAAAGCTCATTAAACTTTAGCATCCTAGATGAGTTGTATTCTTGTAACACAAAACACCAATAGGCTCGTCATTTTGTTGAGAGGGGGTTTCTTTTTGTCACAAACCTTTTCCGTGATAATAATATTGAAGTATTAGAGATTAGGGTTAATTATGAGTCTACGGGCCAATTAGGTATGTAGGGTTTATTTATATTCTCTATATAATATAACTTAAATTATCAATAATATCGATTCAGTTTCCACATTCTTACATGGTAATCAGAGTCAAGATCCTTAGAACTCTAATCCGTTCACTCTAGCCGTCACCACCAAGTTCAAACCCTAGACAGGGCGGCGTGTCGGTACCACCGCTGCCCTGTCCCAACTTTGTTATTTAGTTTCTTGTTTTTTTTTCCTTCAAAATACTCATCTTTTTGTTGCTAATAAAAACTTCGGTCTTGGTTTAAGATTTCGATCCCCGTTGCTCGGTCGCAAGTCGCAACCGTCTACGATACCATAAACGTGTTGGATATATGGTGTCCTGACCCGACAAATTAACGAACCCGACCGATATTGACCCGTAAGAGTTACACCCGGGTCAACGGACTATTATATCTAATTAATTGTTAATTAGAAATATACGAACTAAATGGTGAATTAAATAAATATTAATTATTTATTTAAATCGACAAAATCTATCGGTTCAAAATACTCGGTAATTAAAAGACGAACCGATTAGTTGTTACCGGATTAACAGATTGATCGGTTGGTGGACTTAAGGAGATCGCGACCGGGCCCAGTCCGTCTGGCTCCGGTCCGCGAATTTTATATTAAATGAGAGGAGGGAGATAGATTGCAAAAAAAAAAAAAAATCACAAAACAAAAAAAAAACCCTAATCTCCTCTCCCCCCTCTCTGCGCCGTAAGCCAAGCCGAAGCCGGCTCACGCCGCCGCCGCCGACCGCTGTCGCCGCCCCGCCTACACCACCGTGATCCGTTCGTGATTTCCGATGGATCCTCGTCTTGCCAGTATCTGTGCCCGTCTCGAGAGCGAAGCCGTCTCAGCCCGAGCCGAAGCCGCAGCCCAAGCCGAAGCCGAAGCCGCAGCCCGAGCCGCCGCCGCGGCTCAAGCCGCCGCTGCCGCTCACGCGCCGCCGCGCGACCAACGACCGGTGGTTCTCGCGCTGCCGGCGCAGCCGAGACCGCCGCGTCCGGTCGCGTCGTCGTGGCCGGCGCCGCTCTACCCGTCCGCCGCCGCCGCCGCCCCTCCTCTGATCTCCGGCGAGTCGTTCGTCGTGGGATCGGTCCCGGTGGGCATTCCGACGGAGAAGATTTTGTCACCACCACCGGTGGTATCCCTACCACCGCCGCCGCCACTACCGCCGCCGCCGCCTGTCACCGCCGCCGCCGATACCGCCGTTGATGATCTGTCTCGAAGGTTCGAGTCAGACGTCTCAGTTCGTCCTAGCGCGAGCCCGTTGAATCCGGGTGTCTCGAGCGGTTGCTCGGATCCCGCCAAGGTATATCTAATTTATTAGATATTTAATTATTTATTTACTTTAAATAAATATATTTTTCTGTGTTTGTCGTGTTTCGGTGATTGATCCTGTTACGGTAGCATCCGCGTTTTAATTGTTTCCGCTGCCAAATTAATTGAGAATTAATTTAATTAATAAATCGGTTTTAATAAAATTAAAATCGGTAACCCGAATCCCACTGTAAACCCCAACAAAACGGCCTTGCTTTCTTTTTTATGTAATAAAATTTTGAGCCTTTTTTTTTTGCTAGGTCGCAACACCTAAGAAAGTGAAGAAACAGGCTTGATGTTGACTTATCCCAATGAAGTATTCACGTGGATATTAGTTCTTTGTTCCATTGTTTTTTATTTTTTTTATCAGATAATTTTCATTCTCTTGTTTGGTTTGCTCTTAAATTTGGCTTCTAAATTGTCTCGGTGCATAGCCCACGGCTATCAATCTTAAGTTCCGGTTTGATTAGATCGTTCTTTTTCTTTTTTTTTATTACGAATCTCAATCTCTCGATCTACAGATTCATAAGATTGCCGCTTGATCATGGTCATCGGCATTGCTTTCTTTTCTTTTTCTTTTTTAGATCTACGGATCTCATCTATTAATTAACCTACGGGTTCAAGAGACCATCATATGATCACGGTCATCAACCTTTCTTTTTTGTTTTTCTTTTTTAGATCTACAATTCTCATCTTTCGATCTATGGATCTAAGAGATCGTCGATTGCTAGTCTCAACACACCGTCACATGACTACGGTCGCTGGTTGTCAAACTTACATCTAGTCAGTTATGTTTATTATTCAGAAACCAAGACTTAAAACCAGATGAAGTAATGAATGGAGTTAAAGCCGATGAAACTTCACAATGCTTTCAGGGATTTAATTTTTCTAAGCCACTTCCATAAGATTGGGATTTAGAGTCGAGAGCCAAAATTGAAGTTAGTTTTTTTGTAGTTTTTTATTAATATCTTTATGTTTTGATTGTTTCCCGTCTTTAACATCTGATTTTCTTCCGCTACGACTGCGGGGCTGCGGGGGAGTATTAGAGTATTAAAGATTAGGGTTAATTATAAGCTCACGGGCCAATAGTATATATGGTTATTTCTATTTTCTATATAATGCAATTAAATTATCAATAATATTCCACATTCTTACAAATAAATATTTACTAGAGAGAGCGAGAGAATGGGTAACAAAAAAACCTAGACGTCTCAATTTTCCTCTCAACACTACGAGGAACTTCTATAGTTTCTTGGGGCAAGGTATGCCTCCCGTATCTGTGGAGTAACTGTCAAAACATCTCATGTAACAATTGACTCATGTTGTTAGTTGGTGCTATTTGGTCATGTCTCCTTTGGTCTCCACATGCCCCATGAGACTCTTTACAACGGGTCGAATCTGATTATTCTATTTGGATTAGAGATGGGAATTATTATTTTGTACAAACAAATCTCAAATCGAAAACTGCCAATTAACAAAAACAAGAAGTGGGTCTTAATCTATACTACTTTGAAAACTAGAATATTGCATACATTTACATGACATTGGCCTAAAAAATAAAAGATAATTCGACAATATTCGATGTTTTGAATTAAGACACCAAAAGTGGTTCAGGTTTTCTACTTAAAAGGCAAAATTAATATATAAAATTATATTATTAAACAACCTAATGGAGACCTTTAAAATGAGTACCATATATAATGTTTGAATATATAACTAATTAAAGAGTTAATTACTAAATTTAAAAAATATATATGTATTAGGGGGCATAATGGTGAATTTTGAAGTTTTAAGGCTTCAAAATCACCACTCAATAATATAATGTCACATTACATAGAATGATGAGAGAGAATTTAAAGACTTTAGGCTTTAGTTTAGGTGATATGGTTTCAATTTAAAACCTCATATTCAAAATTTTTTAACATTTCCTTTTTTTTTAACTAATTTATATATTAATTATTCGGTTTTTTTACAAATAATAATACATATAATTCTTAAGTTAAAATAACAAATTCATTAAAATTAAAAACAAATAAAATTAGCACATTCCTAAAAATTCAAACCCATCTTCAAATAAAAAAAAACAAACATTCAAATACACCCTAGATATTGCATGGCCATCCATTTCTTTCAGCTATTTCACGTTTCTGTTGAAGAACAAATAGCAAGAAGTGAGGATCAACATCATTGTGCGGTTTCATAAGAGCTTCGAGGTCACGTACTCGTTGTTCTTGTTGTATAGTCTCTCTTTGGAGATCCATCATCTCTTTAACCGAAACATACATTGCAGCTTTCTTTTCAACATTTTGTTTTCGAACCAATGTATTTTCTTCTCTTTCCTTAACCCACTTCGTTTGGAAATCCACCATCATATCCTACATGTTTGTCGATGCCGACCCTTTGCTGGACGAATCGTCCGATTTCTTGCTTCCTTTACGTGATGGATATGTCAGAATCGAGTCCTCCTTTAAGTCGGGGAGATGGCTAGGTAGTTGGCTCGACCCTAAGTCATTGAAGGTGTAAAAGATGGACCGGTTGTTTGTATCTTGGGTCTAAACTTGCTGGTGTTGGTGGATGATTTTTTCTTTCTCGGATCCATAGTAAGAAAGTATAGAAATGAGATACAAAATGTTATTTATGGGTATATTTGTAGTATACAGAAGGGGCAAAAATAAAATAAAATAAAATAATTAATGCTAGTAGCCGTTACTAGCCGTTCCAAACGGTAAAGCCGATGAAGCCTATGGGGTGAAACCGAAGGTACCCCCTCTCCAAAATTAAATTGATTCGGGTCTAAAGGCCACTAGCCATTCTAAGCGGTAAAGCCGATGAAGCCTAGGCGGTGGAACTGAAGGTACCCCCAAATTAAATTGATTCGGGTCTAAATTATTGACTACAAAATATGACTAAATCTTGATACATGATTAGAGTTGAATTTGTTTTGGTATAAGCGTATGCTCGCTCTTTTTACACCAAATGGTGAATTGAATCATAAGAGAAGCGTTGCACATTAACCATCTTTCCATAGCTTTCGAGTAACGAGGCTTGGGGAACGGGTACTCTCCGATTTAAATCGGTTTTGAAACAAAAGTATTGTAAAAGATTGGTTAGCAAAAATTCTACAACCTATTAATCGGTTATAGGTTCTTAATTAAGTTTTTTCAGTTCTATTACTTTAGGTTTTTCTTATTACGGTTCGATTAATTGGTTGTTTGTTCACCTCTGGTACATTATTTTATTACTAAAATCCAATTCGACAGGATTGCAATAAATATTATTAAGTGATAAGGTTAATTGCAATACTCTCCCCATTTCCCCAATCTCCCACTCTATTTTTTGTGCCACCTCATCATTCCCCACCCCTTCCCATTTTTCCCCATTTTGTGTGCAATGGTTTCCCCATTTCCCCATTTCCCCAATCACTTTTTTATAATAGAATAATTAAAATAAAATACTAATTAAAACATTACAAATAATAAAAAAAAACTATTTTTTTATAAATAAAAATTAAATCCTAATATTACAAATAAAAAAAACTCCTAAAATTACTTATTTAATCCTAAAATTACTTTTAATCCTAAAATTACAAATTATAAAAAAAAAAATTCGGATAACCGGCCGGGGAATCCGCCATCGTCGGTACGTAACCGGGACTTCCAAATGGGTTTGGTTGAGAAGTGGGGGTTTGTTGCTCGGAAGGGTTGAAGTTGGAGAAGAAATTGTTGAAGTTCGACATGGTGTAGGAGGGTTGAGATTTTATAAAATTAAAAGGAAGTTGGAGATTATATAAAATTGAAAGGAAGTTGGAAGTGGGAGATAATATAAAGTTTAGAGAGAAATGGAGAAGTGTGTGTGAAAATGGGTTGAATGAGGTGGTTTAAATAGGTAGAAATGGTAAAAAGTAAAAAAAAAAATTAAATTTTTTAAAAAAAAAAGGGATTAGCCGTTGGGAGGGGGGGGGCCCACACCAACGGCTCTCTCCCCCACTTTCAAAATCGTCGAGCTCGGCACCCCAAAGTGCATCCCCGATCGGGGCTCCCGAACCCACCGCAGTGGTGTTCCCGATCCCACCGAACCCACCGAAACCCCCCGAACCCCCCTTCCCCGAACCCATTGCTTTTAACCTAACAAAGTTTATAGGAAAACTTCTTGTAATAGCCTTTTTAAATAAGAATTTTAGGCTGTCCAATCATGAGTCTAATAAAGCGAAGGAAAAATAGGACAGGTGCCGGCACTATCTGAAACTACGGTGCCATATTTCTTTTTAATAATATATTAAACTCTTACTTCATTTAAAATTATATAACATTTAATCTGATAAACAAATTATAAATAGTTAATGACACTTTAGCATACATAAACCTTTTATTGCTACACTTCTTTAAAATGACGTTTGTAACAGCATCTTTTTTTTTTTAATAACACTTTCATTTCACAAAAACCACCGGACCCTAATTAGCAAGCCGCCAAGAAAGGGCCGGGGAACCAAAACAAGAACAAGAAAGGGACTTACATGGTAAAATTGTCCCAATCTTCCCACGAAATACTTCCCCACTTCCCCCTATTTTTGACCCACAAAAAACTCAAACATTTAATATCCTTGAACATCACCGAAACACAAGAAAGCGAATCTTCAAAGAGAGCCTTATTTCTAGCCGTCCAAATGATCCAACAAGTAGTGAGGATGATCGAAAAGAACACCATCTTTGCCTTTCTATCAAAACGGGAGTCTTCCACAATCTTGAGCAAATCCTCGAGATTAAAGGAAAAAATCGGAGGGACATGGCACCATTCCGACACCAGAGACCAAAGAGCCGCAGCCATCTTACACCCGTGCATCAGATGGAACACCGATTCGACTTCGTCCTTGCATAACGGACAAACCGGATCATCAATCCTAACATTCTTTCTAGCAAGAGCCTCCTTGGTAGCAATCCTATCTCTCAACATGCGCCAAAACAGGATCTATACACATTTTCTTTTTTACATTTTTAAAATTTAATAGTTTAGACATGTCACACTTTAATAAAAGAAAATAAACACAATAATTTTTAATTTATATATTCACACACGTCAATTGTCATTAGTAGTTAATCAGTTATTTCTTGAAAGAACAAAGAAGCGGTTACAGTGCCTAAAATAAAGAGTCTCACGATCAGACCGTAAATTGTTAGTAACATCATATGAGGAAGGATTACCATACATCTTTTGGCTTACTGGTGACTCGGAGACTTTTCTGAAAGAGGTCGTTGGTTCGTGCCTCGGCACTTGTGTTGGAGAACTGTTATATCCAGATATTGGAGTTTCCGCCTATAGGGGATTTTCGAGTTAACATGAAACAATCATATAAATTGGGATCATCAGGTAAATTTTGAAAATAGATCTTAGGATGAATTTGTTTACTATCCAATAAAACAATCTATAGAGCATATGGACCTAGATGACATTTAACTTAACTGTACCTAATTTTAAAAATAGATTTTACATAGAAAAATAAATTATGACCTTGACACAAAATAAAGGCAAAACAAACATTGCTTAAAATATATAAGGCTATGATTAATACTCATACTTAATAGATAGATAGAGAAATAAATTAAGAGACCAACCTAACATTATTGACCTTACACCATTAAGTTTGTACCAAACTACTAATTGCAATTGTGTGGGTTTTTCCAACCACAACTTTTCTTCGACAAATAATTAAGTTTATAATATTAATATTTTTATTTATTTGATCCTGTCTTATTTTTCTTTATTAACATTATTTATCACAGTTGTTGTTTGTCCTAATAGTATCCCAGAGATCTTCGGTTCAAGATATGGTGTTTGTGTTCGGATGTTTTACTCAGTTTCTTGAGGTTTCCGATAATATTGATGGTGTGGGTTCGAGTCTTAGTAAGGGATAATGCACGATGATACGAGACTTCCTGTAAATACGATCTTGACACAAATTTAGCCGTTAAAAAAAACATTATTTATTCTACTTAAGTATATTTTTACGTACTTGTTTTTTATTTATTTAATCTTTGTACAACAGCTTTGAATCATATAAGCCACAAGATAATATAGTCATTTTCAATAAAAACATGAAAATTAAGAATTAAACAATATGCGAAACGACATCGTTCCATTCAATGTGACGTGGACCAGTCACGCCCGTAGCTGTAAGCCTTTAGCAGACGAACACGAGAACTCGCCGCGTAACAATCACGCGCTCACTCCTCCTTCCGACCACCGCCGCCGTCACCGTCCGACCAAATCTTCCGCTGCCGTGGCCGCCACGCGGCATAGATCGCCGGACACTCCCCATCCACTCTCGAATCATACGTTCCGAACCCAACTCCGCCGTCACCGTCGTTCATCTCCGCCGTCAGAACAACCTTCTCCGCCGCCGACGCCGCCGCGACCTGGCACCGCCTCCCGGAGCTCAGTTTCACGTCGCGATCCAAATCCCAGATCGCAATTTCAGACTCATCGTCTTCAAAATCTAACCCTAATCCAAAACTATCCCACAGCTGGACGACGCTTTTTCCGGCGGAAAAATCCGACCACGAAAACCCGTTTCGCCGCCGTAGCGTCAAATTACCATCATGCCCCTCGTTTTCCCCCCAATAACTAGAACCCTCCGCCCGGAAAACCGCACTCACCCGATCATCCTCCGACTCCAACTCCTCCTCATCGGACTCCGCCACCGACGACGGCGTATCATCGTCTCCGTCATCGGAAAAATCAAAATCGAAATCGAAATCATCATCGTCGTTGAAAATTTGCTGGGGGCAGGAATTTTGGCAGGAAGTAAGAAACTTTACACGGATCTGGTGGATAAACAGCTTAATTTTATTAAACACGTTTGTGAAAGTGGCGAAAACGGCGAGAATCAGAGCGCCGAATGTCCAGAAACTGTATAATTGGGGGAGTTTTCCGATTATGGAAAGGTTAGAAATTAGAGATGGGTTTTGTAAGCATTTCATTCCGGCTTCGAAGTCGCCGACGAGATTGAGATTGAGCTCCGCGATTTCCATGTTGATCGGGGGATTCTCCGGTGGTCAATGTTGGTGAATGTTGAATGGGTTAGAGAGAGAGAGAGAGAGAGAAAATGGGGTGAGATGAGAGGGTTGGAAGAAGAGGATGCTTTGAGGATATATAATGGTGGGTAGGTGAGTTTAGTGGAGGCGATCAAGAATGGTTAAAATAATAAAGCTACCTTACCTAGGTGTAAAGTATTTTGATTAAATATTACATTTTGTTACAGGGTGAGAAACGAAACAAAATAAGAACCACCTCTAGCAACTACCCGAAAGCGAGTTACGATATAACATATATATGCAAAGTGACCTAACCAACATTCAGGGTCTTCATATTTGCTATGGATATCCGACCCAATGAACCATAACTGTTACACTGTTATTTGTAATTTTAATCCAGCATTTTAACTCATTTGTTATTTTTTGCGTTATCAGTTGTTTCACATATCCATATATTAACCGGGAAGAATTAGATATGATCCATTTGGACAAGTGAGTAAAAGAAAACGAGACTTAAATAACCCAACGTGAATCTTTGTGATGCAATTAGTCTCTAATTCTGAAACTTTATTTTTTACTTAACCTGTGTGGTTAAGCCATAAAAAGTTGTAGTCAGGAACATGTGTTCCTCCTTTAGATTGTTTAACTTGCATATTTATCGATCCTCCCAAAGTGATTTACCTGAAACAGACGTCCTCAAAGAAAGTTCAATGTCATCCCTAGTATGAACTTTGTATTCTAATTCGAAGCAATAGAATTAACAACAATATAAAGACATGAGGTATACCCATGTGGTGTGGTGGCCACGTCAGCGATGACTGGACCACACTAAAGTCTCACGTAGAAGGGGGTATGGTGGTGTGGTTCTCTCATGTGGTGTGGTGATATATTTAATTAGTTTAAACCAAAAAAAAAAAAAAAAAAAAGAGGCGGGTATAGTGGTGTGGTTCTCTCCTTCTCCACCACCGGCGTGTAAGTATCCACACATAAAATTGGCGCAGCCTTTCCACGAAGCAAAGGGATGTTGATGGCGCTGTTATTATCGGTGTGAAGTGGGATCACGCCACCCATACCGGGTGGCCTAATTATCATTGAAACTTCCATTCATAAAAACCCAAAGAAACATTATCTCCATTCCCCTCTTTTTTTCTTTTTCCACATCAAGAACAGAAAAACTTTTTAAATAAGGTTGTTTAGGCGTTGTTTGAGGCAAAACCAATGTTTTACAAACAGGTTTTAAAGTTGAACCGGAAAAGTTTTTGAAGCCGGTTAGACCAACCGGTTCAACAGGTTAGGGTATATATTTTTATAAAAATGTTAATAAACTTGTACACTCTAACAAAAATAGTCAAAATACAATTTTAATCCACTTAAAAATAATACCAAATAGTTATTCCATAAAAAAAATATAAGTTTTAAAGTTGACAAATAATAAAAAATAACAATAAAGTATAAACATATAATAAAAATAATTAAAAAAATAAAAAGTAAGAATACAGGTTGAACCGGAGTGGCTTAACTGGGAAAAACCGGTCAAAACTGGCCAGTTTGGATCTCGTAAAAAACCGTGAAAAAACCGAATACCCTTAAAAATCCGGTCGAACCGGTTCAACGGCCGTTTCGAACCGGTTCAACCGGCCGGTTCGAACCGGATTTTAAAACATTAGCCAAAACGACCCCTTAAATTTCAGGGGGATGTGGTTTTGTAATATTTAAAAAAAAGAAAAAACTCAAATGACCCATATTGGTCTCAAACGACCATTTGGGTTCAAACGACTGTTAAAAAATTATTTTTTTTAATAAAAATGTTTGTTAATATAACCGATGCCAAAAAAAATCAATAATATTTTCATTATTCAAAAAGAATATATTTTTTCTGATGTAAAAATTGACTAACATATGCAAAAAAACGTGGGTGAGATTGGTCGATGATGTGGCGATTTCGGGTTGGATAAGATTCTACCAAAGGGGGGACCATGTTGAAAAAGCGGATCAGGGTCCCAGGTGAGTGCTGAGTCAGTGCATGTTCATCCAACCGGTGGTTTGGGTTGAGTCAGCACCATAAAATTTTGTGGTTGGATCGTCTTTGACGCCTGACACCCCTCACTTGTGGTCGTCGATTATTGCATCTTTCTCTTTACCATATGCGCTTTTTTTTAATGCATTATAATATTATATTATATAGTTTTTATTTAACGGAATAACAGTTTTATTTAGGAAAATTGGCCTGTAATAATACAAGTTTTCACTCTTTGGCCAATAATAATATGAGTTTTTAAGTTGGTTTGTAATAATACCAGTTTTCGAACTATTGGACTGTAATAGTAGCCGTTAGTTTTTACTTAACGGGGTTAAATCCCTGCCTACGTGGCTGTCCACGTGGCTTCATTAATCATACGTGGCATTTTTAAGTGGGGGTTTTAAAAAGGAAAATTGGCCTGTAATAATACAAGTTTTCACTCTTTGGCCAATAATAATATGAGTTTTTGAGTTGGTCTGTAATAATACCAGTTTTCGAACTATTGGACTGTAATAGTATGCCGTTAGTTCTTACTTAACGGGGTTAAATCCCTGCCTATATGGCTGCCCACGTGGCTTCAATGTATTTCTTTTAACAAAAGACTATAGTATAAGGACTAGTTTTGTAATATTTCTAAACTTCATTTTTGTTTTTTATTAAGATATAAAGAAAAAAAAGGAAAAGGAAAACAGGAAGAACAAACAGCCGCAACCACCCTCCGTCGCCATCGCACCTGCCGCCACCCACACGTCCGCCGCCATCGCCACCAGCCGCAATCGGCGGAGCTAATGTAACAGCCCCCGCAAAGAGGGAGAAAAGGGGAAAAGTTCAGATCTAGGTTTGAAGAAGAAATCGGAATCCACATAGGCAGAGCTAATGTAACAGCCCCCACTATAGTCTTTTGGTAAAAGAAATACATTGAAGCCACGTGGGCAGCCACATAGGCAGGGATTTAACCCCGTTAAGTAAGAACTAACGACATACTATTACAGTCCAATAGTTCGAAAACTGGTATTATTACAGACCAACTCAAAAACTCATATTATTATTGGCCAAAGAGTGAAAACTTGTATTATTACAGGCCAATTTTCCTTTTTAAAACCCCCACTTAAAAATGCCACGTATGATTAATGAAGCCACGTGGACAGCCACGTAGGCAAGGATTTAACCCCGTTAAGTAAAAACTAACGGCATACTATTACAGTCCAATAGTTCGAAAACTGGTATTATTACAGACCAACTCAAAAACTCATATTATTATTGGCCAAAGAGTGAAAACTTGTATTATTACAGGCCAATTTTCCTTTTTTTTAACGGATATAGTTTTTATTTAACGGAATAACAGTTTTATTAACCAAGGGGCATTTGTCCCAATGGTTTGGAGATGAATGTTAGAGCTTGGTGACCTTAATGTCTGAAATTCAAACCTGACTCAAGGGGGTTTTTCTCAAGTGGTGAGTTTCCTCCTTGATGGTGTTCTTGGGTGAGCCAAGCCTGAAGTGTCAAAATCAATATGGACGGTTGCAATCCCGTCTCAGGAAGGCTCACTTGGGTATTGGAGATTTGGAGAGTATTTCCAAACACCGTTAAAAAAAAAAACAGTTTTATCTTCAGACAAATCATAAATAGTTTATGTAAGTTTATTTAATAATATTCTATTTTTACCGTAAGTTTTTATTTAATTGTTTGTTTGACACTATTTGTTCACTAGAAGGGTATCAGTAGTGGGGATTTATGCAGTGTCATAGCGCCCCATAACGATAACGCCATAAGATCACTACACCCCCTTTAGTATATTGTCCCACCCTCACCCCCACCCCATTTTCAGCATTATAATCATGGCACGATCCCCATGGGCGCACCTTAGTAGGTGTCGACGACAACCTCGGACATTGCCATGTAATCGTCCAGAATTATTAATAATACGTATAATTCAATGAAAATTTTTATATGTACTAAGTCGGTCACCACTGGAAAAAAATCATATTTATTGAGTCGGTCGCCACTAAAATTTCTTTTAGGTATTTAGTAGGTAGCCATTCAAAAATTATATATAAACTTTATGTATTTTACTAATAGAATATTAAGATAACTAGATAAGAGTCCTTTTTTAGATTTTACTAAACTAAAGGGACTTGGAAACTAACGTGAACTAACAGAAGAAGAACAAGGTTTCTTGTTTCTTCTGATGAACGACGACTGTCGAGGAAGGAGAAGATTAGCCGAGCGCCCGAGCAGGAGCAGTCCACTGTCCATAGTCTGTAGAGCAGCCGATTAGGCGAAGGAGGAGGCAAGGAGCAGCAACCGATTCTCGAATAGGGGAGTCCCAATTCCAAATCCAATTCTTTAACTAGGTTTGAGACGACATGAATCTTCAAATCGATAAATAGTTACATGGTCGAGTTATGTGTGATTTTGCTCTAACATTTTATGACCTTCTATAAATTTAAAAACTTAAAAGTAAGATCACAACACTTCTGATGTCATATAATTGCATTATACTACTTTAAACAAATTATTGTGTCCTTAAGTATAATTTTTCATTTAGTGATAATTAATAAAGCACAACTTTTTGATTTTTATAAAGTTATTATTTAAATTTCTTGATGAATTTTTTTAGACACATGACTTTCGGTCACCACTAGACATTTTCTCAAGCTCCGCCACTGATCATCCCCCTTGTATGTGACTGACTCAATTTTGAATGTGTGATTTTATTGGGTCCACATATTATAAATATTAATTTCTTTTTTTTTATGGGGCTCCATCCACTATACTAATTTTGCACATGGAGTCACTTGCTGACTGGACCGACACGTGTCAAGAAACACCCAAAAGTAAGGCTTTACCACTACGCATAGCCTAAGATTTGAACTCTAATACTCTAAAAAAGTAACATCTTAATAAACAATCAAATACTAAGAGTATTTGTAACACCACCATTGTGGTGTGAAGTGGTGATGACCTGGCAATTTTCAATTGTTGCTACACTAGAAAATTGGTTAGAGGCCCGCAGTTTTTGAGTGCGTTGCAGCTCCTTGTCACCGTGCAGCCACCTCTACCTTTTCTCCCCTATTGTCTCTCTCTCTCTCTTCAACTAGTCTCTGTAACTTTTTAGAATTTTATATTTTTTTATAAGTGATTAGTAGTGTGGTGGAGGTAGTAAGAATATAAAATATAAAAGTGTGTGTGATAATGTGCCGATAAGTTGACACGAAAAAGTGTGAGGAAAACAGTACGGAGTGACCATAAAAAATACCCTAATGAGTTAAAATCCCTTTGACAGTAAGCTTTTTTTTAATCCTCTTTGAAAAACAACATTCACCTCAAGTACATTCCCCTTCAGTAGCCATGTACAGAATAACCGCTGAACCGAACCGTCACTGATTAATAACCGAAACCGTAACCGAAAAAAGTCGATTATTCATAAATCGATTTCGGTTTATATTTAACCGTCGATTACAAAACGATTCAAGAATATATGTTGCACATCGATTTTAAATCGGTTTTTTAATCGATTTTCAAAATCGATTATTTTGCAAGTTAATCAATTTATTTATGTAAGATATTAAATTTCCCTAGATATAAGATAATTCATAATTCCTTTTGATTTTACATATACCTTCCAGCCTGTTGATTGCACATGTATCTCAATCCTAAATAACCGATTCACCTTCTTTTTCTCTTTTTTCACCTTCGTCGATTTGCACTCGATAGAAACTGCCATCAGCCCTTCTTTTTCGCCATTTTCATCCCTCTCCAACTCTTGCTGGAATGTCAACTCAAGGCCAACCTAATACCCCTGCCGGAATGTCGACTCAAGCTAATACCCCTGTCGGAACTAATGCAACCGCAGCCCGAGCCCCCCCTCACTGTTTTGAGAGTGAAAACAACCAACCGATCGAAAGAAATCTTTAGTCACATGGATTTGAGAGTGAAAACAACCAACCCGGCTCACTCCCTACTAGGACTCCGACTACGGCCGAAGAATTCGAAGGTCTCGACGAACTTTAGACGTATTCTTATGTTTAATTTAATGTTGTTTGATGTTTCTCACTTGTTTGATGTTTGTGACTTATTTTGTTTAATGTTAGTTACTACTTGGGTCAAACAATGGTCATTAAGCAAGTTATTGAACATTTATTTTGTCCAGCCAACAACAAATCGAATGGTTCCTTAAGCAAGCTATTGAGAGTGAATTAAGGTTTAATTTTGAAAATTTATTTTATCCAGCCGAAAAAAAATCGATTATAATCGATCGATAATTAATTAACCGGTTAGAGATTGCCCGAACTGGTTACACCGGTCTTTAGTTTAGTCCACAAAAATCAATTTTTAACTGGATCGATTAACCGGCCGTCGGTTCCGACCCGTTTTTTAATGAATCTGGACCGGTTATTTCTATAACCGGTTAACCGCCACGGTTAACCGGCGGTTAACCGTTATGTACATGGCTACCCTTGAGGACATTTTTAACCATAAGTATTATAGTTTATACTTTGTGCGTATAAGTTTTTCACACGACAAACACTTTTACATTACATGATAATAATCAGGACTTTGGTTATTTAGTTTAAATTGTTATAAAGCTTTATTACAACTAGTTTTCAGTTAGTTACCTGTGATTTGTATCCTAGTGGCATGGTAAATTGATGAATGGTCATCTGTAATTAAATATAGTGAGAGCTAAAAAATTTATAAATGTAATGTTTGATCAATACAGTGGAGTAAAATATTTATTAATTAAAAAGAGGAAGGAAAAAAAGAAGAACAAAATTAATGAAGTGAATGAGTTCACGTCTATTTTCTGCCCCATTTGCAACAACGATGTGGAAACTAGTAATCATGTGTTTGATGATTGTGATCTATTTGTAAAAATCTTTGCTCGAATTAAAGCGTGGCTCGGAGTGGATTGTCTCAACCCGGTCAATCCTAATGCTCTCTATAAAGGTATTGAAGATCAAAAGCTCTCCAAAATAAAGAAAGATGTGGTTTTAACGGTTATCTACACTACGTGGTGGCTCGTTTGGAAGACAAGAAATTCTTACATTTTTCATCTGACCAATATCCGGAACGGTAGTATATTTGATTCGATTGTATTGAGTTCTTTTTTATGGTTTTCGTCTAGGAATCGTAAAAACTTGATTCGATGGACTGACTGGATGATAAATCCTTTACTATCGTTGTAACTTTTACTCGTTTATGAGCTAATTTAATAAAACTCTTAGTGCCATTCCAAAAACAAAATAAAGTGAATGAGTTTAATCAAGTAAACTCAAATGAGTTCAAGATAAACTTAATTAATGTATTTAACACAAGTGAAGCTCGAGTGCTTTAAGATTAACTTGGCATAGTAGCACTCTCAATAACATTTATTTAGTAAAAGAATATCAATGTTGATTATACTAAGTTGTTAGAGAACTTTTTATAAGTTTAAATCTTTTAAAGTATTAGATGTTATGATTTTAATTAACTCTTAAAAAAAGATTTTACTAAGTTTACGATATGATGTTTAATTTAAAGATAAGTGAATGGGTGGGTGTTGCTATAAGAGGCAATTAAAAGGTTATCCATTATTTCTTTTGTTGAGAATTTAATACATTTTTTAAATTATAAATAATGAAATACCAGAAGATGCTAGTAAAGTTGACCACAAATTTTTTCTTTTCTTTTTTGTGAATGATTCTTCTGGGCCCTGCCATTCCTATTAAATTAAATTTAACACGACTTCTTATCAAAGAAAACTACAGGTAATTTAACATACAATAAAAAAAATCGCATCTTTGATAGACAGATAATATTGTTGAAAAAAAGTCGGTTTAAAAGAAATATTGCATCCAAACAAGTATTATCATAATAGTAGGTAGTAATAGTATTAAAAATAATAGAGTAAATGATTATTTGATACGTATCACATTTAACAAGTTGAGTACCAACTTTTTTATATTTAATCATCCATGGCCTAATGCTGGAAGTTGAATATAGTTAAATAGCTTGGATTGGATCGATTGTTGTAGTCACAAATGCTATGTTTGTAAGGAATTTGTTCTTACTTTTTTGTTTATGTATTGTTTAAAAGGATTTTTGTATTCACTATGCTAGATGATAATGATTTTGCTTGGTGTAAAAATCATATATTTAATAAAGTGCATGGAAACAATTAAATATACTATTTTTTTTTAAAACGGCAATGCCATATGCCATAAGCATTGTTATCGGTTAATTAGTATATTTTAGTTATATATATATATATATATATTAAAATTAAAATATACTAATTAACTGATGACAATGCTTATTGCATATGGTATTGATTAGCGAACTTTTTAGTGAGTTCTGTCGCGTATAGAGAGTGACTGACTTGCTATTAAACTTAAAACGTAGGTTTGGTGTAATGAGTTTGTGTAATAAGTTTATTTTTTTTTTACTAGATAATGTGTTAATGACATGTGATTGGAGGAACCACCCACTTACCCAACTCCCTCCTCCTTCTACATGGCATGGCAATTCATACCAACCCTAGCAGGGGCAGGGCGATCTTTCACGACCGAAGTTGTGGGTGACTAGACTCACACCTTGAGTCATGCTAGTATACCCGATCGCCTTAGAGTCGAACCAAGGCCACTTGCCACTTCATTAAACCCTCATAATATACAACAGTGTCCTTTAGGAAGTAGACACTCGTAGAGCAACACACGTGTTTTGTCCTTTGAAATACTAGTTGCAACATAACCACCATCGCAAAAAAAAATCTTGTTTTTACTAAATTAGATAAGTTATATAATCAGTCCTTACTATAAAAGAAATTTATCAATTTACATAGGGACCTGCTATACAGACACCCTTCTCCAAACTTCACACCTTAAACCGGGGCAGATTAGGCGAACTGGCCCGGTTCGAATAAAAAAAAAGTCATTTCAGCTCAAAATCCGGAATATGAGGTTTAAACCGGGGCTGTTTGGGCAATCCGGACCGGTTTGTTCTTCCTTTTTTTTATTTTTTATTTTTTTCTTCTATACATGTTATTATATATTACAATGTTAACTTGAAACTTAGCTTCCATCTTACTAGGACCTCATGAAGCATAATTATAAACGGTATTATAGGTACTTTTTAATAGCCCTGATAAAAAAATACAAAGTTTAAAAACAAAAAAGGGTCATTTTTTTAAATAGTAACCTTTTTTACTTTTTTGTAACATTTATTTACTCATTTTTATAGTATAACAAAAAAGGGTCATTTTTTTAATCCTCATGAAACATAATTATAAACGGTATTATAGGTATTTTTTTAATAGCCATGATAAAAAAGTACAAAGTTTAAAAACAAAAAAGGGTCATTTTTTTTAATATTAACCTTTTTTACTTTTTTATAACATTTATTTACTCATTTTTATAGTATAACAATTTATTTGTCAAATAATTATATAACATAAACGGAACTTGGTAAAAAAAAAATTCAAAAAGCTTAAACTGGTGTCAAACCGAGCCGGTTCCTACAAACCGGAACTTGGTAAAAAAAAAAATACAAACCAGGGCGGTTTACTTTTCGCCGTACAGAAAGGACAGCAGTCAGATGTCCTTTTTTTGTCCGCATTTGGAACTGGGCCGGTTTATGGGTGTCATTTTTACCTGAAACCCGATTACCGAACTCGACCCAAACCCATTTGAACCCGATTTCGTGTAACCCGATTGACCCGAACCCGTTTTAGCTATGAACCCGAACCCGAGATAATTGTACGGGTTGGTATTAGGGTTGGTTTTAAGTTATTTGGGTCAACCCGATTAACCCGACTACAAGCATACATGTTTTTTCCGTCCATAACTCGTACAAGTTTTAATATGGTGATTAGGTGATATATATTGCATTCCAATATTATTGTGTTTATTCCCTCGTAAATATAGCCTTCCATAATCCATTCCAATTCCATGTGTATATTTTAAATATTGGATATGCATTCAATGTTTTCATAATTCTATCTGTTTTGAAAAAAAAAAAAAACTTGATATTTGGTTGAATGACTAAGTTATGTTTCATAAATTTTAATATATTATATTTATAAAATGCTTCATGGGTGAATTTATTTTTTTGTGTGGGTTTGATTTTATTTGAATGAATGTACATCTATGTTATGTTGAATTTCTTTTATTTTATTTTAATGAATATGTAAACATTAAAGTAAAGTGGAATGATGCTATGTTTACAATAATAGTATGTTTAATTATCATTGTTCATCAAGGGGCATTTGCCCCAATGGTATCTTGGTGTTGGATAAGGCATAGCCTTTCCATTTGGTGAGGGTTCAAAACCCATTGGTGACAAAAAATAAAAATTTAGCCGTTCAAAAAAAAAAAAAAAATTATCATTGTTAAGGAGTTATGTTGGTATAATGATGTTGTGGTTAATGATTTCTTATCTTTAACCCGAAACCCGATTAATCCAACCCGAACTAATCCGAAACCCGAGCAACCCGGGGCCAATTAGGGTCGGGGTTATGGGTTGGATTCCATTTATAAAAAACCCGACCCATTTAACCCGAAACCTGAATATGAAACCCGATCAACACCCCTAGGCCGGTTTGGCCGATCCGGTCCGGTTTGAGATGTTAAATTGAAATCTTGGGGTGTCTGAATAGAATGAGCTTTTACATAAATGTTCTTTTATTTAACAAAAACATCTAACCCCGTTAGTTAAAAAGACTATGGTTGAGAAATGTAAACGTCAGACTATAGATAGTTAAAAAATCAAAGGTTAATACTCAAATAGCTAAAACTAACAAACGTCGGGACTCAAATAATAATTTACTCGACATGAATATTTTATAGAAAAAATCTTGTAAATTTCATAAAATATCACAAATATTTTGACCAAAAATAAAATTTAACCTGAATGTAAGAAAAAATCATTACTATCTTGATTCTTGAGTGTACGTTTGGTAAAAATATTTCGCGTGTAAATTTTGAGTTAAAAGAAACTTATACTCACTATTTTGCAATGTTTTTTTTCTTTTTTTTGAAGAGAATCAGTTTTTTATCCCATTTTTTAAGTCGAACTTTTCCTTTCTAGTCTTTATGAATAGTTTTATATAATATTTAAAAATGTTAATTAAGAGACT
Source organism: Deinandra increscens subsp. villosa (assembly GCA_039602395.1). Taxonomy (NCBI): domain Eukaryota; kingdom Viridiplantae; phylum Streptophyta; class Magnoliopsida; order Asterales; family Asteraceae; genus Deinandra; species Deinandra increscens. Next base: position 3,634,636 of record JBCNJP010000027.1, on the reverse strand, counting down.
TAACAAATAAATACATGGTTAGACTGTTGGATCGTGATGCCCGTACTAAATAAGTATTCTGACATTTTTTTTTTCTAATTTATTTATCTTAATGCACCCCTTCTCTTGGACATATGGAATATTGAAGTAAAAAAGGTAGTCGTTATAGAAATATTCGTCCTAATCTTGCAATTAAGAAACATTATTCGGACATCTTATGATTCATAAAGTTTTAGTTACTTTATGTTTTTTAAAGCATTTTTTTATAAATTTCCTCTAACACCACATATCAACTTCTACCTATAAGGCTATGTGTAGTGGGGCGTTATCTTGCCAAAAAGTGCAAGATGGCGCCCCTATAACGCCCTTGTACCACCCCCCGGGGCGCCATCTTCATCAAACCTCCCTCCAGGCGCCATGTTCTTAACGCCTCATCTCCTCTGCAAAAGTTGTAACATGGCGCCCCTAACCCATTACACCTCCTGTGAAGAGGGGCGTTATATAGAGTGGTGGCGCCCACCACTACGAATGGCCTAAGGACTTAAACTCAGATCTTTTTATGGGAGGCAAACAACAATATCTTTTGATATGATAAACTTAGGTATATATTTTCAGACAAAATAGACAACTATAAATATGTGAAGTTGAATATATATATTTCGGACTAAACATATAAGCACAAATAATCATCCTCTTCTCAATTACTTGGTTTTATTATTTTCATTTGATTATTTTAGTTGTTTAAGTTATTTAGTTTTTTTTTTAACTTTACTTAAAACTTTTTCTTAGCCTTGCTATTAATTTTAAAGGGCATTCATATATTTTTCTTGGTTAGATCATTAATTGCATATTTTTCAAACTAAAAAAAATAAAATTTAAATTATATATTTCTTCTTCCTAAAATAGCTTAATTATTAGAAGTTGATCCCATACATATGACATTTAAGTTATTGTACAATGTTTTCCTACATTTTGGACATAGCTCATATTTGTATCCATTGTTGATTTATCACAGTATATCATATCATCTACATATGAAAGAAAACCCTATAAACAATAGAAATGTTAAAATATTATTCTTTTGTATGATTAATTCAAACTTGCAAGATCTAACTGTTTGTTATTTTGTTTTATGGTCTAAATGCTTTGAGCGGGTCACGTCCTTGGTTAAGAGATGAATTGGGCTTTGTGGGCTGAACCTGAAAAAAGTGCAGTGGGCCTAACGAATGAATCGGTTGCAGGTCGAGCTTATAAACAAAGGATTTGCTAGAGTTTTTAATACTTCACATATTTCTGGTTTCATCTTCTCAGCCAACGCGTACAACTTTTAGGGTTCATATCCTTTTTCGGAGCTTCTTGGTCAAGATTCTAGATCATCTAATATTTGTCTCACACTTTGGTCTGAGAATTTAGGGTTTCATCACGTTAGTTGTTATTCATCTTTTGTATTTGGATCTAAATCTTAATATTTTTGGGTATGAACGTTTGGTTTGGGTATTTCTATGTTAAAACCATAAAATTTGATAGAAAAGGACGTCGTTAAACTTTATTAGAACATGTAACTTAGAAATAATGTAGGTTGGTAGTGTGTAACATTAATACTCTATATGTAGAAAGCTCAAGTGTAACACTAATCACATAGTTAACAATACAACATTTGGTGATTTAAGTTTGTATTAGGCCACGTGGGTTTTACCAGACATTTACTGGCCGGTTGGTCTTGTTGCTAAAACGGCCCCCTCTCCGCCTGTCTAGTCGTCACAAAAGGGTAATTCCTTACATTTAATGTTTTCACCCCACTTAAATGAGAGGCACAAATAGACAAAATAACATATTTTTTAAGGATACAAAAACATCAAATATAACGTTATTTATTAATATATATGAGCATCATGAGTAGTAGGATCGATTCTTGGACCACATGATCAAGATCAAACCGTTGAAAACTCGAATATGTTTACATCCACAAGTTCTAAGATTGATATATGCATTTTTAATATGATGAAATGAAGTATCAAAGTATAGCTAGCGAAGGAAAACTTTGGCTCGCAATAGACAATAGTACTTTATTGGTTCGTCAAGAATAAAAGTCATTTTTGCACGTTTAGTTAAATATTAATTAAATATTAATTGTATGTTTTGACTTTTGATATCTAATGTGTGCTAGGGTTGAGATTTTATGTATCCTCATTTATTTATTGATCAATTTATCTTTTTTCTTTATGAGAGGTATCATCTAATATGTTGACGGGGACTTGTCTCAGTTGGTATCAAGTGTGATCCTTCTTTTAGAGGCCAAGGGTTTAAAACTTGTAGATGACAGGGTAGGTGAATTTTAAGAGTTAGACTAGGAGCCCTTTAAAAGATAAATTAACATATATAAACTCGATATCACTTTTTAATATCTTGATACCCCCTTTGGTATTCTTGCTTATAAAAAGTTATTTTATTCTTACTTACAAAAAGTTATGTGGGTTTAACATGCGCAAAGAAGATTCGATAAATACTGATATTTTCGTATTATATGTATATGGTATAGTTAGAGTCTTAGAGATCTTTTATGCCATGTTATTTCGATAAATGTAAATTTTATTGTAAATTTTATTGTTATTAGTATAAGTTTGGAATCGCTCTCTCAACTTTAGCTACCTTTCTACTACTTTAGCTACCTTTCTACTCTCTTGGGATATAGTCAAGACTCATCACATCATACTCTCTCCGGACGCTGGCAATAATTTTTTGATAAGTAGATGTTAATTTGTAAGTATGGCTTTTAAAATTACCACATCATATATATTTTGTTCATCATCGGTCATTTGTTTGAATTGTATGCGACATGAGGATAGAGTTTGGGGTGACCAAGAGGTCCCAAGTTCTATCATAACTTTTGAGGGTTTTATCACAATGAGTGAGTTTTCTCCATAACTAACAAATCTAGATAGCGTCGTACAGTTCAACTTCTCGTTAAACTCACAAATCGACATATTGTCGTCAAAAATATATATATTGTTCAACAACAATAATATTAGTGCTTTTACATGATATATATATTCTCTACTTTCACTTAAATTTCACAAAGGGATATCATTTTCATATATATGGCCGGTGGTTAAAAAAAACCCACATGATAGTGGTCGGTGATAATGGTTGAATAGTATATGTATATGTTGTCTATTGTTATCCGTGGCCACATATATGTTCACATATATATGCGGTAATCCACCAGGACCACGTCATCCACTATTGTACTAAGTTTGGGTTTACTCTTGTCATATTACATTTTAGTTGCTATTTATTTATAAAGATAATCCTCACCAATACATATATTTTAATTAATCAACTTTTACCCTAAGGTTGATTGTAAAGGTTATTTTGTAGTTTTTCGAACCTTATATTTTTTTTAATCTCAGCGTTATATTATTAACTTTATTCTTTTAGATTTTACTCTTATAATACCCACACACACCATATATTTCACATTTTTAATAATATAAAATTGAATAGAGTAAGAGAGAGTGTGTAAATGTAAAAAGAGATAGAAAGAAGAGAAAAATTGATGTGTAAAGTGGTGGGGGCTGCATTTTCTCAAAAAAGTGCGACGAAGAAGGAGTGGAGATGGTGTAGCCGCACTATTCCCGTAGCCACTTCACCAAGGCCGCAAGGTGTGGCTTACCCCTTACAAACACCCAAATATTTCTTATTTCTTAATGTCTCGCTAATCAACGTGATGATCTCAACTTGGATGGTTTAACAATTTTGTTAAAGTCAGAATCATCAGCTTTTTTTGGATAATGACCATAATGCTAGGAGAAGGGTATACGATTACCATAACTGAGACTTCTAGGAACACAAATGACTCCTTTGTCTTCTACAAGCAATTTCGATTCCATGGGATGGTGATGAATTTATGTCAAAACCCAATTGAGTTCATTTGACGTTATTGGAACCAGCTCATCGAACTCTAACCGGGTATATTTAGAACTTAGCTTTTAAGAGCTTATGGTTTAATGTTCAATTGAGTTTTATTTGAACTCTTTATGAACGAAATTCGAGTCACCAACTACTTGAAAATCTCAAGAATTAGCATGGACGTACTTATCAACGATTAGGCAGTCCGTAGTGGAGTATAATAGGGTGGTGTGATGGGGAAAACGTCTTGGAACACTAGCCCCCATGCGTGATGGGGGGTTTTGTGGTGGTGAGGTCATGGTGGCTTTGTAATCATTACCTTTTGTTTTTTTTTCTCGAATCAGAATATTACATTCCATCTCCTCTTTTTAAATAAAATCTCATATTTACAAAACCACCATTCACACTATCACAAATCCACTCCACACTTTTATCACCATCACTAGAATGTCTCCATGACATCTTACTGTGGCATCACTTTTTTCATCACACACCCAAACTACTACAGATAGCCTTAATATTAGGTATTGGCTCAAAATTAAAACAATAATTAAAATATATAGTTATTATTTTTATCAAAAGTATCCACCAATTACAAACAATTTTACATAAGTGCTTATAAATCGAGTTAAGTGAGCTGACTCGACTTGGTTTTGTAAACGATCCAAACCAAGCTAGCTTTGTTTGTAAACAAGTCGATTCCAAACGAGTTTTATCAAGTAATTCTTCTAAGCTATGAGCTTTTTTTAAAGAGCCATATCTTACTATCTAATTATCTATCGTTCACCATAATAGTCATACATTTGAAATTTCCATCAATGAATATAGAAATCATATTGGTTTAGGAGCTGAAGAATAACTTATCTAACTATGAATTTTAAGTTGCAGTCTTGCCGATGATCAATCGACAGAGAAGACGAATCAAAGTATCATCACGATATGATCGATCATATAAAACTTATAACGTGAACTACATTATCTTTCACTAAGCTTTTATTTATTTATGCACATATAGTAACCGATCGAATCACCAGAATACACACAGTTGCCGGTTCAATCTGCTTTATTAACGACAAGAACCGGGCACTTGGCATGATTCACACAGTAATTGCTCACACTCCCTAACAAAGTCCTGTCCATTAAAAATTTAAGATCAAGAAATTGTGTATATATAAAACTATAAACTACAAAAAACATGTAAGAAAAAAAGAAGTTATATATAATAAAAGTAACTGAGGCTAACCTCGTAAGAGCTCCCCGACCATGGCTGCCGACCACAAGCAACTGGATGTCTAATTTCTCAACTGCATTGCATATTGCCACTTTAGGATCGCCAATCTCTGTTATTCCTTCTGCCGTGATCTGCAAGTAAAAAAGAATCTGTAACAATTTCTTAAAAGACTCTGTATATAAAAACGAGTATATATATAATTATATAGAGAGGAAACCCCGTAATGGGTGCAGGTAGCTTTAGCTTTATTCAGCAAATCAAGAGCTGCCTTCTTCTCACTTTCTTTAAGCTCTTTTATCAACTCAGCTGCTGCAATTACCATAAACAAGTGATGTTAAATGGGTTGTGTTTACGGGTTTACGGTAGTTCGAACATGACACGGATTTAAAAGTTATGTGAGACACATAAATGGGGAATTTTTTTCCGGAGCATATTAATACTTTAAAATCACAAATTTATCACAAAAAGTTTGATAATTATGTTTAAACTATAAACTTTCATTTTTCTTCTATCTTTTGGGCATAAAATACCCAACAACTCATTTTTTTTCTAAATTGTTTAGAAAATAAATGGCTTATAAAATGGGTCAACCGTAAACCCGCTAGATCAATCCGAATATGACTTGTTTAGTTAAACATTTTTGCGAAATTGAACGAAACCGTCTATCGTCTAGACAAAAAATGCAAAACCTACAACTTCTCAAGTCGTGTCAAAAGCTCACAACCCTGCGTTAGGACATCAAACATGTATCTCGTTTCATTTATATTACAAAAAGAAGGGAAAAAACATACTTGTAGAGAAAATGCCCTTCAAATTTAGAGTATCATGTTTGTGATATGAATGTCAAATAACAACACTATACTCATAGTAAAAAATATATATATTCTCACTCGGAGAGAGAGAGAGAGAGAGAGATTTACTTCCCCATGAAGATGCATACAAATAGCCCATATCAACTGGAGCTCGGGCCGTATAGATGACAACTTCCGAATCCACCATGGTCGATACAAGAGTTTTAAGGGCCCAACTAAGGGCATGCTGACTGTACTCACTGTCATCAATCGCCACCATCACCCTCTTCTTCATGGTTGAAACTTGAACATCCTCCTCTTCTGCCATCTAACCCTATCTTTTCCTTAACGGTTTATAGTTATGATATTGTGAAGACCAAAAGCTACTTACTTTGAACTATTAAGGTTCTCATTTACATTTGCAAGCAAGCGGTTGAATTTGTATCTTATGCAGAGGCTGTTGTGATGAGGGTAAGAAGTACATGTCATTGCAACTGTCATCCTTCTTGTTTTTGTCCCTTTTTTATACGAGCTTATCTCTATGGAGTATGCTATATATATACCCTTCTTGTTTTTATCCCTTTTTTCATTGCTCACAGTTACTAGTTGCTATCATAACCAGTTGTAGTCTAGTTAACTAAAGTACATACGATTAGCATCTATACGCTAATCCGTAATCGACATGAGTCACTAACATGTTTGTAAACCCATCCAAAAAACCAAATTGACTAGGTCACACACTGATCATTTGACACAGAAACTCAAGCAAGAAAAATAAGAACACGAGATTCATATGGTTCACTCTAAACTGACCTACGTCCACGGGCTAACTAGGATTTGTATATTATTATTGTGTTCAAATGAAAGTTTACAATTACACCGGTATAAATAGAAAATAAATTAGGTCATCCCGTAAATGGGTGGGGCCCAACACTGTAAATGTGAACTGGGCCAACTATACCTAACACAAATCACTGGGGAAACAAAAATGACGACTGGTTGGTTCCACGGGTTTCACATAGTAAAAGTACACTATGGTTTGCAATGCCAACTGTTCAAACCTTATTTTATATGATGCATCAGTTGGGCACCTCATGACGAATAAACTGCACAATTTTGGATCTCACGTCTGGTGGAATACGAATCGGACGATAACTTTTGTCTAGCCATACTACTGTTGCACGTGCCTCCAAAACGGGCTACACCAGGAAAAAAAAGAACATATTCACAGAATCAGCAGAAAACAAACAAAAAGATAACTAGAAACCCTTGAAGGGCTTTCATATCTTTTACTAAATAGGTAAGCAAAAGCATGTAACCTCTTCATTTGGGAGCTTGACTATGAAGTGTTCAAAGAATACACGCGCAGCTGATGTATCAGATACCCTCACTCTAACAATAAATCTATCTCCAATCTGTTTTTACAAGAATCCCATAAAAAAAAGTTCAAATTTTTCTATATTTGTTACTTGTTGGAGTTTAAAGCGTACCCGTAGAGGTGCAATGTACTTGAGTGACAATTCTGATAATGCAACTGCACTACCAGTTCGAGCAATTGTATCAATATTGATTCCAATCTTTTCCATAAGTTGATGACGAGCTGTTGAAATAACGATTTACATCATGCCAACTAAGAACATGAAAATGTAAATTATGTTACATTAAAGACTCACTCACCGTGTTGACAGTAATTTGCAAAGACTGAATTGTTCACAACTCCATACTGATCCAATTCGTAATCTCGAACGTTAAATTCAACCTCATGAAATCGACTCATTCTGCCAAGAAAAGATTCAGATCCCCTTATCCCCTAGAACTGAGTTTCATTTTGACTTTTTATGGTCATAGAGAGTATATTTAACTCTACAGATCTGATATGTGTTTCTTTTGCAATCTAAAAACATATGACCACTTATAAATCTTGTTCATAAGTACTAAGACTTTATATTCTCAGGTGTTAAAAACTTAAACTTGCAGTAAGTTGTCCAGAGATTGACCCCTAAAAGCTCAAAAGCACTACTTTCTTGGATTTTGGTAAAAAATCTCAAATTTTTCAAAATGGTTTCTATTCTAAAGCTTAATCACACGGTTGCAAAATTGCAATTGAATCTAGAAATTTATGCCCTAGAATAATCAACAAACATGAGCTTTTGCAAGTGATTATTTAGATAGAAATTACAAAATGCAATTGAGAATAATCGAACAAATTACGTTCGCTGAAAAGCTTCATATCAAAATCTATCGAATTGAATGTCAAATAAATGGATAAATCGGTGGTAAATTACCCTGTGCCGCTTTTGAGATCAAATGAGAAATTAGTACTGTTCCTGATAGGCGTTGCGCGTGATCGTAACCGCAGCGGCCGCGGGTGGTTCGTTGGCGGAAGAAAGTGAGTATTTGATGAAGGAAGGTGGAGGCCGACGGCGGACGACGAGTTGAGACGTGACGCCGGAATGATGACGTGGCAGGAGGAGGAGGAGGAGAATAATGCCTGCGACATCTTCCTCACCTTCGTTTTTATCGAACTTTAATTTGATCAATTTGTTTCTGGGCGATTTCGGCGTTAAAAGTTAAAACCTTAACTCTGTTTCTAGAATATGTTTATATCCACAAGTAGGGGTGTCGAAAATACCCGAACCCGATTAACCCGACCCAACCCGAACCCGAATAAGGTAATTAGGGTCGGGTATAATAGGGTCTAAAAGTCTTTATCGGGTTAATCGGGTTAACCCGACAAACCCGAAATATAGTTAGGGTCGGGTTTCGGGTTGTTTTTTTAACAAAAAATCGGGTTACGGGTTAACCCGAATAACCCGAATAGTATATAAAATTTTCTAAGTATTCTAATATGAATTTCTTAAATATATTAATGTGCCCCTACCACCGGTCAACAATTAGAGGATTAGACCAGTTTAATGAGAAATTAAGAATCTTAACATCTAGGTACCATTTAAACCATAAAGCTAAATACATAAAATAAAAGAAAATCGTAAGTGTTTCATACTACTTGGAGTTTTACGATTACTTATGAAAAATAGTATTAGTTAAATAATTTTATTATTCTTTATTTTCATCACTATAAAAAAAATCAGAAGCATTTATTCTTTTTTTATCACAAAATTCATAAGTGCAACTTATGCACTATCCGATGTCTCAGTTTTCAAGATAACTAAGATATTTTAAATTTATGTTCAGGAATGATTATTGTGCATATATGGAACCATTTTGTTTCATTAGTGGGTGTAAATCTGATCTAATCAACAAAAATAATATGAGTATTTATTTCATTTGATGTACAAGTTGTAAATTAGCTTAATAAAAGAATCAAATATGTTAGTTTGAAAATGATATGAGAATTTTACCTCTAAATTATAGTAAGAAGTTGTTTTTGCGTAAAACCCGACTAACCCGATTTACCCGACCCTAAAAACCCGAAACCCGACTAACCCGAACCCTAATAACCCGAACCTTAATAGGGTCGGGTTGCGGGTAAGAATTTTCTTTTAAAAAACCCGACTAACCCGACCCTAATAACCCGAAACCCGAATGGGTTGACCCGATTAACACCCCTATCCACAA
>JBCNJP010000027.1:3581268-3624647 GCA_039602395.1 Deinandra increscens subsp. villosa | reverse complement strand
AGTGGACCGTTTGTGAAGTGTTTGGAAATTTTTGGTCACATGTAATCAAATACCTCTATTAACTCAGATTATCTTCATCACAACTAGAATGATTAAATGTTACTATTAAATAGATTTCAAGCACTTAATTGCCCTGAGAATAAGTAGATCATGTAACACTAAAAATGTTCAAGCAATTGTGTCCAGATCTGTCCCATAGGATCAATACCAAGACAATCCTAATTTCCCTCAAAGTGGTTCTAACCTTCCTTATAGTAGGTACCTATTTTTACTAGATATGGCAATGGATCTAAGGATGCACAAAGTAGTAAGACATGTATTTTGAATATATTTTGTTAGGCATCATCGACATCCATCTAAGTCTTGTATAGAAACTAACAATAACTACTCTACTCTTTGTATACTTTTGTATGTATCTATCATGTGAGGTAAATGGTCCACTATCATAAACGGCATGACAATCAAAAGTCAAAATACATGGTGGTCCGCTGCAAGACGTGGGCGGGTCACCAACTCGTTAATAAAAAATATAATAATATTACATTAATAAAAACATAAAATATATGGTTTCAGAACCAGGTACACTCGAGTCAGGGTATGAAACCGGCAATTTCAAACGGGTAGAACTCGATTTCTCTAACAGACGGGTAGGAACCGGTCCGGTTTAAATTTGCACAAGACGGTACGGGGCCAGCCCAAATATAAGCGGGTCGGGTGGCATGGTTTTGGGCCACATTCAAAACAAAAATAATCATCTATAAATCCAAAGAAGAAACCACACAAATCATCGTCACTCTCCAAACTCCAAGCATCATCGACGCGCACAAATCCAAACGGACTGTAATTCAATCATTCATCGGTTCTGGTAATCGTCTCCTGATTGAATTTTATGCTCTAATCGTTTATCACTCCATTGCCTTTTTTCTGCCCTAATTTGCTAGTAGCTCGATTGAGGTTTTGACTTTTGAGCCCTAATTTGCCAATTTGTTTACTGTTAATTCTGTTTATTTACCTGAATCGTTTATCAATTGCTAATAGTTAGTTTGACAAAAAAAGTTTATTAATTTACCCAAAAAGAATGTAGTAATGGTATTTAAAGAAAATATTTTTAGAGGGTGTCAGCTTGTTCATGGAGACTAACCTAAATCGTTATTCGATTGCTAATAGTTAATTTGCCAAAAAAAGGTTTTTAATTGTTAATTTACCCAAAAAGCATGTAGTAATGGCATTTTAAAAAATAATTTTAGAGGGTGTCAGCTTGTTCATGGAGACTGGGATATATTATTAGAGGATCTCAGCTTGTTCATCAAGGTGTTTGTTTATGCTGTTCATTAGACATTTTTTAAAAACAATTTTAATATTTGGTTTGTCACCTAACATTCAAACTAGAGACATTGGTAGTTTGAAGGTTATATCTTGTTAAAAAGGTAGTCATTTGAAACATACATATTTGTGTTTTTCTTTGTGATAATTATGTTTATGCATATCATTTTAAGTGCTTGACTATATATTTATTTAAGATGATTATGTCTAATGTTTGGGATTAAGAAATTTTGCATTCTTATTTTTTGAAATTGTACATGTTTGTGATCGTGAACAAGTTCAATGCTAAACAAATGAACGAACACAAACAATGATTTTTGTTTGTTATGTGTTCATAAATGCTAAACGAATGAACATGATAAAAATTTTGTTTGGCTCAGTTCATTTACAACCCCAGGCATTGCAATTTCATTAAATAATTCCTAGAATTATGTATGCTAATTTTTTTAATTGTACTTTGATGTCATGTTTTCTATGATCATATTCCTGCTTCATTCGTTAAATTTTAAATTACCATATTAAACCATTGTTTTCACATGTTGTTACATATGAAAATGGAAAATGAAAAGATCAAATTGGCAAGCAAAAAAACATTGCTGGAGCTTTCCTTGGATATTTCTTAATCTTAGACCCAAAATTTGGCAGCTCATATGCACGCGTCTGGTCTTCTACTCAAAACAACATCCAATGGATCCTTCTATAGTGAAGTTCCTCGAGGAAGATGAGGTTATATTTTCTGCTTGTGTGTAAATTTAATTGTTTCTAACCACCCAATTGGTTTTCATTCTTTGATATGTTTGTGTATCTATAAGTGGATTTAATTTATGCAGGATGAAACAATGCATTCAGGGGCAGACGTTGAGGCATTCACCGCTGCTTTAAATAGGGATATTGAAGGGGACAATACTTCAACATCTCAGCCTCCCACCAGTACTGATCCTGTTAATGGTATCTCACAATTCTCAAGTGTTTTTTAGTTTTGTGTTCAGTTTTTAGATTTTTGATATAGACAAAGTTGGATGTCAAATTTTTTATCAATATAGTTGTAACTTTTGACCATCCCGTGAAGTCTATTATGCCTTGGCTTTTCTTATATTATTGTTCTGTTTGAAATCTTGGTTTTAAACTTTTGATCTTACCAACTTGCAGCTCTTTGAATGACACAAAATCTTACTAATGTTGCAGGTTTATCTCAAGGAACCAATCATACTCCAAGTCAACTGTTTCAACAGTGGCAATCTACTAAACGTGAAGAGGAAGTTAAACCACAGAGACAAGAGCAACAAACATCTGCAATGGAGGTAACTCGATATGGATCTGGTTTAGAAAGTAACCATCCACCAAATGAAGCATCACGCGATATGAGTCAATCAAGCAGACCCCAAGAAGATCCATCGGTACAGCAAGCTGAACAGCATAGTGTTCATATGTCTCAAGCTACGAGTATGCAGAATGCTGATAAAAATCCTGCTCAAAATATGGGACAGACCCCAGAAAATGAATCTCAGTTGCAAAGGATGCAAAGAATGGGTAATCAGCAAGCAATGACAACGGGGCAACAAGCTAATCCAATGAATCGACCCGCCAAGCAGGTCCCTTTTGCACTGTTGCTCCCTGTTATAGAACCACAACTTGATAAAGACAGGGCCATGCAACTTCAGGGCCTATATGTTCGATTAAAGGTATAGTTTAGGGGGAGAACCCATAACCATCTTTATCTGCAAATTTCTTTCTTTCTTTTTTTTTTTTTTTAATGTTTTCTATTTGTTATCTATGTGTTTTATCAACTCATCATCATGCTAAATGGCTATGTCATTCCCAGAGCAATAACATTAATAAAGAAGAATTTGTGCGGCACTTGCGAAGTCTTGTAGGTGATCATATGCTTAAGATGGCAGTCTATAAATTACAACAAGGGCAGGTAAAGAACATAAATACTTTATCATCTGTTTTTCAGTTTTCACGTGTCTGTTCTAGAATATTTCTTATTTTTCATTGTTAATTTCTTACATATCAAGTGCTAGAATACCACTCTCATTACAACTTGATACCTATTTTTTTTTTTTAAATTTTTTACAATAGACCCATTGTTTAAAGAATTAAAATCTATGAACTGAATAGTGTTGCTTCACTTACGTGCACGTTAACTAACTTCTACACTCTGTATGATTTCTTATTGGCACTCATATATGAACATATGTAGAATAATATATTGCTTCTACTTTCTAATAGAAAGTGTGATGTGTTTATGCTTATTTATAGTTGATGGAGGGATGCATCTAACCAATTTTTTTAACAGGCTCAGCATACTGCTAAACCAAGCAGTTTACCAATGGATAATAATGCTCAAAAACAACGATTGCTTGAACACCAATCAGATTCACATGGATTCCATAAGCCTTCTAATGTTAATGCTATTAAGCAAGAGACGGATCAGACATTTCCAATGCAGGGGCTTGGCAAGCAACATCAACAACATATGCCCTTTCCACAGTCATCTTTTGCAAATTATGGAAACACCGGTGGTAATTATTCCAATCCAAATATGAATATGTCCTCACAGTCTTTTAAACAGCAGACCCATGATTTACAAATGAGGCAAGGCCCTGTTCAAAATGCGTATAGTGACATGAAAAGATTGCATGGGGGAGGTCCTGCTCATTTCACAAGTAGTTCAGGGTTGCAACAAAGTTCAGGCCACTGGCAACCACCAATGCATAAAGATCAGAGTCTTATGTCATCAATGGCTTATGCAAAACAAGAGCCCTTGGATCAGATGAATGATCAACAACATAAATCCCAGCTGTCAGTACCACATGGTGGCCCGTCTTCAATCCCTCCAGGTCAGATTGAATCATCACAAGAAGAAGCTTATGAGATGATGTCATCAAGGCCTATGTCCATCACCGCACAACTTGAACGCCAAAATGTGGTAATATATTATTTCATTCTCTCTTTTCTTTTCTTTTTTTCAAATTTTTGATCATTTTGTTAAAGGTTTAAGTTTTTTAATACAGTCTGGTGGGAACTCTTCATTGGCATCCGGAAGTAATGCAAAGACTCCCCCTAAAAAGCCAACTGTTGGCCAGAAAAAACCATTAGAAGCACCCGCTTCTTCGCTAAGGTAGTATGATTTATATAGTCTCTTAACATTTCCTCAAATTATAAGTCTGACTTTGTTGTTACTCTTGTATGTATTTTTTTTTCTTAATTATTTTTCTTGTACATATCAGTAAGAAGCAAAAAGTGTCTGGAGCATTTTCGGATCAAAGTATTGAGCAGCTCAATGATGTAACTGCTGTTAGTGGAGTGAATCTCAGGGTATGTGCTCTTCTCTTATCAAGACATGTGTTTGTGGAAAACCAATTAATTTACTTAGTGATGACTTGGTCTTCTAGGAAGAGGAAGAACAATTATTTTCCGGGTCCAAAGAGGACAGTCGAGTTTCAGAAGCTTCTAGAAAGGTTGTTCAAGAAGAAGAAGAAAGGCTGATTTTGCAGAAAGCTCCACTCCAGAAGAAATTGGCTGAAATCAGTTAAGACTTTTATCGTTAGTCCTTATCAGCTTCTTATAAGACTACAATAAACAGAACGTTGCTTAAATTTAAGTGTTGTAATAAATGTTTTAACAGTGGCAAAATGTGGTGTAAAGAGCAGAAGCAATGACGTGGAACGATGCTTGTCACTGGTGAGTTCTAAGTTATCTTGTTTTATAGGTTATCATTATGAAATTATTCATTTTTAATGCAATTTAGTATGCAGTGTGTAGAGGAAAGAATGCGTGGATTGATTAGCAACTTGATCCGACTTTCAAAACAGGTAATTAGTTTGTTTCTGATATCTTCTATTTTGTATTTTGTATTCTGGTCTTTTTGGAAATACGAGCCCACTCATTTTATGGACCCAAACCTTTTAATTGTGTTATTCAACAGATTGGAGGAAAAAACCCTATTCTAATAATTTTATTGAGATGATGAGTGTTTGGATATGCTTCTCATTTTACATCATTTTTATTCCCACGGGTGGTGCAGCTATCAATCCAAAACTGAACAAAATAGTTAGATGAGCAGAATTTGCTAATCCAAAAGCAGTTAATCAATTTTGAAAAGCATGTCCCATATACAAAATAGTTAGATGAGCAGAATTTGCTAATCCAAAAGCAGTTAATCAATTTTGAAAAGCATGTCCCATATACAGTTATGAATATTATCTACCCAAATATAGCAGCATGAAAGTAATGTTCTTGTCTTGAATTATTATACATTTTTATCTAGCGGGTTGATATAGAGAAGCCAAGGCACCAGACAATTGTGACGTCTGATGTTCGAAAACAAATCATGACAATGAATCAAATAGCTCGGGAAGAATGGGAGAAAAAGCAGGCTGATGCAGAAAAGCTGCAAAGAGCAGATGAGGCAAGTTCTCCATTGTTTTCTTATTTAGATCATTATATTATATTATGCCAATGAGGTTTTTAAAGTTCTCCACGTTTTGTAAATGCAGCCTGAAGGTAGCGGTGACGGTGAAGATGGTCGGGGGAAATCATTTAAGGTATGACATAATCTATATAGCTGCATTTGGTATTGTTTTGTAGTTTCTTTTTGGTAAAATTGTAAAATGTTTATATATGTGAGAAGGTGAACAAAGAGGAAGATGATAAGATGAGAACCACAGCTGCCAATGTTGCTGCACGGGCGGCTGTAGGAGGAGATGACATGCTTTCAAAATGGCAACTAATGGCCGAGCAGGCCCGCCAAAAACGCGAAGGTGGACCTGATACAGGGTCTGCTTCTCAGCCCAGTGTAGATGTTGGGCCTAAGCCCCTGTCAACTACTGAGAGAAATTCTAAGGATACTCCAGATACCGAGAGGACAAACTCTGGTGCTGTTACTGCTAACCCTGGTTAGTATCTTAAACCTTTATACATCTAAAGTCCTGGTCGTTTTCTTCTCCATAAATCCAATGCTTTAGTTAGCTAATCAAAGTAAATTGGATCTTGTATAGGATCCCAAAGTCTTATACGACTTGATCACTCATTATAAAACCATTGTGGAAATTATTTGTAGAATTGTAGCATATATCTTAAGGCCTATAAGGTGTTCAAACTTTTCATCATATACCAGTGTGGAGATTATTGTTTGTTAAAACCTGTTATCCACCCCTAACCCTATTTATAAATCTTTTTACCGACGAGCAACGATGTCACCCCTTATGACTATCAATCCTAATCCAAAAAAAAATTGCATTACCTACTAGGGTAACATGTTATTTTTCTCCAATGGAGCTAAACATAATTGAACAATCTATCTTATATGTCCCATATAATAATAACTAAATATGACATCTTGTAAAAATTTAGTTTGATTTTCTTTTTGTAACATTTGATGCCCTACTTTTCTAATCCCTTTTAAGGTGTGATGCCTGATAATTAGATACTAACTAATCCACAATTGGGGTTAAAAAAGCCAAATGCATTCTCGTTGTGTTCTTAAGTTTTGATAGACTATGAGAATTAGGTTAATTTGTATGAAATATGACTATGAGAATTAGGTTAATTTGTGTGTGTAGAATTAGGTTTACGATTGTCAGAATTTCAGGTAGCCATGACATTTATATGGGTAATCTGAAACTGCAATGTCCAGTGGACGTGGTGATGACAGTTCCTAAGTCATGAGTGTTTATATTATTTTGGTTAATTTTCCCGTTGTTGTATTTAATAAAAATTAAAATATGAATTGTGAGGCTTAAGATTCTTACTGATGTTTAACAAACAGGCCCCGTAAGGAAATCCATGAGGAATCAAGAATTGCCAAAGAGCGGTAGCATTCCACGCACCATCACAGTGAAGGATGTCATCTCAGTTCTTGGGAGGGAGATTCAAATGTCAAGATCCACACTAATATACCGTCTCTATGAAAAAGTGCGTTCTGATTCCGTGTCTGAATAGTAGTAATAATGCATATAAGAGTATCTATTTCTTGCACAAAACTATATATGTTTTAGTGCAGGAAGGTATAGATTGCAAAATATTTACTTTGCTCTTTTTTGCACCTTTTGTCCACACGCACATGACGTGTTTGAGACGAATGATGTTGGCGTGTAACTTTTTAGAATATGTAATTTTTGAGTTAATTTATTCTGAACCAACTTCCCGACTTGTTGCGATCCTCCGGGCTCCTTGTATGTGCTCTTGTTTTTATATCCTGGAACACTAAATAACCATATCTATTGATCCTGCAACACTAAATAACCATATCTATTGATTCAGTCTGGTGATTGCTATAAAGATGCAAAGTTCTACCATGTAGGTTGGTAAAGTGATGATTACAAAAGTGTATAATGGCTAAGTGATAGATAAAGATAGAGATATACAATTTGAAACAATTACTTGGTCGTTAACTAAATAGTCAATTATTTATTTTCATCTATTTTATATATTATAACATTACTTGCTATCCATTTGATTTGACCACATGGCCTCTTTGATGGTTGTTACGTATTAACTTAATTAATTTTTTTTATTCAAATACAAGTTTAGCATAAGAGTTAGTGGTGTAATCAGTATTGTTATGTAACATAACTTGAGTTCTACTTAAGTTCTAGGCTCGATATTTCAAGCATTTGGTTTC
Organism: Deinandra increscens subsp. villosa; assembly: GCA_039602395.1. Lineage (NCBI taxonomy): Eukaryota > Viridiplantae > Streptophyta > Magnoliopsida > Asterales > Asteraceae > Deinandra > Deinandra increscens. Next base: position 3,616,696 of record JBCNJP010000027.1, on the reverse strand, counting down.
TAATTTAATATCGTGACGTAATGTCAAGGTTTCAAACATTATGGTTGAGTGTGGAGTTTTACCTCACATGTACTGACCTCGCCAAAAAAATAGGATAATTTGTCTACTCCTAATGTGTACATATGGTGCTACCTAGCATCCCAAAAAACCGTGTAAACTTTCATGCACTAAGTATATTCTTTGAATATCACTACCACATCGTTATCGATATGCTTGTTGTATAGATGAATGACACCTTTACTTATAACAATAACAATAATATTAAAATAATAAAAGTAGTAAAGAGTCTCCCAAGATGTATTATTCGACATCTTTAGATATTAATCACACTAGTCGATGTTATTGTCGTACGTCAATATACGAAGCACAGGGATACATTTCTGCAAAAATGTGAAATTTGTTTGCACTGTATCTTTATTAAAAATATTGGAAGTGTCATTGTATATCCTAACCATTCATAGAAATAGTGGTATTTTCATGTGAAACTTGGGCTTAAACGCTTTAGCATTATACGTTGGCTTATCATGAAAATCTCAAATAAGACGGTTGTTGTTGGCCGTTTCACGATTCTGATTAATTTGGACTGATCTTTTAAGTGGACATAAACTTTTGGTCCAACATGACGACACACAAATTATACCATGATTTTGACCTTAATAACGCACACGAAGGATTCGGACGGAGATGAAAGCAAAAAATACATAATTTTTTTATGATAATATATATGGAATCATGGAATGTATAAATTTTGAGTAAAGGGTATTAGAAAATGTATAAATTTTGAGGGTGGAAAGTAGGGTATTTATAAGTAGGTTTATTGGATTTTTTTTAAAATCCTAGTTATGTCCGATTAATCTATATTGATCTGAATTTCATTTATTCCCTACAATAAACCAGTTTATCAAGGTATTGGAATCTATTGCACCGCCGTTAAATGAACTTTAACAACGTTAGTTGTTTGCTGACTGGGCACATGACGTAGCATACTATGTGGCTTTTATTAACCAAGTTATTAAAAAGGAGGGACTATTATTATAATTTGTTAAAAAATGAAGGACTATTCTTGTAATTTGTATAAAAGAAAACCTAAATTTATTTCTCTCCTCTCATCCACCGTCCACCCATCACCATACACCATCCAACCACCACCATCCAACCCCTCCCCCACCTTTCACCACCCCTACCTCTACACACTAGCCACCGGAAGATGGTCCGATTTCAGTTTATTACGCTCAGATCTCTGTCAGCACCGGAACATTTATCTAAGATCCTAACAAAATTTCTCTCTCTCATCCTTATCAATCAAATTTCTCTTCTTCTCCATAAGTTCCTGAACCAATCTCCACGGCTATGGCTCTCCACCAAGAAAACCTAAAATCTATCTCTTTTCTCACCATCTCTCCACCAATCTACAATTACAGCAGAACGCCCCCGTTCGATCCCTCGTTCAATCGTAGCTACGCCAAGGGATTGAGATCTGCTTGTGCAGATTACCACCGGAATCCGTCGCTATCGGTGTTCAACGACGTGATGAATCAAGTCCCGACCGATAATCAAGAACACACGTTTACGGAAACTCATTCAAAACCGACTTAGGCTGTGTTTGGCGCGCCATAAGCTATCTTTTTTTAAAAACCCCGTTTGGTAATGTCAAAAAGCTAGCTTATAAGCTAGCTTTTAAAAAGCTAGTTGAAGTAGCTTTTCAACTAGCTTTTATAATAATTCCAGTTTTACCCTTTCCTAACTTATACATATTTCCACTTTTAAATTTTAATTTATTTATATATATGTACTTTAATGACATTTTACATTTTTCAGCTAGTTTATCAGCTAGTTTTAACCAAACGCTACTAGCTTATAAGCTAGCTTATAGTTTATCAGCTAGCAGCTAGCTTATAAGCTAGCAGCTAGCTTATGAGCTAGCAGCTAGCTTTTCAGCTAGTGCGCCAAACACAGCCTTAGGGCATGTGGTATACTTGTGTTTAGTTGGTGGTGTTAAATGCCACGTGGGCGATGACTAGATAACACGGAACTTTAACACCAAGTGGGGTATACATGGTGTTAAAGTGTGGTGTTAAAGTGGGATTTTTTTATTAATTAAACAAATAAAAATAAAAATAAAAATTAAGTGGAATGTTATGATTGGTCTGGACCCACATCCCCTCTCCTTTTAGCGCCGTTGAATATATAGCGCCCAAGGTTGGCGCCCCTCTATAACGCCTAAGGGGGGCGGTGTTGGCGCCTCTTGGCGCCGTTAAACTAGGCTATGGCGCCAGTATACCGCATGCACTTATTAAATAATAATTTAATACATTTAAGAAAATTCGTAATATTAGATAAATACAAAAGAAAAAGATAATGATCAAAAAATTTAAAAATTTTGATTGATTTAAAATTCTTATAATATATAAAAATAATTTAATACATTTAAGAAATTTATTATGTTTGACAAGTTACTTTCCAAATAAAGACTACTATTGAGTAAATTAATCAAATCTACATTAATTTTATAAAAATTTTAAAATAAAATTTTAGTTTTGACAAAATTGGGAATTAATCTTAATTGTTGATTTTACTAAATTGGTAATTGATTGGGAGCCTTGACATGTGGCAATGGTGATATGGACCCTTTATAAATGAGACATGTGACACAAATTTTATTGCTTTATTAGGATTAATAATAAAATAAGATAAGAAGTGTCTTAATACAAAGAAACCTAATCTAGGACTCCCTTATATAGACTAATCTTTGTTTTTACACCTCGTCTAATAAAATATTAATTAAACATAACAACTTATATGCCTAATTTTTAAATAATCTAAACCGACTTGCTTATGGGCTACCCGATCCACCGACTTGTGAACCCGGGAATTAGATATTTTGAGACAACAATGAATCCATGGAATTTCGATAACGCGTATTACCAGAACTTGCCGAAAGGACTTGGGGCGTTGAAATCGGATAGAGCGTTAGTGACGGATCCGAGAACGAAGCCGTTTGTGGATCTATACGTGAGAAATCAGAAGGTGTTCTTTTAGTAACTACTTGTAATCGCTAAAAGTTGAATTTTAGCGACCACACTTCTAGCGACGACTTTTTGACTTTAAGCGATGAAGTTCTGCCGACATTTTTTTTTGCGACGACATATAGTCGCTAATGCAGTAAAAAATGTGGTCTCCACATGTGCTGTTAGTTGTAGTGCGTTTGATTGAGCGATGGAGAAGCTGAGTTTGTACGGTGTGAAGAGTGGCCGGAGAGGAGAAATCCTGCGCCGGTGCGATTCATTCAGTTAGGTCATATTTTGAGGGTTGGCGGTGGTAGTGGCGAGGGGGTGGTTAAGCAATAACCTAACGTCAAATTCATCTCTTTTACCCTCCTTTTTAAACAAATTACAAGAATAGTCTCTCCTTTTTAAATAACTTGGTTAAAAAACACACAGGATGCCACATCATGTGTCCAATCAACAAACAAATAACTGTGTTAGGTTCAGTTAACGGCAGTGCAATGAATTCCAATACCTTGATAAACCGGTTTATTGTAGAGAATAAATGAAATTCGGAATAATATCGGCCAATCGAACATAACTAAGATTATTAAAATCCAATAAACATTATAAGTATAAGTAAGTAAAATATTTTTTTACGTAGGTCGGCTCAACATTCGATGGACAAACGCACGCGTCGACCACAACCACAAAGAGCCCAACATGACCCGACCTTTAAAATGCCAAGGGATAAGTGTTTGTGGTAATTTGACAGTGAAAACGAAATGAACTTCACGCCCCATTACACATGGTATAACGTGTGTGTTGTTTCTTTCTTCTAATCTATACTCATGTGTTAGGGTGGAAGATGTCAAAGCCTTTCTTTCTTCTGATCTACACATGCTAAATGTGGTATGGTTCACCGTTAGAAAACACCCGCCTATGGGCTCGTAAACGACGAAAGATGGAAGAAAGGGCCGTGTTTCACCGATGTTATCCATTTATTGCGAGAGTATATATCATCGGAGAGAGAAACCACCTAGCGGCTTTTTGGTGCCCGGGAACATAGGGGAGTGGGGGACCCCTTAGGGCGTATAGAGCGCCCCCGAACTCCCTATCGAAGCCGCCGCCAACCACCAATTCTCTCACACATGAACTCATGCATTTGACGATGTCATGTATACCCGATCCACCCAACCCTAATACCTTCCTGAGCAGGTGGGGCGGTGTTCTCGCTCGATGGACCGTCGCCACATCAGCTAGCCGCGCCTCCAACTCCGTCCCCGCCCTTATATTTAAATTTAAGCATATATAATTTGCTACATGTAAAATAGTGTGAATAAAGTAGCACTTGATATATCATATCGTTTATCTCACCCAAAAGTCCAATAACAAGAACATTTAATATATATATAGATCAACAAAATACCTTGAGAACCCTTAAGAAACACCTTAATTAGCAAATTAACACGTTTCACAAATTATTTAAGAATAAAGGGAGAAACCATCACACACATATATATATTTATGAGTAAATTCATATTCATTGAGTTGAAGGAGACCATGTTGGTTGAAACCGAGGAAAATCTCCATACCCTTCTCCAACCATCATCCTCTCCATCATCATCTGTGCTTCATTCCCATTTGTTCCCTGCAACATTAAATGGATCAATTAAAGTATTCCTTTTTTCAGTGAGAAAATAATTAATATCAATTTTTACCAAGTTTCTTAAGTTACCTTCATAATGCCCATATCATCCATTTCAGTGGAGTTGAAGTCATAGAACATACTAGCTGCTGAAAGCTTCATGGATAGAAACTAAAACCAAAACAACACAATAAAATTAATTAATTTGAGCTAGCTAGCTAATTAATCTTGAAAAATATTTTTCTTGATCTCAAGTTTTGGTTGCTCAATCTTACAAGTAGTATTACAAATTCATTACCTCGATTTGATTCTGCAACGATCGAACATAGTTGATTATTACATCCAACATCACTGACATACCCATCGTCTATAACAAGAATCCAGATGAATAACATGGTGTAAAACAATAAAAGATTAGTTCATGATTTCATGTCTTCATACCTTATAGCATCCGGGAACAAGATCTTGCAAGCGTCTTAATTTTTCGTTTATTTTTTCTCTTCTCATCTAATATATTACATAAAAAGAACAAGAAATTAAATAAAAACAATGATTTCAAAGCATATATTTATAAAAGCTATGTATCTTGAATATATCATGATTGAAAGATATACCCTTTCAGCCAAACTGTGGCTATCAGTTGCTTCACCTCTCTTTGCTCTCACATGAACAACTTCTCTTGGTTTCTCCACTCGAAATTCATCATTTTTCTTTCTCTTTTTACCACCATGGCCCTAGATGTACCAAGTTAATCGTACCATAAATGAAGAAATTATAATTCGCACAAGATCGATTTAAGATGAAACTGAATCAAGAAAGATCAAGTTGACACTTTTATATTACCTTAGTCCCTCCAATAAAGCCAGGATTAAATACAGGAGGATCTGAAATCATGAAGCTTTCAGCTCTCGGTTCCACACCATCGGGTTGAATCCCAAGCATATCTACCATTGAAGGGAAATGGTTGATCATAGGATCATAGTTGGAACTAAATTGATGATCACCCATGAGATTAATGCTTTGAAAGGCATCACTTCCATCTTGTAGAAGAAATGAAAGCGGATGAGTCCTTTGACGATGATGATCGGAGAAATTATCACCGGACATAGGTAAAAACCCAAGAAGATCAGTGCTAGATGGGTTGATATTATCAACTTCTTGAGTGTTCATATTGTTGTCTTGCTGAAAATTCATCAACCAAGAGAGACTTCTTTTAAAATCAAGGTTTTTGAAGACATGGGAAAGGGTAACTTGTGTAATAGGACATAGGAAATAGGAAAAGATAGAGGCATGGTACATAAAGTTGTTAATTGGTTGGCCTTGATACAATAATTAGGTTTTCCCACTTTTAAGTTCCAAACTGTAGCAAACTTACTAGGGTTTCTATATTTGGAATGTTTTTGCTTTCTCATTTTCCTTTTTCCTATATGGTGGTAAAAATGGCGTGGGTCCATGTTCAAATTGATGGATTTAGTGAATAGGACCACAAGATAGCTTTTGATCAAGTATGGGGAATTTTGAGGATTGTTAGAGTTTTTAGGGTTGAATTTCTTGGAAAGGGAATGGGAGCCTAACTGTCTTTACCCATAACTATCAAGCTTTCTTCAAATTAGATCTTTGTATCAAAACACTAATGGATGCATCTTTGGTAAGATGATGATAATAAGTTATCAATCCATTGCATGGCCAAATTTAATGTTCACCACACCTTAGTTATTATTTTTGTTTAGTTAGCCATATACCATAAATGATAATAGTCCATGACGAGGAAAATAAATGTCAAGAAAGCTATATAATGTCTACAAAGAACAATCTCCAAGTAAGTAATTATGGGTTTAAATCCTAAGGGTGCCCGTAATGGGCGTTATTACGTTAAGAAGGCTTCATCACGCCCATAGCACCTGGGCAACACCCCACCCCCCCCCCCCCCCCCGGGTGTTATAAGTTCCCAATCCCTCCATCGATGTCTTCTTCATCGCGCCTTGGTCGTTTGTTTCTGATTGGTGCATTTCCCCCTTTTTTCTTTGAAGGTTTCTTTTAAAAAAAATATAAGGACGTTATAGGACTTTATGCACTGCACACTTTTAAATAATAAAGCTATTTGCTGACTGGACAACCACATGGCGATTAATGCCCAAGGCATGAGCTTTGTAAAATACTAGGAACAAATAAATAACTCATAATATTTGTAAAATCGAGGCAATTTACAATGAGTGGTTATAGAGAAACCCAGTGAATTTACTAGAGAAACCCAATTTCTGCGGTCGTTTTGATCAAAACGGTCGTTTTAGGCAAAACGAGGTGACGTGTCGCGACGACGACAACCTTAAAATTCAGGGGCCCCCTTTTCCACAAATTGAGGTCGTTTTGTTTGAAACGGTCGTTTTGGGGTCGTTTCACATGAAACGGCCGTACTGAGAAATAGATGAATATATCAATTTGGTGAGTGAATATATCTACACCCTTTACAATGACAATGACTATATAAACCCTTATTTATACTAAATATACAACTAGTTAACCACATATCAATTAAATAATCCAAAATCAACTCACCTAATAAAGCTCTATTAACTAATCATTTTAACTATAGAATATTTATACAAAGATACATCCATTAGTTAGACTTCTGATACAAAAATCTAATGTGAAGAAAGCTTGATAGTTATGGGTAAAGACTAGTTAGGCCTCCATTCCCTTTCCCCGAAATTGAACACCAAAAACTGCAAATTCCCCATACTTGAACAAAAGCCATCGTGTGGTCCTATTCATTAAATCTATCGGTTTGTACATGGACTCACACCACTTTTACAACAATAGAGTAAAATGAGAAAGCAAAAACTTTGTAAATAAAGAAACCCTAGCTTGTAAGTTCGCCTAAGTTTGAAACTTCAAAGTAGAAACCTAAGTTTGTTCCATAGAACTCGTGAAATGCCAAAACGCGTCATTGCTATTGTATTACCCTTACCACGTACCGACACTACTACCACCATCGTTGTCACCATCACCCCACCATCGCCATCTTTTTTTCAACTACCTTTTCGGTAGAGATGTTGCTTTCAGGAAGACCCCCAACTCTGAACAACAAGAGAATGTGACATCGAAAGCCGAAAAGAAAGAGAAGAATAAAACGAGAATCACAAGCCACAGACACATACGGAACGAAAAAATAAGTAATGATAAAGAAATAGATAAAAGAAAAATTAATAATAATAATAATAATAATAATAATAATAACGAGTAAAAGTCCCGCGCGTTGCTGCGGGCTGACATTTATTGTCAGCATACATTACCATAGTCACAGATATTACATCACAAAACATGAAAGAAAGTTAAGTTGTCCTGAATCACATTGAAAAAAATATATGACGACTTAAGTGACGATCTTTCTTACAAAGATGAAAATGTAAAGTGTAGATCACATTACACATACACCAGCTTTCACAATGTCACTTCCTGCAACCAAACAATCAACATTAACACCATTGAAGTCCATTTATATCCAAAAAAAGAAATTAAACAAACAATGCAAGTAACAACCAAATATAGTAGCAAAACTTTACTAAATGTGAACAAAGATGTTACATCTACTATCTCAACACAGCTATGTACCCTATTCATTACTCAATACATTAAAAAAAATTCCGCATCACTCTTCAAACAACCCCAAAATTATTGACAATTGTTAATGCCACCATGTGACAGAAAACGAAAACAATAAAGTACCCTTACCTCAACAAAAAATGCTGAGTTCAATCAACCCAACATAAAGAACCAACCTATTAGTCCATCAGGACTGGCCCAACTTGTACAACAAATAAGGCAGTCATCAGGCAGTCATCTCCAAATCAAAGAAGCAACATCAAGAATCAATAACCCGAGCCTCATAAAATTTATCCAGTAATATATAAATCCACCATTAATTTTTTAAATCTTCTAATAGCATTTACAGGAACCAAAAACCCGCTAACATTTACAGGAACCATAAACGATTAGGGAGCAACTTTAGTATAAACGCTAGAAGACAATTTAAAGTGTAACTTTTTAAATAAGTAACATTTAAATCTTCTAATAACTTTTTAAACAGTTGTAATTTGGCAAAATTCAAAACAAAACAGGTACGGGTGTGAGACAAAACCAAAGCAATAAAGCAAAAACACGGGCCTTACCTAGCCTCCGGCATTGAGATTGTGTGTTGTCACATACAATTTATACCTTTAGCACGCTACAAAATATAAGTACGTGAGTTTATTAACATAAGAAAGCCTCAAATAAATATGATAAATTTATTGGAACCCTGACCTTATAAAGTGTATTCAATATAAGAAAATCCAGCTGTTAAGTGATGAGAGCTGATAACAAAACATCAAATATATAATACATTTTAATTAAAATCAATTTGATAACATTGCATCAAATAAAAATAATAGAATTCTTGTAATAATATGAGCAAAGTGGTACATGTAATATAATAATTCTTGCAATTATATGGTAAAAGTAATGGTCGCATTTCATTGGGGATCATAGAAATGCAAGTTTTAAACATGATATAACTAATTAAGTGACCTTAAGCATAATTTATTGGATCCTGATTTAATATGTGTAGAATAGCCAATCAGCTTATATAATAGTACTTATTTTACTAATAAGCAAAATATAAAGTCTCAAAAGCCTCAAAACATAATCAATATATTACTACTAAAGGCACAAAAGTGGTAAAATATAAAGTCTCAAAAGCTGTTAACATATAATAAGAGGGACATATGACTTACAAATCTGCAGAAGCGGCAAGAAGAAGGCAATCCTAAGCATATGCCAAAAACCAAACGTTAGCTTATGTATAAATAATGAACCTCTTGATATGTTTTAATAAGCAATTACACAGGGAAACATGCCAAACGGGTCACACAATTTCCTCGAACACATTTAAGCATCTACAACCCCCTAAAATGTTTTATTAAAAAGATATTGGATCCTTAATTTAATATCATTTTAGTGGCCTTCAGTACGTTAATGTCTCTCAAAACTTTGTGAATAAAATGTTTAGTAAGCAAGTTTAATGCATTTAAAAGCACCCCTGGTAAGTTTTGACACCTCTTTGTTTCTAGATTATGTCATTTTTTGTTATGTATAAGCAGAGTAAAAGAAGAGTATCACTGTATTAACACACTTATGAAGGCTTTGTGGAAGTATTTTACGATTAAGAAATTATCATATATATAAAACTAAGACGTAGAAGTTCATAATAACATTAAAAATGAAAGAATTACCTCTTCAATAATGTCATTTTAACGTGAATTTAGAACCTATAAAAATTCTATACCATTCTTCATAAAGTAGCTGTTCAACTAACCTGCGCATAACTATACCATTCTTAATAAAGTGATGGCTCCACTAATTAGGACATAACCTGTAACACATATAAGAAGTTCTGATGTTAGTACAAACCTATGAGCTTAAAATATATAGAGAGAAACTATAGAAGGTGTAAGGGCTCAGATAAATCATCATAGCCTCTTTACATCAGTCACAAACAGTGAAGGTTAATCATATCATATATTCATAACTCAAATGATAAAAATGTATTTTTTTATCGGAAATTGTCAAGGCTCAGAAAAAACTCATCATAGCCAGATTTCATCGAAAGCATACGGAATACAACGGTGGTGGCGACACACCGTAGATCGGCGACCACCTGACCACCATATAAAAGCAGCAACCGACTACCTATCATGCCATTCCAATCCAACCAACGCTGAACGATGTAGTCATCATCAGAACCTGAACATAATTGTTTAGAAGAGCTACGAATTTTTCAAAGCTCAGAAAAAATTCATCATAGCCATATTTCATCGAAAGCATACGGAATACAATGGTGGTGGCGACACACCAGAGATCGGCGGCCACCTGAACACCATATAAAACCAGTAACCGACCATCTAGCATGCCATTCCAATCCAAGCAACACTGAACGATGTAGTCATCATCGAAACCTGAACATAATCATTTAGAAAAGTAGTTGCAAGATAATCAAGAACATCAGTAGGCGTCCATGATAAGTTGTGTCTCAGGAAAACAACGCCACCGCCTCAAATATTGAAGACCACCAGTCACAGCCAACATACAAAGATTTTGTATAGGCTTAAGAAAAGCCAAATAATCATTGCCAAATTTTAAGCCATATAAAAGCAAACATTAAAACCATCACAAATAGATAACTGGATCATACTTAAACTCAGGAATCATACTTAAACTCAGGATCATCAGAAAGTATTGCATCTCTGAAGAAATAGGCACAGAGATAAAAAAATGGCATGCGTTATGCAAAACGAATCTCTTTGAAGAAATAACTTCAAGTTTCAATCCAAAATCGAAAATCGTTTGACCAAACAACTTCAACTTTGAAGCAGAAATAAAAAAAACGTACAACATTACCTAAAATGGCACGCCGTTGAAGCCTCAGATTCAAGCCAAAGAACGAAAATCATTCAATCCTCAGATTCAATCCATTGAAGCAACGACAATGAAGAAACCGAAAACCCTAACTTCGCCGCCATCACAGATCTATCAGAAAACCAACATAAGGAAATCCAGACAACAAAACCCAATCATAACAATCGGCAAACGGAAACCCCAAATCATAACAATCAACTATCGGAAACCCCCAAATCCAGCCAAAAGAAGCTAACACCCGTCGCAATCGTCGCTCCAACGGCAATAAACAACATATCCAGCAAACAAAACCAACAGCCGCCGCGTACAGCATCAATAGATGGAATCGAGAACCGGAGCGAAAAACAGAGGAGCCAGTCATGAACAGTGCTCCAACGGAGCAACAACAAACTCTTCGACATCTCCGACAGAGACGGCGAGTCATGTTGCCGCTTCAACGATCGTAGACGGAGCGGAGCAACAACAGACTCTTCAACATCTCTTTAGAGCTTGCAGAAGAAATCTAAGATCATGCAACAGTCGTCGGCTTACATCCGCCGATGAACTTTCTCAGATCTGGAGAGAGAGAGAGGCCGGTGAACTTTCTCAGATCTGGAATCATGCAACAGTCGTCGGCTTACATCCGCCGGTGAACTTTCTCAGATCTGGAGAAAGATGAGAGAGAGAGAGAGGCCGGTGAACTTTCTCAGATCTTGAGAAAGATGAGAGAGAGAGAGAATGAGAAGGTAATGGGAAAGAAAGTGATGAGTCACACACCACCGCCCTTAACTTCCAATAAAAAAAAAACGTGTCCTACGGAATAGTATAACTATGTGACTGACAACCTAAGAGAATTGATATATAAGGAAATAATAATAACAACAACAATAATAATAATAATAATAATAATAATAATAATAATAATAATAATAATAATAATAATAATAATAATAATTAAAATCCTCTCGACTCCTCTACAAGTCCTTAGCCTTAATCGTACGTCTCCACGATGCCCTATCCTCGACCATATACTCAGAGAGATGTAAGTCTGGCAAATCAAGTCTATTACGCTCAACCCACATCAGTTTAGATCTACCTCTCCCTCCCCTCCCCTCGATCGAGATGGTATTGATTGACCGAACTGGTGTCGTCAAGTGCCTCCTCTTCACGTGCACAAACCATCCCAATCTTCCCTATGGTACCTTCTTTGCAATATTCGCCACCACAAATCTTTCTTGAAAGACCTCATTTCTAATTTGGTCCAACTGAGTGTGACCACTCATCCACCTCAACATTCTCGTTTCAGCCACCTCCAGATTATGCACCTGTTACTTCTTGATGGCCAACAATCAAAGTCATAAAACATCGTCTGTCTTACGACAACCTTATAGAAATCCTTATAGAAATAATTGCCAGATTAGTTTAAACTGCCGTTAATGTTTGTTAGCGAGGAGATGTTAGATGTAGCCTTCAATAGTTAGTTGTCATTCATTTTCATTCATTCAATTGTACTCAGTTTCTTCTCTCACTCAATAAACGAAATCATTTGGTTCCATATATTCTCGCATCAATTCTCTTGTGTTGATCGAATTCTGTTTCAACTGCTACTATGAAAACAAATATATATAGCAGGTGAACCTAGTTTGATACATGTTTTTTTTTCTTTCAAAACCAACTCGTTTCATTCAGATTTCATTCCGCTATATATATATATATATATATATATATATATATATATATATTGACACATGACATGACCTGATCAGTTTGTTTTGTCAGACCTAGCCAAAACTATTGCAATCAGGCAGATCCCTACGTAGGTGAATTTTCACAAGTATATAGAAATGTATGTACGGATTAGTATCACGATGTTTTTTAACGATGACTTCATTAGTTTAAGTAGACTGAAGATGAAAAGAGAGTAAAAAATTAATAAAAAAATTTCTGGTGAAACATAGAGGCAGCTAGTGGTTGCTACATGTCATGGTTAATTGTGAAGACTAAAGACAAAAGATAGATAATGAAGAAGAAGGAGAGTAAAAGGTCATTGTTCTTTACGCTGTAAAGATAAATATAGAGAAATAATTTAAGGTAGCGTTTGTTATGCTGGAATATAGGGTAATATAGGGTGTAATGAAATGAGTCATTATGTCATTATAAAAATGTTATTTTTGGTAGCACATTGGAATGGAATTGACCATTACATAAGGAATGAAATTCCTTCAATTTTGAAGATTTTCATTCCATAGGGGATGGGTGTTTTCGATTCCCTCAAGGAATGGAATGATTTTTTTCGATTAGATTTCTTTTTAAACTTTTATGGAAAAAAGTTAAGAATAAAAAGTAAAAAAATTAAAAAAATATAAACCAAAAATTTAAAAAATATAAATAAAAACAAAAAACAAAAAATAATAAAAATAAAAGTAAATTAGAAAATTAAAAATAAAATAAATAAAATAAAAAATAAAAAATTAATTTTTTAATAAACTTAAGAAAATTTTAAAAAGTAAGAATTGAAACATTAAAAAATAGAAATAAAAAGAAATATTAATTTTAAATGGAAAAATTAGTAAAATTGTATTTGATTACTTTGTACTAACCATCAATCAACCCGAAACAATGATTTATTCCATTCCCACATGGCGTAACCAAACATGACGATGGAACAATAATTATCTATTTCATTACCTTAACCATTTTATGCCTTTGCTTATTCCATTATCTTATACCAAACAGACTTTAAAAGTGTGTTAGATAGAATAAAAAGCCTACGATTATTTTATGATGTCTATTAGTATATGATGGTTTAAAGAAAAGTTCAAATTGAACAAAAATTCTAAACTTGAAGAAATCTAGAAATAAACATCTCTCCTCTAAGAAATAAAAACATTTAGAAATTGAATGAATTACATTTCTTATTATGTCGGGTCCATTTCATCCCAATATGTTACCAAATATGTTATTTTTTATTCCCATGTAATGACTCATTCCATTTTACCCTCAATTCATAATTTGATCGGTTATATATGTTAGGGATATTAATTAGGTTCGGAAAAACAGTTATTAATCAAACCGGTTTTGACCAATATGTGCATCTCTAGTGGTACCTGCTCGATTTCATGTCCATATAATGATTAAGTGGTGTGTAAAATCATTAGATATAATTACAGAGAAATTGGTTATAAGCAGAAACTTTAAAGCGCTTAGCCCCTCATGCCACTCACACCCCTCCTTTTCACGGGAACACATCGGATGCCCTTGAGAAGATATACAATTTTGTTAACAATACACTACAGGGTTGGTTTATATTAAAAATGCTCTTTATTCAAGAAAGATCTTTTATGATTTCATACACCAGCCAGTGTATTAAAAACCGGTTAGACCAGACCGGTTTAACCGGTTAAACCAGTGACCGGAGGCTAGACTGGTTCAGTTAATAGCGGTTTCATCTAGTTCCGATCTAAAATGCGAACCGGCGGTTTTTGCGGTTAAATCAGCGGGTATTGCGATTGAACCGGACCCCGACCCCACATTGAAACGTTTTTTTTTTTAAATTAAGATAAAAAAGGTAGGGTTTTTTTTCTTTGATAAATATAGCTTGATTATAACTTATGTTTACGTTATTTTGAATAATTATAATTTGTTTTAGACTTTAGTGAAGTTTTTTTTTACGCTTGTTATGGTTGAAAGTTTATAAAATGTATATCATAAATTTACAGGTTTGAATAGTCAATCCGGTTTGACCGTCCAGGTCAACCAGTTAAACCATTTTTTACACAAGTCCGGTTCGGTTTAAAAATTCAGTTTTAATACATTGACATCAGCTTAAATAAACTCTGATTGAACTAATTTCAGAAACGTTGAAACCGATTCGTCAAACCCTAAAACCTGAACCATACAACCAAGCACTAAAAATAGTGGCGAGCAGAAAATATACAATGACCTAAAAAATATAGATTTTGAACTCTAAAAGCTAAGATTGTAGAATTTAACGAGTCGGTTTCAATGTTGTTGGAATGAGTTAAACAGAGTTCGATTGAGCCGCTTAATGAGTTTTTAAAATTCATTTTTAGACGTTTTTAAAATGAAACATTTTCAATTGAATCCAACTGTTACAAACCTTCTAATAATAGCCATAAACTAGTTCCTTAGATATTTCTCTCCCAACATTCAAACAATAACATGCTAACTAATAATAACAAGTCAATGGTTCTACAAATTTAATTAAGTAATTAGAAGATGGTAAAAGGAAGATAACGAGTGAACGTGTTTAAACACAAATAAGGAGTAGACAACTCCCCCTTTTCTCTATATGGAAGTTCACATTTGAGGCAATTTGGAAGCTTTATCTCTTTTGTGCTTCTCTTTTCGATTATTTCATGGATACGGTATATGTGTAAGGGATCACCACATTCAAAATCTAGTGGCCAGAAAGCATCGATTTGTTCCATTCAAGTAGAAAAAAAGAACTTTTATAAATCTTAAGAGTGTGTAATGCAACAATAAAATATTATTCATAGCGTATTATCAGATCAATTATTAATACGAGTAATCATAGCGTATTATTAATACGAGTAATAAACTCGAACATTTCATCTATGGGTCTTGCTATTGATTGTCCTGAAGTGGCTGCCACTCTTTTGTTCTCTTTGTGCTTATCAACTTGTTAGATATACATGGTCGTTTAAGAGGGGTGTGTAAGGTGATTACATATGGTCAATGTTTTAGAGGGGCCAAAACACAATTTCATTTAGGTCTTCTTTGTAATTTTTCATCAAATGCTTTTTATAGGCTCTAACTTCTTATTCGGTAAGACATTTTAAGAGGAATAGGTATTTGTTTTTTACTTGCTATTCATATGAACTAACTCTAAATATCTTTTAAAACACACAAACATAAATTAAACTACCTCTAAAAGTATCTTAACCCTAAAAAAACCTCCCTCGAACCACTCTCCAACCGGATATCTTCTTCTAAACACTACCTTCAACGATCTTTTTCATAATGATTCAAATTTCAGACATTTGAACCACCTCTTACATTTAAAAGTTATATTCAGATTTAGGCATAAATTTCTTACAAAAAAAACAAACGGGGCCTTTGACTATTCGTAGTGGGTGCCATAACCCCCTTATAGCGCCCCTTTCACGCCCACACACAATTACACCCCCTAATATTCTTCTTCTTTGATTGGCCAGTTTTTCTCTCTCCTTCTCCGATTGGCCCGTTTCTTTGAATTTTTTCCCAACTAATATGAGTAATATTATAGCGCCCTCTCCCACTACATCACTTTTGCACATGGAGCCTCTTACTGACTGGGCTGCCACGTGTGCCCAAAGTCGGGACTTTATCACTACTCATAGCCTTAGATATATTATACGTCCACATTCTTGTATGGAATATTATTTTTTATTTAATCCCATATTTTAATAAAAGCAGGACACTCATGTAATAATGCGTATCCCTAATAAACACTAAAGTTGTATAAAATATAAAGTACCAAAACTTTTCAACATAACATAAAGTACCAAACAAAACTTTTCAACATCTCAAAATACACGAATGTCATTAATTATGAACTCTAAGATCCATCATCGAAGAGCTTGTAGTTTCATGATATATATGTGTTCCTTTGTTTCCTATTTTTTAAAGTTCCCTAATTAACCTCCCTTTATACACCTATATTGTTATTATTCTAGCTTTATTTAATGCAAATGTATATTACAATTTTTGTAAACTATTTATTGCAACAACAAAATTCAATTGACAAAAGTTCGATCAAATATATCTTGTGACATTAAGGATCTTGTGTAAACAAAAAAAATCTAATTTGAATTTGGATTTACAATATTCATATTTTGATTTATCATGTTATAACAATTACATAAAGAATTTAAAGAGTAAATGAAAGAACTAATAAGAGAGATAAGAAATAAAAATGTAAACAACTAAACAAGATTTCATATTTACTAAGCACGGTTACAGAAACAATAGTTTTAAAAATGATGCATTAACTCGAAGACAACTAGAAACAAGATTGCATATTCATGGCCCATTATAACAAAGCCCTGTTACAACAACAAGGTCCAGTACTAACCCATTTTAGGCGCAATTTTGAGTAGCTTTATTTATGAAGCTGAGCTTGGTCATTCAAAATTTAAAATTAAGACAAATCTAAGCTCATTAGCACCAGGATTCAGATGACAACAAGATGCAAACCTTATGCAATATTTGTTAATAATTTAAGATTTGGACTAGGTGTTTAAAGGCGTCAAACGTCAGGGACTCAAACGGGACTTTACTAAATTAGATTTAAAATAAAAGGTTGGCGATGTTTAAATCCTGTTGATTAGTAGCAAACATTGTTTTAAAGTACAAGAATCATGATTTTTTGGTTGATTGGTATATTGTTAAAGTGTAAAACCAATACAATTACAAAGAAAGTGTAGATACATAAAAGATGCAAAGTTATAATGTAGAAAACATTAGAGACAAAATGAGTTATGCTATTCACTTTTTGGCCACCTTGTCTAGGAAATGTTATGCATATGCATTTGAAAGTAGGTAGCAAAGTCATTCTCTAGTCTCCATTTTACCCCAAGTTTGTCTCCAAGTAAAATCCATCTCTTTCCAAAATTCAAAGGAACGTGGATACCTTTAAATTGTGAACATCCCCTTTTAATCAAGTTATGTACTTTACTAATGTTATCTCATCCACAACTTTCGAAAAGCAAATAGAAAAAAGTCTTTGTGTTAGAATCCTTTTTGTTCTGCCTTTATTTTCTACCGTAATAACCCCTTGAAAATTACCTGCCCAGTAAAAAACTATATTTTCAAGATTTCATAACTTCTTCGATAATAGTTTTCACGGTTAATAAAATATTTTAAGTTTGTTAATGTTCGATGCAATTTTAGTGTTAATTTGGAAATCTTTTAGTTATGTTCAATGCATAAAGTCCTCATGTTTGATTTTTTTTTTTTTTTTTTTTTGTTTTCTACATTAACCCCTTGAAGATCACAACCCAGTAAAAAAGCTACAATTTACCCGGTTCTCTCGGTTTAATTACCAAGATTGGTAATATTTTCAATGGT
Source organism: Deinandra increscens subsp. villosa (assembly GCA_039602395.1). Lineage (NCBI taxonomy): Eukaryota > Viridiplantae > Streptophyta > Magnoliopsida > Asterales > Asteraceae > Deinandra > Deinandra increscens. Next base: position 3,598,540 of record JBCNJP010000027.1, on the reverse strand, counting down.
TAATAATACTTTAAGAGTACATTTCGGTGTTAGGTCTTATGGTTTAGTTCAAATAACGATTTTAGTTTAAAAGTTTCAATTGCAGGAATTTTATTCTTATGGTTTTCAATTTGTCCCGATTAATTACATTTTCTTAACACCATCCAAATTTTATGTTAGTTTTTTTGTAAAAAGACCAAAATGCCCTTGTATAAAAAGACAGAAAAAAAAAGACATAACATCCAAATTTCATCTCTGTATAAACTAACAAAATTTTTTGAATGATGTTAATTGGGACAAATTAATAACTACAAAGATGAAATTAATGTAATTGAAACTTAAAAAACAAAACGTTATTTGTACTAAACAACATGGTTTTACCAAAGTTTACTCATACTTTTAAAATTAGTTAATGTTCAATCCAATTTTAGTATTAAAATTTGGTAATCTTGTAATTAATCAATATATGAAATCATATGCAATTATACATCTATGACTCTATGCGAATGTTCACCATGATCAATATACTTCTTTCACACTTGCACGATATATTATTTATAACTAAAGGTTTGCATAAAGTTTTACCCCCATCATTTTGACTTCAACTCCACACAAAGAAATCCTGACCTATAAATTCCCACATTCCCTCTTTAATCTTTATGATTAGTTATCAAACCACCTTCACATTCCCACAATGGCAGTTGATGTTTGTTCCTCCTATGAGCCCTTCATAAGCCCAAGAATCTCTTTCTCCCATGATCTCAACAACCAATCATCGGCGAAAACCGAGACCGTCACCTCCGCCATCGCGGACATCCACACCACCTTCGATTTCTGCATCGCCCCGAACCTTAAACTGACGCCAGTCACCTCCGCTGACGAGCTATTCTATAATGGTGTACTCCTCCCCACCCAAATCAAGAAACACGAAGCAGGCATTGTCGATAATGAAGTCGTTGATGTCCACCGAAAACGTCTCAAAGAACTTTTATCCGAAAACGAAGACGAACACGAAAAATCTTCATCTCGACCGTTTTGGAGGTTTACACGAACCACGAGCTTAAACTCGGGTAATGGTAATGGAACGGGACCAAAAAGGCTGCTTCGGTCTTTATCGTTAAAACGACTTTTACATAGTAACTCGACATCAAATCCGAGGGGAGATGAGGATACAAAGGTTATGAAAAAGTCGAATTCGCGAAAAGAGCCATTAGTGTCGTCAAGCTGTTTTAGTTCGGTTTCGGTTTCGGTTTATACTCCACCGGAACCTTTGGGTTGTAAGGGTAATGATTCCGGCCGGCGGACACTAACAAAGAAGGATTCCGGTGGTGGAATTCAGATCAATCCTGTTTTGAACATTCCATCGGCTTATAATAGGAACTTGTTTGGATATGGTTCGTTATTTTGTAAGGGTAAAACGATAAACAAAACCAAATAAATTATTGTTACTTGTAATGTTACTTTTCTTTGTACATATTTTGTTAACTTAATTACATGCATTAGACTATTATAGTGCTAAATCATTATTTAAACTAACCGAAACTAAGATGTAGACATGATATATTGAAGGTTAAGTTATTTAATTACTATTTTCTTTTCTTTTACGACTTTCAAAAATATGATAGTATTATAAAATTTTGAATATATCCGGTATAAATTTCATTTAAAATAAAGTTGTGTGTAACGATATACTACTCACCGATATGCAAACACACAAGTCATCAAAGTTGTTTCAAGATTTTGTTTTTTTACAGGTTTTTTTTTTTCTTTTTTTATTCTTGTTACACCTTGTAAAATATGACGATTATAAAAATTCAGATTTTCTGGTGTTGTAGCAACTTCATAAGATTTCATTGCCTTGATGTCTACTGTTTACACTGGCTCGGTTGTGTTGCTAAGGTGCGGTTAGATGACCTCAGAATACGTTGTCCGGTAAGAAATTCGGTTGCCTTGCTCCGGTAAGATGAGATTATGTATACCTGCACCGACCGATGAGCGGCTCTTCCGACTAGCTTATTACTACGGGAGGTTTACGGGTTTTAGTTTTCGGTTTTGTGGGTTTTATACCTCTTTGTAAATCCATTTTTGATTCATGCTCTGACCTGATGATGAATCACTGAGCCTGCCAGTGAGGCCAGATGACAAATCACTGAGCCCGCCGGTGAGGTGGCTCATCAGACCAATGTTCCTGTCGGCGATTTAGGTGTTTTCATTTTGGAGCTGTTGTGCCTCTTTGTCTACATATTTTTGGGTTCTATTGTTAAGGTTTTGTTAACCCTTTAGGGTTTTCTTTTTAGGGGTTGTTGTACCTCTTTGTATACCTGTTTCTTGATTCTCCTCTTATGTTTTTGTTAAACCTTAAGGGTTTATTTGCTGTTTTGGGTCTGTGACGATGTTCTAGGCTACATCTGAGATCCCATGTCTGTTGCTTACTATCTAACAATGTTGTAGGCTATGACGATGAGATTCTCATCATCCTCATCGTCATAGTCGTTTATTCTAGATGTATACCCTATAGGGTTTCTCTGTTTTTGGTATGCGATTACAAACTGCTATAACATTTTCCTCATGGGTTTCTATGGGTACCCACTTTCTTGGCAATATGATGATGGTTCATAGGTTGTGATGAAGAACCTAATTTGATCCATGTATTGGCGGGGCAATTGAAATGGTGGTGTGAGGTTAAATCCTATGTTTGCACCGCAACCAAGTTTGCAGCCACAATGGGCAAAGAATTCTGAGCATAATCACAAGTTTGCAATCCCGAGCAACACCCAAAATGTAACACGCATGGTTTTTAACCTCGTTCCATCTATTTTGTGTCCCATATGCATCAATAATATGGAATTCTTTCCATGTCTTTAGAGAATGTTTTGTGGCTTTCAGCCTTCTCACTGTGGATCTACGTTTCTAAATGGTTGGGTTTCTATGATTAGATTATGTCATTTTAGATAAGACCTCATGGAAAGTTCCATTGGGGCTATGAGGCTATTTCATGAAAGTTTAGTTTTAGTCTTGTGGAGATTTTAGAATGCTGGGGTTTACATACTTAGACGTTCACTAAAAAGTGTGGTTGACAAACAATTAGTAGAACAAAATGGATGTAAAGTTAAATTATAAGGGGAGGCGGTGTGGTTGGGTTACCGCTGGGCGGTTCCAAGGGGAGCCGGGCGGCTCAAAGGGGCAACCATACCGCCTTGGGCGGTTTCCCCCCATGGCTTCCGAATTTTTGGTCTATGCGGCACGAGGGAACCGGGGAGAGCCGCACCAACCCCCACTTGTTTTGTCTCATTTGTTTTTTCATGTTCCAAGGGGAGCCGCATGGCTCTTCTTGGCAACCATACCGGGTGTTGTGGCTTGATATGGCTTCAAAAACATCAAAATTGAGTTGGCACATGATGATTGGTTGGTGAGCATGGCTCCTTGAAGCCACAAGGCAACCATACCCCCTCCCCTAATGTTCTCAACTATCATACCTATAAAATGTGAAATTAGGCCTATCCTATAAAATGGTTGAAATAAATGCATCTCGTGTCAAAGTGGTCCTTGCTATAATAATTGCATGTCCCTTGACACTTTTGGAAGATTCAAGTGTTTTACGTTTTTTCCGTCTATTACAATTTCAACAAGTTTGACTTGGTTTTAGATTTCAATAGATTTCTTTATGATATATAGAAACATAACACAAATATGTGAAAACTGACAAATTATACGTAAAAACATACTTGTCAAACTCACACAACACATAAACGCAAGCACCCAGGGATGCAAGGCGATGCAGGTGCTCGCCTTGGTCTAGGCGTAGACTTCGATCCCCGTCAGGACAATTTTTGTGATCATGTAATTTCTCTAGAATAATATTAACTTTCTATACCTTTTATATATTTTTTGTGATCTAGTTCTTTTTGTTTCAAGAGTGCCTTTTTTCTTCCGACTAACGCATCGGCCACTTGCAAACCTTTTGTGGCCTTACACCTTTCACAACCATGCATACAAATGTAGGTATACGTTTACTGGTGACACATTATATCGATTTAACTTTTTTTGAACTTGCAAGGATGGTTAACTATTGGATGGGCCCACGTTTCCGTCCGTAAGCACCACTTAGGGACACACAAACATTCGTCGTGAAGGACAAGCTGATGCAATCTAATGACGACCACCCCCCTTGTTGCAGGTCGTCTAATAAGATAATAAATCATTATACTGTAAACATAACCATCTCAATAATCGTTAACGTTAAGTAGTTAAACTACAAAAATGTACACATGCACTTACCCATAACTCTTATTAGGATGATTCCTGAATCAATGCACATCTTAACTTTGAACAAGTTGAATGGTTCATTATAGAAATACCAACTTCTGCAGATTATAGCATTAGTAAATCCAAAGAAAATATATACTGTAACAGACAAACAAACTATCCATTATAAACTCATTAGAGAACTATTTATGGGATCTCGAAGGGTGTGAAGGAGACAAATCTTTCCTCTAACCCATGAGTAGGTAGAGAGGCTCCTTCTGGTACAATATAGTAAACCACGTAACATAGAATTTGACTAAGAATCAAAGCAATAACCCTTAGAAAGTACCTATATACCCCCTAACAAAAATCTATACGCCAAGACAACACTAAGGCAAGGGCTATGGCAAACAAAAAAAGAGAATATCAAGTATGAATGAGCAAAATTCTAAGACGGCATCTTGATCATTGCTAACTGCTATAATTCATAGATATCCAAAAACCTAGTGTAAACAAATGACCTTGTGTTTCACCGAGTTTGCCCTTCGCCCTCCTGAAAGGCGAAAACCATTTTACATGTAAACGAGTTCTGCAAACGAAAGTTCCATCAATACTAACTAATCATTCGAAGTAAAGATGTTAAAATAAGATCATATGACATTGGCATATAATAAAGTTACCGTGCACTCAAAATTGTAAATATCAAATACAAATGCTAAACGAAAAGTTGACTTTTTCTTTGAACAGGAAATAAGATAAAAATGGTAAAATAAGTTCAATTAAGAGCATTTGATCGTCAAATAGATGCTTTCTACAAATGCAGAAAAGAAAGTGCATACAGGTGTATGATACTAAATAAGAAAACTTAACTACATAGTGTCAAAAGATACTTACATATGAATATGTGATGCTTCCATTTGTGATGAATATATCAGTTTATTCAGCAATTGTCAACAATTAGATAGAAAAATTCCTTCAAACTTCAAGCATTTGGTTTGCCATTGCTACCTCTGCTTTAAACAGAACAAAATGTTAATAAAAAATGTTCTGAATAAACTAAACTGAATTTCAAAGATTGGTAATACAAAATGTTCTGTAATGAAAACCAGCCTACCTTTTTTGTATCAGAAACTCTATAAAGATCAGCATTTATCTCAGTTAACCACAGGCCCGGAAATAAAGTCTGCAAGACAAAAGTTATTATATACTAACAATGATCATAAATAAAATCCCCAATCTGCTCTGTACATCAGTAGGTTCGCAAACTATATGAAATGTTGCAAATCAATCACTCTCTAATCCATTACATAGTTTAGTTATTGAAGAACAAATGTATTTATTTCTCATTACAAACAAAGTTTTCAAAGAAATGCAAATTAAAAGCCAATACAATTTGAAGGAATCAAGTGGTTATAAATTATAATCAGAAGGCACTGTGTATAATGAGTTTCAACTCGGTAACTACTATGAAATTGAGCACAAATTGGTACTAAAAGCGAATCAAATCAATGATGATTGAAATACTTACATCCAATTGATTCTGTATGGATTTAGGCCGCTTCTTCGGCTTCCGCGCCAACCTCCGCCCTCCCATATCCTCGAAATCCTTCTCCATCTCCCGCCGTGAAAGCGGAACGGAAAACTTTGCCCTAACCCTATCTCTCTTCTCAATTCCATCACCGCCTCCACATCCGCTACTATTGACTGCATCGGAAGTCAATGGCGGTTTCAATTGCTCCTCCGCATGAAGCTCCTTTTTGAAATTGAGAATTATCTTCTCCCAATTCGCCTCCGTGTCGCCGTATTTAGCCTTCAGTTGAAGTACTAATCCGTCAACCATCGCCGTCGTTGGAGGCCAACGCTTCAAATGCTTCTCGACGGCGGAATCGCCGGCGACTTCTAGCGGATTCGCATTGGTGATGGTGCATTTAGAGAGATTCAATTGAGAAGGGAATTTGGAAGACGGCATCGTGGAATTGCTGAATATCTACGATTTCGCTTCCTCCGGTTGATCTAAAAAGGTAACCAATAACCTTCAAGGAATTACATTTTGGGCCCCTTAACTTTATACACACTCCGCTTTGCCCCAAAGTTTTAGCTTCCAGTTTACCGAATAACAATGGCCCTGCCCTGAATAGCCCTTTTTGCGTTATTGGGCCATGTGGTCCAATAGTGGGTATTCGTTTTTTTTTTTGGAAAATTAGAATTAAATAATCTCATCTTTGAGGTATTGGTCAAGAATAATCCCACTTTTCAATGTAACCCACAACGGTCCCAACTTTTCACTTAATTATTTAGAATGGTCTCGCCGTTTAAAAAACTAACACCGTTAGTTTTTAATCTTACATGGCGCTGATGTGGCGTTGACTTGTATTTTCTTTTTATTTTTTTATTTTATTTAATCACCTGAAGTGGCTGAGTGGTTCGGTGGCATATCCTCCATTGCTTTAATTGTTTCAAGATCCGGGACCTTGCCAGCAGTATGAATCCAAAGCCGACCTTCAAAAATTCATTTATTTAACACAAACAAAAATCAACAGCAATTTCATTGTTTCATCTACAATTTTTAGGAAGCACTAATCAAACTTAAAAAGGTCACATTATGGATCACTCAGCAAGAATTCTTTCGACTACAGGTAAGCAATTTGATTCACGTAACCGATTTATTCACAATCGAAGAGAAAGACATTTAATCTTTTCACACAACCACTTTTACTGTCTCAAAATCCAAATTCTCAACGCAAACTAATTTGGTTAAATACAGCAAAATTGAAAATGATTTAGAATGTTGTACAAAAGAATAAGCATCCACAGCAATAGATACTGTTCAAAAATCAAATTCAACGAACGAAACAAGCTTTGGAAATTTGTGAGTACCTGTAAGTGGGGAAGGCCAAGATCTACCTTCGATACGCTTGATACCATAGACGAGCAGAGAAGCCCAGGGCTGATGCATCGTCAGGCAAGGATTGGTGTAATTTACGTTCCTGCTTCCCATCGATTGTGTCTGTGATCTTCTGGGATCGAAAGATTCGTTCTAGGGTTTGTTAGTGATGTGGCTAAGTGACTGGCTTTTTAGGTGATTAAATAAAATAAAAAAATAAAAAAAAATACAAGTCAACGCCATGTCAGCGCCACGTAAGATTAAAAACTAACGGTGGTAGTTTTTTAAACGGCGGGACCATTCTAAATAATTAAGTGAAAAGTTGGGACCGTTGTGGGTTATATTGAAAAGTGGGATTATTCTTGGCCAATACTCAAAAGTTGGGATTATTTAATTCCAATTTTCCTTTTTTTTTAATTGTTTTGAAAAATATTGCTATATAGTTGTTAATAGATCGTGATATATGTAAATCACTTAAACATATACTTGAAATAATGACGCACGGACTAGTGAAATCATGACTGATACAGTGATGAAATATCCCATTTTTTTTTACTTAATTTTCCTTTTACGAGAAAGATATACATTGGTTAATTTTATATTATCTTAAATCTGTCAAAATATTCAATGAGGCCGTAAGTGCAGAGGATGCTGACTGTGACCTGCAACAAAGTAAGGAAACACACCGCTACACTTTATATTGGGCATCGCAGTTTTGGATTTCTACCCATATGTGTTTCCAAAAGAAAAGACATCAAAATTGAGAACTTCCAATGAAATATAATAGTTACACAACACAAGACCATTAGGGAAGTGATATCTTCAACAAATTTGATTCAAGTTTGATTAGTCTTTAACAAGAAAGCTATAGTTCACAAAACACCAAGACAAATAACCTCAATAAGTTCCATACTTGTATCTAAAGACTTAATATACACCTTCTTACATTTAATTCAATAATGTAAAGTTAAAAAGATTAGTGTGATTATTCATTTATTTGTGTTTGGAGATAGAATGATACATTATCCATTTGACAAGCGGCGTGAATTGGACATTTAAACATCTATGCTAATAATGCATAAATGAGACTATTTTTCACTTGCTCGACATAGGTCTTCAAAGCCGAGAGCTTGTTTAATTCGGCCTAAGTTAGTGTATGTTCTTTTTTAGTTCTTCTGACATAATCCACCTTTTCCCACTAATTTTTCGTTTTCCATTAGTTTATGTTCATAACTGAACTTGTTTATGTTCGATTACATATACTGATATACTCATTCAAATAAGTTGAGTCCAATCCTTTCAAAACCATGGGCCTAGTCCATTTCAGATTTTTTAAGCGTCGGCCCATGCCCTTTTAATCCATTTTGTTTTTCTCTTGGCTAACAAAATTTTATTACGGTTAGCAAGAAACTAAAACGGAAAAACGGAAAAAACAAACAATACCATGAACATGATGATTTAAACTCTCACTAGTTTAATAGAAGCAATCATCATGTAACTAGGCTACAAGACTATAAACATAAGCCTCAGTTGTTGATGATATTTTATTCGTTTACAAATTACGAGTCTACACTCAAATAATATCAAATCAATATGGGATGAAAGTGTATGGAACCAACTTAAAGGTTGCTTGAGTAGGAAGTAAAGTAGTGGAGTATAACCATGCATGAAAAAAAAAGTCAAAAAGTATTTGTCTAAAGCAAAGGGAAAGACGTCGGTTTTTCAAAATACATATGAAATGATCAAAGCAATCCATCTTTTGGGTGACAACACTCGATTTATGGCAGCCATAATGGGATCCTAGGTTTAACCTTTCACATTGTTGTTGATCCAAAACTACAAAGGTCAAATAGTATTCGTTTCCTATTTTATATTTCAACAATTCCTAAACTTTTAAAGTAAAAGTAGATATGCATCTTATAAGATTTAAATTCCTAACTTTTTAATTAACTTTTTAATTATAAGGTATGCATCTTAATCATCAAGTTGTTCCTTTAAATACTATCGTTGAGAATAGATCGATAGTGTCTATCTATGTGATACTTTTTAGTTGTTTAACAACCAATATTGTTATTAAGAAACATATATTTTTTTTGGAACGACAAAATTTTATATTAAAACTTAAAAGGGTTGTAAAAACATAACCCAACAAACGAGAATTACACGTAGAGGAGATGGTTGTTTTGTAGTGACTCTCTCCAATTAATTCGAAGTTTCTTATTTTTACTCGCAAAACACAAAAACGACATTTGTTTGATTAAATCAGTTATGTAATCCTTCAAATCAATTGCGTTGAAAATAGCCCCGTCCCTCAAGAAGCATCTTTTTCTTGTGTAGTTAACATTGATTTAACAACTTATAGACCAAATACAACCTGCCATAAGTTTTCATACATCAAATACCATCATATATATAGACATATATGACGTATCATGTATGTGACATTCAATACAAAACTAATTTAGATATAGATAGATTATTTAGTTTCGGTGGTGGCAATATATCTATGTATTAGTGAATAGTCCCTTTCATAGCGGGTATCTAGCTAGCTAGGTGTTATTAATTTATTATTAAACCAAAGAAAACACGACAATTGACATATGAATACTAGTGTTTATATAACTGGATAACCAACAACACATTTAGGAACAAGCAGGAACATGAACGGTCGTGTTGATAGACATCTTTATCCATACGTTTGGAATTTGGGAGAGTACAACACTAACTAGAACTTCTTTTCTCTAACCAATTAAAACTATGATAATAATATTAATAACACTTATTATACAAACTAACTTTTATATAATTAAATGATATTGAAGTTATATGAAAAAGAAAGAAAAAAAACATAATATTCATTATATATCCAAAATCATCATTAAATATATAAGTATTAAAAATATCAATTAATTATGTTGCAACTAGCTTGTTTGATTTATTAGATCCATTTTTATTTGTTTTGTAGGACAAGCTTCTAAATAAAGTTAGTTGAGTTGTTGTTCTTTCATAAATAAAGTAAGTTGAGGGGTTGTTCCGGTGAAAAAATATATATATATCGTCGTACAATCAACGTGAAACAACTCTTATATTTTACAATGGTTTTAATCCATAACATATTCTTTGCTTTTCTGAGTATTCTTATCTGTAACATATTTAATTTTAGAATTTTATTAGTAATTTCGAAAAGAAAAAAAAAAGAGAGAGATTTTAATCTTTTTGTTTGTTGATATAAATTGAGTATATTACTAATTTCGGCACACGTTATTTTGAATATAATATGTTACTAAAGTGATTAATTTGAAGTAAATAAATAAATAAATCAGAATTTACAAGATCCGAGCGGGTAAAAATTCGACAACGGCTTCTCACAACCGAGCTAACAGTGAAGCCGGATAGATGTGATCTTTTCCCATACTAAACTAAAACCACAACGGAGCCGACGCAAGCCGGCGGCTGAAGCCGATGCGTGGCTAGCTGACTAATCAAAGGCTCAGATGCAAATCAAGCCCAAATGGATCATCAAATCCGGACCCACCACCCCCTTCCGAAAACCTACTCAACGACGGCACATCTTCATGATAGGCCCGGTTATTGGGCCGCGGCCCAACATTCATCATCATCGACGACTCCCCTGTACTGCCGGCGTAGGACAACGATCCTGGTCCTCTCCCTCCGGACGGCGAGGATGAACCCGACGGCAAAACACACCCGTGCGACACGTGGAACGCCGGGGCGGCGCGTGGGACGTAGACCCACGACGGCGAGGCGACGGCGGAAGAGGGGATCACCATCGGACCGGTCTGGTTGAAGAGGTGCGGCGGCGGAGCGAAGGCGGAGATGATAGGGTTTCGGATGTATGAAACGGCGGCGTTTCGAGTGGCTTGCATTTGTGCACGCTTTAATTGTTGGCGTTCTTTCTTGTGGGCGTTTTGGTGGCCACCCAAAGCTTGTGAGTTAGCGAACTCACGGCAGCAGTACTGACACTCGTATTTCCGGCCGTCGGAGGTGGGGAAACAATGGCCGGAATCCAAAGATTCCGATGGTGTTTTGGTGGATGATTCAACTTCTTCATCCTCGTAGACATTAAAACCGAAAATCTTTAAACTTGTTGTTGTGTTGTTTGTGGGCTTTGATTGATAGTGATCAATTTCCGCCATATTGTACATATATATAAATATGTATATATATATGCAAGACTTCTTGTGTGTATAGTATAATAGAGTAGAAATATGGTTAGATGTTTAGAGAGAGAAAGAACATGGGATGTGTGTACTAGTACCAGGAGAGATCTTGCATGGATGGTGGTATTTATAAGGTTTTTTTTAGAGAGAGAGAGAGAGAAAGAAAGAGAGATGGTTGGGCACATACCAAGAAGGAAGAAAAGGTGCTTGTGAATTTAGGAAGAGGAACCAAAAACACTACACATGGTCCCACATTAGATGCACTTGTCTATTGGGAATCCACTTCCTCATTCTGTATATATACATGCACTGATACACATACATATATACATCTTCATATGGAAATATGAAACTAAAAAGGGTTGGGTTATTTGCATTTCCATTTGAATGACTATACGATTTGTATAAACTATATAAATCAAATAGTTTTGTTTCTTTAAGGATATGTGGTATAGGTGTGTGGGTTGGGGCATGAGCCACACTCATGTCGTGAAACACCACCCTTACATGGCATGAGTGGATGCGTATATGAGTTTGGAGGCGTGGGTTTTCTCACACTATTGAAGATAAGGTATGGGTTTGGAGAGGAGAAAAATAGGTTTCTACCTAGTGCATAAATGCTTGTACTCAACTCACATGGGTATACCCCTTCCTTTTGAATTCTCTTTTGAGTTAAGTCATTGTCTACGTGATAGAACTCTTATCCTCAATTAACAATCGGTATACCTCGTGCCCTAAACAAAAGTTGCATGTTGTCAAATCATTCAGACGCACTACATATATGACTCGGCTCGTATGTAATGAACGATATGGCTGGGTCGTATATATAGAATGACATATACGAGTCGTATAGAACCTACACGAGCCATGTACTTTTTAGTGTTATTCATTGTGTGCGAATAATTTCAAACAATAAGGCGTGTCACTTATTTGAATCGGCACAATATTTCGCGAATTACATAACATTATTCGGTATGTTTGTCTGGAATACTATACAAGAGACGATAAATTCATCTTTTTATTGAATTCTCTGAACACATCTTAATTACATAACAACGATAATAGGTTTACTAATTCAAAAATAGTTAGCGGTGACAAGTTTTAATCGTGAATCTTCGAACGACGTATCTATGTTTTCCACCAATGAGGTATAAGACTTGTTTTATTGTTTGTATTATATACGTGATCATATCTTCATTAATTTTATATGATTTGTTTCAAGTATTCAAATCTGAGAAAGAATTTAAGATCCATGTAAAAGAGACGAGACCTAGAAACCTTGTGCATCTATACGACTCGTATAAATATGATTCACAGACAAAAACTGAAACTACTGTAAAAGTTCATTTAACTTAAATCTATATGAGTCATATGACACCTAAACGATTCGTATAGATGTTAGAAAGTCCGAATACCTATCGGTATGTTACAAATAGCAAGAGCTGACTAAAAAGCATACTAGCTCAATCACAAAATGTTATAATTATAATTTTTAACCTTTTAAGGGTCAAAAGTAAAATTATATAGTTATATAAACTCAACTAAAATAGAAAGAACAAAAGCACGTTGTTATAACTAAATGTCATTCCATCAATTTAATCACAACCATTAATTATTTGTTAATAACAAATCTAATAACTCATTTTTTTCTCAAACTTTCTTAAATTAAAAGAGTTCTTAAAATAACTTATTCCTTATTATATATACATGTGATAAAGAATTATTATTATATGTATAGTATAAACATATATGTAATTATTCATATCTTATAAGCGCTTGTTATACATATGTGTAATATATTTTGGATGTATATGATAAATTATTCATCCAAGAACCTGATTATTCATATTACATATGTAATATGTAATATAAACAAATATGAAATTGCTAATCAAAAAACTCAAAACGTAAAAATTAAGTAGATTCTTTTTATATACAACAAGTCTAATTTAAATCCAATCAATGATGTTAGAGGTGAGTGATATGAAAGTAAAAAAGATTATAACATAGTTGGTGGGTTAACGTTGGGAGATAAATTAGTTAGTTTTAATTAAGGTAGTGGACATGAAACATGATCTAGTTGGATACCATAATAAAAAGGGATGTCATAAGTAAAAGTCTATATAATTATATTATTTTACAAGATGTATTACTGGTCAACATTTTGAATTTAATTATATAACTGTTAATTAGATGATTTAATTGGTTTTTATTTTATAGAATAAATAAATAATGGATTGTGGGTAGAAATATCCAAATTTGAACGGGTGAAATAAAAGAAGGAAAGGTTTAAGTTAAAGAATGTGATGCATGTGATTGTTGTAGTGTTGTTGAACTATATATCAAGTGAGTGATTGATTTCAAAACTGTACAAGTTTCATGCTGTTCAACTTACTGTCTTACTACTACTTCTCAAGAGTTAGTTGGTCACTGATTTGGTTATAGTTCTTTAACCTTTTCAAATCCGGTTTCTTTTCGCAATCTAGAATGACTAGTTTAGTTTTCGAACCAGTTTGGTTTGATCTGGTTTAAAACTTTAGAGTTTTTTTTTATAACTTGTCCCGGTATTTGTGATTACGACGACCTGGAGGGTGTTTGGGATTGTCTTTTTAAACTTACATGTGTTTTTGAGCAAAAATGCTTATTAAAATATTGCTTTTCAATAAATATTTGGTTTAGCTTTTGTGGTGGTAAAAACAAATAAGTCAGTAAGTTGTTTTTCAAAGAATGTGTAATTTAGCTTTTATATGTAAAATGATCAAAAATGGATTATGTGAGTAGGATGTTAGGTGGGGTATAAAGTTAAATGATGGTATTATGATAATTATACATCAAAAAGCCAAAAACACTACCAAAAGACATAATATTGTGTTTTTAATAGTTTTTGACTATTTACAAAAAACTAAATGAATAACAGTTTTTAGTTAGTTACTGAAAGATTATTTCTAACTTATTGATTTTTAAATAGCTAATAAGTTAACAAGTCATTCCTAAACTCAATTCCAAACATTTTATCAGTCAATAGTTGTTTGGGTTAACAATAACTGGTTATGTGGTAACACAAATTATTTAATTTGTGACTTATTTAGGAAAAACGTACCCCTTCGTTAATGTATTATAAAAATGAGCAAGACAATACCTCCAATCTAAATTAGATCAGAATCTTGTATAGAGTTGGTTTAAATAAAAAATAAATAAATTATAAAATAATAAATAATAAAATATAAAAGAAACGAGAGATGTAAGTAAGGAAAGAGTTAAAATAGAGCGTCGGTCGAACTTAATAAGTCTTAAAATGGAGCCCATGTTTCACCATCATATCCATCTTCGTATCTACATGTTTACCTAATAATTATTAATAATACTTGCTCTAGATGATTTCGACCCGATCTAGACTTATTTAACATTTAAAAGAACGATATATATGAATTATTAAGCGTTAAAAGAGAACCCTAGGAATATAAATGGAATGAATGTTTAATAAATCATTTGATCAGAAATTTTTATGCTCATTTAATTAATAAATGAATAATCATCAATTATTTTCTAATTTATTTGTTTAAGAAGATTTTTTTTATTCGATCATTTACGTTTGTCTATTTACATATTTATGACGTATAATATTTCTTTAAAACAATAGCGTATAAATTTATTAAAGTTTAAAAATATAAGGAACTATAAAAAAAAAAGTCAACAAAATTAGATGAGTGGCTAATATCACTTGTTATATTTTTCACCAAAGGGGCTTTCACCTAGTATCATCTTGGTGTTTAATAAGTGTTTGTCTTTACAAATGGTAATGGTTTGATCCTTGAGATAAAAAAATTTGCCGTTAAAGAAACTATGTTATATTTCTCAATTTTAATACATTTTGTATTTGATGATATTTAAGATTTGAGGATACAATTTAGCATTGCGCTCTTGGTTCAATGACATAAAAAACGATGATTAGAAATTAGAGCTTCTTGAGGTCAAAGAGTAATGTGTTAGAAACTTAGAATGAGTAATGCGTTAGAAACTTAGAATGAGGGTTCTATCCCGACTTCAAAAGTTTTTTCTAGAATGATTGATTTCTTCAGCCACGATAAAATAAAGTTAATGTGACTGATATACAAGTTTTCAGTTTTTTTTTCAAAAACGTACCAATTAATCGAGTCTTACTAATAAAAAAAACGCAAAAAAAATATAGGGATATATCCACATTTAAATTGATAGGATGATACAACTAGAAGCATGTGTGGGTATGCCAAGTATGGAAAGATGTAAGAGATACATAGTATTTGGATTGGTTGGGTTATGTTCAGGTGGTGTTGGACCCACATTACATGAAATGTAAGTTTTGGTTTGCGTGATTGACGTTGAGATGTAGGAGGGATGGAATTTAATAAGGTTTGCCAAAATCTCCCGAATCTTACTCCAACATCACACACTTTATATTTCCCTTTTATTTTTGGTTATGCATCAATCAAACAAGGAAAAACTACTTCAAAGACTTCACTAAAACTCCAAACATGACCCACCTTTGCTCCCTCCTCTCCTTTCCTTTTTCAAACTTTATTTTTGCAACTAAAATTCATATATTTATTAGAGCACTCATTATCCTTATTTGTTTATGTTAATCTTATAATTTAACTACAATTTTTATAGAGAAAGTAGGTTAGAGCATGAGGCCTCCTGAAGTCATAATTTTCATCGTGATTCTGGATGGTTTTCAATAGTGATGGGTTTTTCTCCTGGATTAGTAAAATATTGATGGTGTGGTTGATATACGAGCTTTCGTTGATCGGAAACGTGCTAGCCAATCGGCTTTAGCCGTTTGAAAAATTAAATAATACTTATTTATTTCCTTTTTTATTATTTTTTTCTTTCTACCACTTACTTCCCACTCTTAATAATTTAAAATATACTAAATTACAAAAATCATCCTTTATGTTTACTGATAATTTCAGGTATCATCATTTATGTTTAAAAAGAGCCAATATTATCCTTTATGTAAATGGTATTGTATTTTTATCACTTAGCCTAACTTCTGTTTATTATTTCTATTAAGTCTAAATCACAATTATTATTTCTATTAAGTCTAAATCACAAGGACTATTAGTGTATATTATTATAAAGATTTAGCCTACTTTGTAATATCATCCTTATGTTTAGTTTATATGTTTATTTAAATTAAAAAATAAAATAAAAATAATAATCGTGCAGCGACAAGATGGAGGTTATCATATATGGTTGGTTAGGGAGGGGGGAGTGGTAGAATTTTAAAGTAGAATAAGTTGGGGATTAACCAATTGGAGTGTACCACGCAGGAGAATAGTAAGGATTATGAAGAGTTCTAGGTTAATATATTTTAATGTTTTTATTTATTTGTTTTTGTAATTTATATACTAAAATACAATAAGTTTTTTATAAAACACCACATTTATTAATAAATATTTGATTTTTTTAACCACCTAACCTAAATAATAATACATACATACAAAAGACAATAAATTGTCTTTTTATTTTCAACCCACAAACCCCCCACACCCCCCCCCCCCCCCCCCCCCCCCCCACAGTTAATGTGTCGAGAGAGAGAGAGCAGAAAGGAAAGAAAAAAAAGGTGATCAATTCCGACTAGGGCGGTGGCGGTGGGGCTTGTGAGCTCCGGCGAACCTCTCGCCTTTCCCTCTCTTCTATACAACAATAGCAACAACGCCAGCCGACTCACCCTCTCTGTTTAAACCTGCCGGCGACCTCGAGCCATGAACGCCGGTAGGGGTGTGCAAACGGGTTTTACCCGTCATACCCGTACCCAAACCGTACCAAACCCATACCCGTTTAAGCCAATAGAGTGAACCCGTACCCGTACTTTTATTTACAGGGTTTAAGTGGGTCTAGACCCGTAGGGTTTGCGGGTATTCGGGTCTTCACCCGTACCCGTTAGATAAGATTCGTTTTAACTCGGTACGAGTATGTCATCACACATCCACAGGTTAAAATG
>JBCNJP010000027.1:3551268-3576268 GCA_039602395.1 Deinandra increscens subsp. villosa | reverse complement strand
AGGTTCAAATGAGAACTTTTTCTTTTGAGAACTTTTGAGACCTAAATCTCAACCACAAATTTCAGGGGGACCAATACAATTCATGGGAGGGGGGATACATGTAAATTAACTTGTGGCTCAAATTAGTTCTTTTTACTTCTCAAATCAAATTGGTTCTCAAATGATTTTCTCCTTATATATATATACTTAAATATTTATTTATTAAATATATAATATACTTAAATATTTAATTATTAATAAAATATAAAAGAATTAAATATTTATTTAGTTTAAGGGTAAATAAAAATAATATAATATAAAAAGACATATGTAATTATTACATCATTATTAAATGATTGATACGTTTAAGAAAACATTAAAAATATAGAAAATTTGATCAACATCTTAATATATTTAGTATAGTAGCACCCAACTAAAAATCGTACTGAATAATATTCTTGTTATTGGAAATTTTCATTAGTAGGTTTGACAAGAGATTGGATGTGGTGGGTCTGATCCAGAGATGTCCGAATGGGGTTCGATGGGGGGGTGATGCTTCGGGGACTTTTTCTGTAGCCAACGTCCGGGGTTTGATGAATTGGTTTAGTCGTTCGGAAGGAATTGTCATGCCTTGGAACAAGCTTGTTCCAAATAAAGTTAATATCCTTTTTTGGCGTACGTTGAAAGATCGGATTGCAACTAAAGAAGCTCTTTCCAAAAGAAGGATTTTTATTAACGACCCTCTTTGTCAACTTTGCTGTGAGGAGCTCGAGACGGTGTTTCACATCATGTTTGGGTGTAGTGTAGCGGCCAAAGTGTGGGAGTTGGTGGCGGATTGGGTTAAAGTCCCTCCGATCTTTGCGTTTGATCTTGCAGATCTTCTTATGATCGTTGAAGAATCCCGGTTTGATCGAAAGGCTAAGATGATTTTCTTCGCGATCATCCTTACTTCGTGTTGGTGCATTTGGTGTTCGCGCAATAAAGCTACCTTTGAAGGGATCAAACCTAATGCGATGGTGATGTTTAAAGATATTAAATGTATGAGTTTTATGTGGGTTAAACATAGGGGAAGATGGGCTAGTTTATCTTGGGAAGAGTGGGATAATTTTACGATGTAATTCCCCTCTTGTCGTTGGTTGTATGTTTGATGCCCTTTTTCGGCTTCTTGCTGGGGGCTTGTTAATGTGATTTCGCTGTTCAAAAAAAAAGGTTTGACAAGAGATGGTTTGTGGGACCTAGTAATTAGCACAAATGGTGAAAAGTTGAGTTCCCTAGCATGGCTCCTAGGGGACCTGAAATCATGGAAGTAGATTTGAAGACTTAAATTAGGATTCTCCATAACATTAATTAAAACCTAATTTTCACCCTTCTTCAACTTTTGCATTATTATTATCATACATACATGTGATGGTTTGTGTTTATTGATCAACCAACCACATAAATGTGAAAAGGGATCGCGAATGATCCTTAGTTCAAGTGATTTAAGTTAGACACCCAAAGATATTAAAACGAGAAGCTTTTGGGTTCAAGTTTCATATGTGACGAAAAATAGGAGTTCAAGGTTGATTAGGGGGTTTTCTCACTTATGGTGGGTTTCCTTCTGATTGTGCTCTTCGGGTCCTATACTCGAGGAATGGAAATGATCGGGTGGGTCAGTGGTCCATCAGTGATCCAAATTGTCCATTAAAAATGACCTTAATTAGGGTTTTAATGAAGTTTTGTGTTAGGGAAAGGAAGTCGACACGGCAGGCCGGGCGAGGCACGACTCGACAAGGCTAGCATGGCTAATATGATATCGTGGTGACCAATGTCTCACCCAACTCAGTAATGTTGCAACAAAGACATTAGAGTGAGAGTGATGCGCCTAAATGGATTCTTCAAATTCTTGACGTGATCTAGAATATAAAAAATATTTCATTTGATTAATCAACCTATAAATACATTCACAATTTACAAATTTCTTACAACAAAATTATTCAAATCTCTACATACTCTTCTTCAGTTTCTTCACACTTTTATTCGAAAAATGAATTCTTCATCCAACCGTTGACACGGATAAAAAGCAGGATCGAGCCGTGTAAAAGAGAAAATAATGCTCACAACACGACTTGTCATTCATTTAAGCCCTGATGCGAAAACCGTTTGCACTGATGCTCACAACTACGTTTGAGGCTCGAAAAACAAAAATAATAATTTCTTATGGTTAGTAATATGTAGCAAATTCGTAGGAGTTTCTTACACAATTCCTACACATTTCCTACGACCGAAAATTATTAATCGATTATGTAGCCCCAGACGTTGCTTTTTACACTCCATCTATTGTCTAACTTCGCTGTATGTGAAATACTTATATTTCACCAACTTACACATATTAAACTGATACATATATATGTGTGTGCATCATTAGAGTTATAATCATAGAACTATAACATTTTGTTATAATTTAGCGAGTTATGAGAGTACACATGTATGTGGGGTATATGTAGTATATGTATAAGTTGGTGAAATGAAAATACTCCACATATAATGAAGTTGTATAAAAGATAGATTGAAAAAAAAAACCGTCCTTTGAGGCTGGAGAAACAAAAAATAATTTATAATGGTTGGTAAGTCGTTGCAAATTCGTAGCAGTATCTTACCCATTTCCTACGCATCCTATGACCAAAAATTATAACCATTGAGGTTGAACGATTATATGTATGAGAAACCATCAGTTGAAATTCTATTATCATAACACAGTTGTTGCTAATGACCAGTTACCATTGATGGCTCGTTACCACCGATCAATTACTACTATTGGACTAAGTTGCTATTGATGGTCATTTACTACTAACGACTATTTTAGTGATGAACCAGGTTGCTACTAATCAGTAGTGTAGCTTACTATTGACAATTAACTCGATCATTGCCACTGCTTTGCCTCTTGAATTGAGTTGTCCTCAAATCCCACTAAGAGGTCAGTGTAACATTAGAGCTTTCCTTGGCCTGGGGTGCTTCACCCTTTACACTCTAAGGTTTCTTTCTAAGGTTTCTTGATGTCAAAATTAAAATAGTGTATATGAAAAATCTCCTAATCCATATTAAAGTATAATATGAATTATTCTGAATCTCGATTAATCAAAATGGTGAAGACACTATTTCTATAGTTTAAAATGTAAACATTTTGAAAAGAAAAGTATAAAAGCCAATGGAAAATGACTATTTAACCATATGTTTGTGGACGATTAATATATAATAAAACATCTTGATCTTCAAAACAAATGTTGTGTTTAGGAGAGCCCAAATGAAAGCACATGGTTTCACCCCATTGATGAAGGGAAACACATGTGAATGGTGGCATCATCCTTCCATGGTGGGGTCTACATATAGCGTATTGATTGGTCACATATGGGACCCACAAATGGAATCGGGACCCACATGAACTAACCTCCTTGTTTGGAATTTTAAGTAGGGACTAGGGACATGACTAATTAGCATTTTGTCCAATCAAAGTTTTACATGTCATCAAGAATTTTCTATAAACAAATGGATTGTAATGGTTTCCATCCCATTTCTGAAAAGAAATTAATCAAATACTATTAAACACTTTTAAAGGCCATTAATCATGCTTACTTTGTGGATGTGATTGAAATTGATGCCTATATTATCACCATAAGATTGCCTAAATCTCCATGTGCCCCACCAAGTTGTGCTTTTACAAAGACAAATACAAACCAATCAAAATCATAATAAAACACCATTTAAATTTCAAACTAATGTTTTCAAACCCGAATAGGTATAGTTTTTAAATTTTAACGGTTGAAAGGTAGTTTTAACCATTTAACAGTTTAACTAGTCGGTTTGATCTTTTAAACTCGGCTGCACGGCCACAAGCATCGATTAATAACCGTTTTATCCGGTTCTCGTAAAACCGATTGTTTCACTTGGTTCATATCCATTATATTGTAACTGAATTGTTGATGGGAGTGATTTGTATTATTTTCATCTTAAAGGGTTCTAACTTCATTTTGTGTAATTTGATAAACTTCTAGTTAAATACTAAGTACAATTTAAAAACACAATATATTCAAGAATCTTGTCAAAGAAATCACTACCAAGTGTCATTTACTTAACAATTTAGAAAATAGTGGAAAGATATTAGAACATTTATGGATGTAAATTAATCAAAAACTTTATGTTTGACTAAAATTAAAATCAGAAACTAATTATGCATCATACCTTGATTGTAATATTATATTTATGAAATCAAAATGATATCCCACATCATGATACAACTCCATTAACTTTCCAACCAATCTTTTTGATACCCAATAGCTTTGAAAGAGTCCAAAAAGATAAACCATCCAAATAGATGACTTAGTTTTCAAGTTGTAATCTCCCTTTTTGGATATGTCTAAGGAAAATAATCACAAAGTATTCCAAACAATGTGGGTATGACTAATAAGTCCTTCCATGTATTCCAAGTGACACCACCTACTTCTCTCCTTTTTCTTTAAATAAATAAATAATATAGAAGATGGAGGAAGTTAACTTTAAGTCATGTGAACTTTAAAATGTCTTATCATTGTCTTTTTGTGTATGTGAAAGTGAAGATGAAGGAAGGCCGACATGACTATCCGTGAAAATAACCCTATTTCACGGGAGTTATGTAACATGTCTTTTGTATGACACATTTGCATGTGTGTGTGTGTATATACACGTGTGTGTGCGTGTGTGTGTTGTGTGTGTGCGTGTGTGTTGTTTAGAGAGTGAGTTAGAAAGGAGAAAAATGGTTTAGAGTTATGTATGAAAAGAAAAAAGGAAAAAATAAGGGATATATTTTATTAACAGTTATTAATAATATAAAATATGAAAGAATGGTGATAGAAAGAAATTACAATTAAATGAAATGTAGCAAAGTAGATTAGATCTTAGACTTTATAAAAACAATATGAGGATTGGGTAGACTTGGTCAATTGGCAAATGAGACACATTGAAAGTGGTTTTGGGTTGGGGGGCTTTCCCATTAAATTAACACATAGACGGCCACATACACACCACATGACATGTAAACCATAAGCCTTTAGTTGGACTTTTGTTTTGTGGGGGACATCTCACTAGCTTAAATATATATATATATATATACTGGACATCAATCGGTCGTTGTGTGTAAACAAATAAAAGGAAAAAAACAACTTAACTAATACATGATTAGTATCATGAAGAGTTTCATATATGCGTAGAATTCATGATAAAAATATTTAGTGTTGAAAGAAGTTCTTGAAATATTGCTATCAGTTTGATACGATGCATACGAAATATTTGATATATGTCCAACTGATATTATTACTACATCATATTATAATATATTAAAAATTAGAGAAATTGAATTTTAATTATCTAGAATTATTACTTCATAGTTGATAACAATCTACGTTATTAGTTCAGTCAATAGTATTCTTAGTTTTTCTTTTTATAGTGAAGGGCAATCTCAATATATAGCAGATCATCGAATATTTATACTTGACTTTCACTTATTTTTGCATGTAAATCAAGTACAAATGTATAATAATTATGCTATTAGTATTACCATTGACGACAAACGTAGAAGTTGTAGTGTGTTATCGACCAAACTGACAATATATATTATATATTATCGATCAATTAGTATTATTAAATTTTAATTTTTAAAATTTAATTTGCCTAAAAATAATGGTAAGCAGTACCATCATTATCACTCTACTTATTATATTTTGTTTTATTTTTATTATCCCCAATTATTGTCACTAACCGATAATAATCTCATATTTGTTCTATAATAAACATAACATTTTGACTATTGGAAAATAACACATCTCCGTTAAAAAAGTTAACTTTCTTATGAATGCGCATCACAGTAGCGTCTTACGTGACGTGTTTTTCTCAAACACATAGGTTTTTTGAGGATTTTTGTATGTTTTGATGTTGTAAAGAAATTTTTGTTGTTCGGTTGTAGAAGAAAGTCGTGTTTGGATAGTTGTATTCTGAAGTTTTTTATTCACAACATCAAAAACATGCCACATAAGATGTCACGTGTGATGTCCAGTCATCAAAAAGTATTTTTTATCGAAGGTGAGATTTTTTAACCAAGGTTTGTTATTTTTCAATAATAAAAAAATTAAGTTTATTGTAGGGAAAAACAATGTTGTGATTATTAACGGCCAATAGACAATAAATAAGATTATTAAAATCCAATAATCTTTAATTTTTTTGCTTTGCTATATATATTATGATTGTTGTTTATTTGTTCTGATTCAGATGGACGATGTATACATTAGGAAAAGAAAATTTGAATTTTAATAATCTAAATTTTTACTTGTTGGCCGCTAATATCACAACTGATAATATCTTTGCTATTTGTCTCAACTTTCTAAATATTTTCTCTTAACAGTCCGCCATTAAAATTATTTAACTCCCTTAAATTTCCGTTAAAATATTTTAGATTTCTTGCTTGGACCGAAGGTAGACGATGGAGAGGAACTCATGTGAACTCATTTCAACTTTTAATTTTGTGTGTGAATCGAAGCAATAGTGAATTGGGGATGAAGTTGAATTGGGAAAAGTTTCAGTTTATAGTTTCGTTCAATTCACACACAAAATTGATAACTGAAATGAGTTCCTATGAGTTATTCTTCATCGTTCACCTATGGTCTATGCAAGAGACCCACAAACGTTTAACGAAAATCTAACGGAGTTAAATAATTTTAACGGCAGACTGTTGAGAGAAAATAATTAGAAAGTTGGGATCAATGAAAAAAATATTCTCAGTTGGGATTATTGTGGCCAACAAGTGAAAGTTTAGATTATTAAAATCCAGTTTTCCTTAAAACAATAAAAGTCATTACTACATTTTCTTGGATATCTTAGTGCAATTTAAGATTGCGTAAGATATTCAAGCAAGAGTGCAAGCTTGCAAGAATATCGGGAGTGATGGGGGATCCAAGGGGGCACTCAAAATCACGACACTCAAAATCTGGTTCCTCTCAAAATCTATTCACAAATATAGAAATCAATATGACTTTATTTGGTCAAATTGCTGGTAATCACTCCAACTTTTTATCTGAAAGTGAACACACACGACTTCATATTTTCTCAAGAAATTGCTTTACGGATTTCGAATTTTCCCAACACCTTTCATATATTTTTTATTTAGGGTTGGAAATATATGTTATTAAGAAACAAAACAGTGTTTGTCTCTCTACATCCAGATCTTCGGTTCTTGTTAACGGTAGTCCTTCTTCTGAATTTAATATCGGAAGAGGTCTCCGACAAGGTGACCCTCTTGCTCCTTTTCTATTTATCCTCGTCATGGAGGGATTGCATGTTTTCATAGAGGATGCGATCGAGGCTAAACTTTTTACAGGTCTGCATATCAATAACCTTGATGTTTCCCATTTCTTCTATGCGGATGATGCAGTTTTTGTAAGGAATTGGTCTGATGAGAACGCCACTAATATTGTGGCGTTGCTCAAAATGTTTCACAAAGTTTCTGGTCTTGATATTAATCTGCTCAAGTCCTCGATTTTTGGTGTTGGGACTAATTTTCAGGAGACTTCTCGCTTGGCTAATTTGGTTGGGTGTAGACCGGGTAAACTTCCTTTTATTTATCTAGGTGTCCCGGTGGGTGCAAATATGAGTCGGGTGGATAATTGGAACATTATTTTGGAGAAATTCAAAAAAGTAGATGGAAGTGTAAACTTCTCTCGATTGGTGGGAGATCAACCCTTGTGTCTTCGGTGTTGGGTTCGATTGGTTCCTATTATTTCTCTCTATTTCCTCTTCCTTTGCAGGTAAATAAAGCTCTCGAAACTATTCGTTCTAGATATTTTTGGGGTTTTGAGGAGGATGAAAAGAAAATCCCTTGGATTAACTGGAATCAAACTCTTGCTAGTAAAGATCATGGAGGCTTGGGTATTGGTAGTTTACTTTCGTTGAACAGGGCTTTGATCTATAAATGGAGATGGCGCTTCTTTACGGGTCCTGATTCTATTTGGATTCGGGTTATTCGTGCTATTCATGCTAATTCTTTATTTGATCATTATAAATGTTCGTTTTCGAGTACATGGCATCGTATGATGAAATGCTGGGAGATGTGTCATAGAAAAAATCTAATTAATGAGGATGTGTTGAGCAAGTCGATTGGGGCTGGGAATGAAACTTTATTTTGGAAAGATATTTGGATTGGTGGGTTAAGACTTCAAGACCGATATCCTAGACTGTTTGCTCTTTGCGAAGGAAAAAACAACAACATATCCTTCTTTCGTGATAATGCTGGGTGGAATTGGATGTGGAGAAGACAGATTCGCGATGGGGTTGAGAAATCCCAATTTGATGATCTCTTACAACTGATTGACGGCCTTCAGTTTTTGAATAACTGCGACGAGGGGATCTGGTGCCTAAACGGGGAGTCGGAATTTTCGGTTAGAAGTATTCGAAGACATGTGGATAATATTCTTCTCCCGGTTGGTGAATTTGAAACTTCTTGGAACCGTTTGGTTCCTAAAAAAGTAAATATTTTTGTCTGGCGCCTCCTCCTTGATAGATTGCCTACTCGTCTTAATCTGTCAAGAAGGGGTTTTGAGATACATGATATTCAGTGTCTGATCTGCTGCACTTCTGTGGAGTCCATTCCACATCTTTTCGTCTTTTGCAACGAGTTTAGAGTATCTCTTGATCGCATCATGCGTTGGTTGGAGCTGGACATTGGGACGATTAATAATCCTAGGGACTTGTTGGAGATGATAAGCAACCTGCGAATTACTAATAAGAAGAAAGAGCTGATTGATGCTGTTATCTTCACTCTGTGGTGGTCTATATGGAAAACCAGAAATCTGGCCATATACCATCCTTCAAAAATTAGGAACGGTAGTACTTTTGATCTTGTTATGTTTCATTCGTTTTCGTGGTTTACTGCTAGAAACATAAATGCTCCATTAGTTGGAACAATTGGATGGTTAACCCCATCCTCTCCTTGTAATTATTTGTTTGCTCCTTTGTGAGCTCTTTTTAATTCTATACTCCCGTTCCAAAAAAAAAAAAAAACAAAACAGTTTAAATTTTTTCCCTTTTATAACTTTAGGCGTATATTGTTCATTAATGTTATGAATATATATAACCATTATAACATTCTTATTTTGTATATTCTTATAAGTTTATTCGAAACCGGGTGTTACCTTCTAATTAGTCCTGGTGCTCAATGGTTATTTAGTAAAGGCTAAAATAGGGTGGTCATTTTGATTAAAAAAAACGTAGATCAACTTGGTTATTTTGGTGATTTTCTCAGAAAAATTATGGGCCTAACATGTGTCTCTATATTATTTTTAAAGGGGGTATTTTAGTTATTGTGTTTTACGTTCAAATCATTGTGTCATATATTCATATCATTATGTAATATGTAATAATAATTGTGTTTTATTATTTTTTATGCATTAAATAAGTTTATTATTATGTTTTATTGAATAAATTTATTATATATATATATATATATATATATATATATATATATATATATATTATGCTTTACATATTTAAAAACTGCCTAATCAAAGTGTTATTTAACATAGGGTAAACATGTCTTATTAAATAAATCAAATATTTAGTAAACGTTTGAAATCGATATTAAAAGTTCATGAATTTTAGTTATTATTAATTTTAATATACAGTATAAAAATACTATGTTGACAATATAAAAAGTGGTCATATTTGCAAAAGTTAATTTAACTAATATTAATTAAAATATAATATATAAAAGTTAAGGGGCACCTACACATTTGCACAAGTAGTCTTTTAAAAAGCTCTAAATTTAATTTTGTATATAAAC
The DNA here is from genome assembly GCA_039602395.1 of Deinandra increscens subsp. villosa. Lineage (NCBI taxonomy): Eukaryota > Viridiplantae > Streptophyta > Magnoliopsida > Asterales > Asteraceae > Deinandra > Deinandra increscens. The sequence goes on along the minus strand of JBCNJP010000027.1, from coordinate 3,566,451 downwards.
ATGTTAATTCGTAATTAGTGTTGATGTGTCGTAAAATGACTAGTTACTCTGATATTTTATTATATGATTTGTGGTTGTAGTCCTTCGCGACATAATGATTTTGTTGTGCCATAATGAAAATCTTATTGTGTCAAAAGACACATATCATGTATAAACGTGTAGGGCTTTATAATTCTTGGAGCTCAAAGAAATCTAAACCCTGATTGTAAGGTGAACACATGTCAATTTAAAACGAAGAACCACTATAATTAATTCGCATATTTCATTTTGATTTTCTTTCCTATAGAGTGCGTAAGTATTTGATGATTTGTTATTTGGTTGAATTCCTAACAAGAGGTGCCAATTCTCTTTCATGTCAATATTTCCAAACCCATAGAGTACACTTGAGTAGAGAATATATTATGTTATGTCTCTAATTCTAATTAAATACCATAGCAGTATAGCACATTTGTTTAACCATATTTAATCCATATAAGACAAATGAGTTCCAACATAAAGACTACCACATGTTAACAAATAATAGTACCACATTTTCAAGATACCAACAATAACCAAACAAAGAGAAATCTAAACCATATTGCAAACCATGTTTAATATATAAGTAAACCAATCCAGCTATTTAATATATACTTTTTTTGGGGAACTTATTTGGTATATAAAATTCTTGTAAGTTGTACATTCATGCATGTTCCTGCATGATGATGCCTTGACCTAGTTTTTAATTTTTATTATAATTTTAAAAAGGGTGTATGATAAAAGAATCCTACATGTTTTGGAAGCAAGTGTTCCATAAAGAATCTAAGTAGATGGAGATTAATGTTTAGGTATAAGATCCAAAGACTTTTCAAACATGTTCAACAATAGTCAAGACTTGTTCCTAATTCTTAACCATAAAAGAATCATAACAAGCTAGTTCAGTGCCTTTCTTTGTAGACCTTAGGTCACCTTATGTACTTGTTTCATATAAAAAATAATTTGCTTGAATTATGGTTGAGCTTTTTTTATATATATTTAATATTTTATGCATGGCTAACCTTAGGCTTGTACTAGATACCCAATCATGCCATTTTCGTATGAATAGTTTAGTAACAAGCTGTTATTTGATTGATCTGACCAATGACCATTTTTGGGATGCTTGAAAAGATATTATTTTACAATATAAAAACATATAAAACTATAAAATGTATTTTAGATGAATTTATGTCAATATAATTTGTCATTTACAAGAATTAAGATTCATTTTGTGAGCATATTCTAGAAATTAAGCTGGTTTGATATAATTAAAAATAATAATAATAAGCTCCTACACGGGAATCGAATAACAAGAGACACAGAACTCGTGACTTCTTATTTGTATACGTTGAAAAATGAAAACTCATAAAAATTGTGTATTAATTATTGATAAACTATGTATAATTATAGAAATAAAAAAAGGATAATTACAAAGAAAACGTAACGAATTCTATTTAATAGAGCTATCAGCCGTCTCTAAAGAGTGTGCAAACTTACGGTGTGAGCAACTAACTATATCCCAATTGTCATAGAATACAATTAACCTCTGAAGAGGTCCGATATGTCAAAAGGCTAAAGATTCGGCCCGTTATAATAGACCTTGGCCCAGTCCAGGATTTGTCTCCTGAAAGGAGAAGCGAAGATAGCCACGTGTTCCTACGATGAAGGGCTTAAAGGCTAGGGCCCATTTACCTAGGATCCAACGGGCCCTACAGGCGGTTAGGGTTGTTAGGATCCTTGTGTTATAAATAGTGCAAGTACATTTCCCAAAGAGGATTCTTTTCTTACACATGGTACTACATTCTCATATTAGAATATCACCATTCTTCATTGGCGCCCACCGTTTACGCTGAACCAATCACACCATTTCATAACCACCTGATGACATCATCAACTCATCAGGAAGATGGGCATTTTACAGACCCAGGGGAGGACGAACAACGAGTTGAGTCTCCCCCAGGGTACGCCCGACACACTCACAATATTGCTATCCCTCGACCCGAGAGATCGCTACCTTCGTTGCCATCCTTAGCCCCTTACGGATCTCAGCCAGCAAGCGGACAGAACAGCGAGGAAAATACTCCGGAGGGTCAGCGAACTCCTATTCATCAACCGTCAAGGGTAGCGGCACCCACATTAACTACTGGGACTTCTTCTGGCCTACAGCCGGTCGCAGCGGCCCCAACATCTGTGAACCAAGCAACAACGCGTACCGGACGATCCGTCGCAGTAGGTCGCCAACCAATATTCTCCGACGCAACAGAGCCAACAACGTCGCAAGTTCCGGTTTCAACTATGATTCCACCAGCGGTATCCCTTCCAATTGCAAATTGGAGCTCCGGTGCACAACCATCGTACCAAACCATCATGCCTCAGCCATTTGGGGCTTTCCTTATGCCACCAGCATATTCTTACCCCGGGTATGCAGGTGCTCCTCCTTTCCAGCAGCCGTTACCAGCGATATGCGGAAACGAGTGGTGGATGGAACAGCAGTGCAGTATGCGGGAATATGAACAGTTCATGCGAAACATGCGGATGGCGGAGCTACGTGCGCAGATGGGTCCGGTGCCAACTTTTACTCCACAGGAAAATAGTTCGCAGCTTCCTGTCGCCATCCCTGTGGCGCGGACAACGCCACAAAACCAAACTGGAGGAAGCCTCCCAGATTTAACAGCCCCATACCGACCTGCTGTTCTGGTGGAACAATCCAAGTTCATCCCAGCTATCGCCTCGGCAAATTTCCCGCAAAAGCTAAAGATGCCATCTATAGTTTCTAAATATGACGGCACAACGGATCCGGATGATCACGTGAAGGTCTTTACCAGTGCAGGAGGGATGGAGCAATGGTCCATTCCAGTCTGGTGTCACATGTTCGTACAAACATTGGTAGGTCCTGCACGGCTGTGGTATGAAAGTTTACCTACAGGGCAGATCACAGGTTTCGAAGATCTGCAGTCTAAGTTCCTGCTGCACTTCAGCCAACAGCGCCATCACACTAAAGACCGTAATGAAATATTGCACATAAGGCGAAATGACCATGAGTCCGTAGAAGATTTCATTACCAGGTACAATTTGGAAAGTTTACAGATAGCGGGGGCCGGAGAAGACCTGCGGGTGGCCGGTTTTATAAATGGGGTAAGGTGCGAGGACCTAATCCGCAGGATACATGGCACGGAGGGTCCACCACAAACCATGGCCGCACTCATGACGAGCGCGAAAGCGTTCGTCCGGGCGGAAAAGTCTGTCCGGATGCACAGAGACTTTGACAAAAAAGATGGAAAGCATGAACGTGATGCACCGTCATCAGTAGGAAGCAAGAGGCATAAGGGCAATCGCTGGCAGAGAGACAAGGCCGAGCAAGCACTGATACCAGTCGTACCTGCGGCTAAGGCTACGGAATACTCGGCACAGTTACCCCGGGGAGAGACCGCACGGCACAAAGAGCGCCCCCCGCGCCCGGTATGGGTAAACAAACTTACTAAAACCCCCAGTGAGGTGCTGGCTTCCGAAAAGTTAGCCCTCGATCCACCCCCTCCACTGCGATCGCGGTTGCGCAAAGACCCGGGAAAGTTTTGTGACTATCATAAGGATGTGGGACATCATACGGATGATTGTTGGCAGTTGCAACAGCAGATCGATAAGGCCCTGCAAACCGGAAAGCTATCGCACTTGCTTAAAGATCTGCAGAGCAGCGCGGCACCAGCACCCGCCGCAAAGAAGCAAGTCAAGGTGGTAAATATGCTGCAAGTTCAATCTGGGGGAGAGAAGCGCAGAGGCCCTCGACTAGAACCGTGGATGTGCAGGCCAGTCTCCTTTCCACCGCTAACGGGAAACGCGCGTGAGTCTCCGGTAGTAATCCAGGCGATGGTAGGAGTATATGATATACGGCGCATCTTAGTTGACAGTGGGGCAGGTTCAGACGTTATGTACGAGGGTTGTTTTAGACAATTAGAGCCGGAAGACCAAGCACAGCTGGAACCAACTGATATTGTTCTAGTAGGGTTTTCAGGAGAGGCGACACGACCCCTAGGACAAATCTGGATGCCGGTAACACTGTCGCAAGGAGAGCGCATCCGAACTGTCGTCGTGCGGTTCATCGTGGTCGCAGCAAGTTCACGGCATAACTTGATCCTCGGACGACCGAGCCTCGCATCTTTCGGGGCTGCGGTTTCTACAACACATGGTGCAATCGCATTTCCAACGTCGAGGGGCCCGGCCCTAGTCTACACAAATATAGAATGCTGCAACTTAACCACAACGGGTACGGAGCACCCGCCGCGGTTTCCATTATCGTCATCATCTGAGAGTCACTTGCAAAGCCCACGAATAGCGGCCGAACAGTGGATATTAAATCCGCGGTATCCGGATCAACCAGTGACTTTGGGCCCTACCTTGTCTGAAAGAATAAGAACACGCCTTAAGCAGCTCTTACTCGAGCACATAGACGTTTTTGCGTGGACCCCTGCGGACATGACAGGGGTTCCACGAGAGCTAGCGGAACATTCCCTAAATGTGAAGGAATCCGCACGTCCCTACGTTCAACCACGACGGCACATGGGAGATGATAAGCGCCGGGCAATCAAAGAGCAAGTGCAGGCACTGGTCGTTGCGGACATACTCCGGCCTGAGCGGTATCCCACTTGGCTGGCCAATCCTGTGTTGGTAAAAAAGGGAAACGGGACGTGGCGGATGTGTGTCGACTACACACATCTTAACAAAGCTTGCCCAAAAGATCCATATCCCCTCCCGGATATTGATGTAAAAATCGATTCCTTGGCTCCCTACAAGTTTAAATGTTTTCTCGACGCGCATAAAGGATACCACCAAGTACAAATGGCTATAGAGGATGAAGCAAAAATGGCTTTCTATACCAGGGAGGGTATTTTCTGCTATACCAAGATGCCGTTCGGATTGAAGAACGCCGGGGCCACTTATCAGAGGCTAATGGATAAAGTGTTTGAGGGGCAGATAGGAAGGAACGTCGAGGTATACATCGACGACTTGGTAATAAAAAGTCGTGCGGAAGCAGTTATGCTTGCAGATATTCAAGAAACAATACTGAATCTCAAGTCAGCCAATATCAAGCTAAACCCGGCCAAATGTTCATTTGGAATGGAGGAAGGGCGTTTCTTGGGAGTTATAATATCAAAGGAAGGGTTTCGCGTCAGCCCGGAGAAAGTACGCGCCATAATACAAATGGAATCCCCAAAGAATTTGAAACAAGTGCAGGTCTTGAATGGTCGGTTAGTAGCAATCAACAGATTCCTAGCAAGGCACGCCGAGCGGGCACTTCCCTTCATTCAAACTCTCAAAAATTGTCCCACCAAAGATAAATTCGTGTGGACAGACGAGGCCGAGAATGCTTTCCAAGAAATGAAACAACATTTGGCGCGGTTACCAACGCTTACCGCACCAGATCGTGCAGAAAAGTTATATCTTTACCTGGCCGCATCGGATCATGCGGTAAGTTCCGTGCTGCTTGTCGAACGATCCGGAGTGCAAGAAGTTGGTTTTAGCTCTCGTGCACACCACTCGGAGGGTAACGCGTTTCTTTCATGATCATGAGGTGGAGGTTCTGACCACTTTTCCGCTCCAACAACTACTCCGCAGGCCAGAATTGCCGGGGCGGCTAGTAAAGTGGGCCATCGAGCTTAGCACCTATGATATCGCTTTCAAGCCAAGAACCTCAGTCAAAGGGCAAGTAATAGCCGATTTCATAGCCGAAGTACCGAAAGGTAAAGAGCAGGAGGTGCGAACCGGCCTATCCGCAGAACCAGCTATGCAAAGCAGTCAAGAGCATTGGGTCATGTACACCGACGGGGCATCCAACGATGGTGGAAGTGGTGCGGGTCTAATCCTCACGGACCCCTCCGGGGTAGAAATTACCTACGCCATACGATTAGACTTTGCGAGTACAAACAACGAAGCAGAGTATGAAGCCCTCTTAGCAGGGTTGCGTCTAGCTCATGAGATGGGAGCCAAGAGAATCCGCATCAATGTCGACTCACTTCTAGTGGTAAACCAGATAAATAACACATACGAAGCCAAGGGCTCCAACATGAGTCGATACTTGTCACTGGCTACGGGATTACTCGCCAGATTTGATCATTACACTATCGAACATATTCCTCGAAGCCGCAACAAGAAAGCAGATGCACTTAGTCGTTTGGCGTCCGTACAGTTCAGCCATCTCTCCAAAGATGTGCGGATCGAAACTCTATCCGCACCATCGGTTCAGGAGACAGAGGTTGACGAAGTTTTTGAAACCGGGTACACGTGGATGACCCCAATTCATGACTATTTGAGTAAGGGAAAACTACCAGAAGATGCTGGAGAAGCCCGGAAGGTCCAGTTACAGTCGCTTCAATATACTCTTGAAAATAACCATTTATACTGACGAACATTTGCGGGGTCACTCTTACGATGTGTAACCCTCAATGAAGCGGCACACCTCATTGAAGAGGTACACGAGGGGACTTGCGGCATCCACGCGGGACCAAACCTAGTCGTCTCTAAGCTCAGAAACATTGGGGTGTATTGGCCTGGAATGTATCCGATGGCCTCGGAGGCCATCAAAAAATGTATGAGTTGTCAGCAACACGCACCCAAGACACTAAGGCCTAAGAATGATTTGGTACCTATAACAGCCGCATGGCCTTTTCAGAAATGGGGGGTAGACATAGTCGGTCCTTTCCCTGAGTCACCCGGACGGATCAAATTCCTCATCGTGGCAGTGGATTACTTCACCAAGTGGGTCGAAGCCAAGCCGATAGCGTCAATCGCTGCGACGCAAGTAAGGAAGTTCTTATGGGAAAACATAGTATGCCGGTTTGGGCTCCCACTTTATCTCATCACAGACAACGGAACTCAATTCGCGGATAAAACAATACAAAGATGGTGCGAGGATCTTGGGATTAAGCAAATATTCGCATCTGTGGCACACCCTCAAGGGAACGGTCAAGTCGAAAGAGTCAATCGCAGCATCGTGGAAGGAATCAAAAAGCGGATGGCCAACGGTGCGGTATCGTGGGTAGAGGCCCTTCCGCATGTCTTATGGGCTCACCGCACTATGCCGAAAACAAGCAACGAAGAAACACCATTCGCATTGACTTACGGACATGAGGCAGTAGTGCCCGCAGAAGCCGCCCTGCCCACGGACAGAATCCGTGCTCCTCCCGTCAATAACGAAGAACTTCTGCTTGAAAACTTGGATATGCTGGAGGAGAGACGTACCTCAGCTGCAATCAAAGAAGCCCGGTACAAACAGAAACTCTCAAAATACTACAACAAAAGAGTTAAGTCTTGCGCCTTCTATCCGGGCGATTACGTGCTCCGGGACAACGATGCAAGTCATGCGAAACCCACCGGAAAGCTCGCCCCAAGGTGGGAAGGTACGTACGTGATAAAAGAAGTGCTGGGAAAAGGAGCGTACAGACTACAAAGGTTGGACGGCACGGACATACCCCGGACTTGGAACGTCGCGCATTTGCGAAGGTGTTACGTTTGACAGAGCAAGGTAAGACATGCGCCGAACGAGTACTGCTCGCAGATAGGTCATTTGTAAGAACTTGTGTCAAACCGTTATAAATAAAACACCAGTTATTTTATGTTTACGTAATTTTTCTTTCAAGAATAGTAAGACGCAAAAACGGCGCACTCGGCCAATGCAATTAGGCCTAAAAAAGACCACCATAAACTCAATAGATTTTACAAAATCAAAGTAATCATTGAGAAAACGTGGCAACCAAAAGACAAGTTGGCTAAATAACATAAATTGTTGGGTGACGACCCAATTACTGCGATGGATGTCGCGTTATTTACAAGCCCAAAAAACTTGCAAACATACAAAAATAAATCAAAAGCACACATGTTGTTTTGCATCAAACTATTGAAATTACAAAATATAGAGTCAAAGGAAGGTCCCACAGGCGGAAAACCTTCAACAACGCTACCAAACACTACAGACTAAGGATGCACATCACCACCACCAGATGGCCCGGACTCATTCACAAGATGATCTACAACATGGTCCGTAGTTTGTTTACCCTTACCCGCATCATCTGTCGCACATTCTTCCTCCGCCGCATAACCAAGGAGGAATTCTTTAAGTTCAGCAAAGGTGTCCGAGTGCGGCATCGAGGAAATATACTCGAGTATAGGGAAAGTCATCAGCGCGAACTCATCCTGCGCTTTCTTCAACCGATCTGCCGCAGTAGGATCAACCCCTTCACATTGCTCAAAAGGAACTCCCCGATTGGCAGCTTCATAACCAACAGCAACACCTTCATTCTTGCCAGCAACTTCAGCCAGAGCATTCAAACTGAAAACACCATCGAAAAACTCGTCGCTGGTCCGAACTGCCTCTATCACCAGGGGCAACCCATCTTTCACAAGCCAAGCATAGTTTCTTTGACACAGCTCTGCATGGGACTCGGCGAGGTTGACCCTACCCTCCAGTTGCATTCTATCCTTCTCTAAACTTACCAGGCGGGACTGGGCCTCGGTAAGCTCATCTGCACGCTTCTTGGCTGCATCAAATTGGGTCACCATCTCCTCGCGAGTTTTGGATATTTCTTCGCGAAGAGCGGCAAACTCCTTTTCTTTCTCTTGCCCCATTTGAGTAATTTTGGCTTTTAAATTGGTCACGGCCTGGTTTTCCTTCTGCAGCAATTCATTGGTCCGACGGCAACCTTCTTCCCACTTTTGCACGGCTTCGGTATGCAAATCAGTCTGTTCCTTGTTCAAACGACGCAATCGGTTGCATTCGGCGCTCAACTCTTTGTTCTCAACCCTCAGCCGTTTTACTTCGGCTTGACTCTCCTTGCTCAAGGCAAGCTGATCTTCCTTTTCAGACCATTGTCGGGCCACCTCAACAGAAACGCTGACCAGGCCTGCCAAATACATGGCCATCTCGTCGCTCAGAGGTGATCTGCTAGATCGCATGCGGTCTTCTTTCTCAGCAGGCGGCAGGCAGTTGGTTAAAAAGTTTCGGCGGGTCCCAGGATCTCGAAGTTTAGATTCGCGAGTAAGGGTCCATTCCGGAACAAAGCCCTTTGATTGGCTAAAAGACCCGCGCACTTCAGAAAGAGGACGAGTAGGCATCTTAACAATGGACGCTGCATCCTCCACGACTTTCTTCCCGTCGGCTTTATCTTGATGAATAGCAGAGGGGGAAGGATGCCTCAAGTTATCTCCCTCATCCTCTTTAGGCTCCTCCGACACATGCGGAGAAGTGAGTGGCACATGAGGAGGAGGAGATGAGCGAACGGGAGAAGTGTGAGGAGGAGACGGAGCAGTTTCATCTTCCAGACGTACCACCGGTGACTCCGGGGTAGAAGTTATGTTACCTGCATCCCCGGAGGGACGAGTCTCGGAACCACCACGGCCCAGGCCACGACCACCAAAAAGGGGCACTGCATGAAAACATGGGAAGATGATTAGCCAACAAAAACATTAAAAGAAGAAAAGCTCAATGAATATAGCAGGGTGCATACCTGAAATACGTCCTCCTGAGCCTCCAGCGACGACCCGTTTCTTGATAGCCTCGTACCGCTCCGAGACACTTTTTCTTTTTCCCCCGCGCGGGGAAGTCAGCTTCGCTTTTTCCGCAGAGGAACCACCATCTTTATCACCTTCCCCAAGGTTAAGGGGGGGGGGGAAGGGTGGTCATCACCTCGTGCCCCTGGCTCGGAGAGGAAAATGAAAGAGGGGGCGGGACGACACCCAAAGGCCCAACCGCACGGGAAGATGCGGAACCAGGTAAAGTGGTGGAAAAACTCGTTGCAATTGCAGCAGCAGATGTAGCAGAAGAAGAAGAACTAACAAGAGAATTAGCCGCAGGACGGCGACGATGTAACAGCTCCGAAGCATCCCCTGAGTCGGAATAACTCAGCACAATAGAAGAAGCAATATTCAAAAGAGGAGTAGAAGAAGGGGTAATACCACCAAGCGGCACGGAACTAGTAGACGGCGCACTAGTAGAATCACCAGTTGGAGGGGACGGAAGGTAAAAAATTCTCTTGGAAACGAAGATGGTAGCTCGGGTTAGATGCAGGGATAACCATGCAAACAGCTCTAAGGTCCCCAGGCACGGGAGACCGCACTGCATTATACGGGCTCACCCCTGCAGAAACATATAAGAAAGAAGGGAAATTAATAACCAAAAAATAACATAAGAAAGAAAGAAAGAAAACTCACTTTGTCCGGCTCGCACGTAAGCAGGAATTCGTTGGGGATCATCCCAAGTGCGGCTCATTCCTACACTCAACAGAGCGTGTTCATCTAAAACCTTGTAGGGAACAGGATGACGAATCAGGAGATTATAGTTGGGATCATCAACCGGAGGTATCACCGCAGGTGGGGCATCAACCAACGGAGTCCTCACAGACCGCATCGTCAAGTCACCAGGGATAATACGTGCGGAGATATAAAAGAAGCGACCTTTCCAGCCGCGCATGCTTCTTGAGGGATCAAGCGCATGTACACCGGCTCCACGGCGCTGATTAAAGGAGTACCACGAATCTTGAATAACCGCCCGGAACAGTGTATTGAACATACTTACCGAAGGTTCCAGACCTAAGGCGCGGCTGCAGAATTCGTAAAAGATGACTCTCTGCATCCCATTCGCATGAACTTGCGACAAATGGATGCCATAAAACCTCAAGACCTTGACCAAAAACATAGTTATTGGAACCCGAAAGTTACAATGAGTGAACCACTCCGCATAAAGGGTTATCATGCCAGAAGGAGGGTTAGCGGCAGTTTGCCCGGCAGAAGGGTGAATCGGCCCCCATTGAACGAGTTTATGATCGGCGACCAAGTTCGCATAAGCGCTCACAGACAAGGTACAAGGAATACGGCTCCAATCACCGTCATCGGAAGAAGCAGACATGGTCAAAAAGAAAGAACACGGGAATGAGAAGTTTTAGGTATCAAAGGATTGAAAAACGCTTGACAAAATGAGGAAAAGGGAAAGAACAATTTATAAGGAAAACAAGAGAACCCCAAGCGGCGAAAACGGCGAAAAGACAGCCCAGTGGGGAGCATGCGTCACCCTCGATCAACGAGAACGTCCCGTCCGCAGAATATGCGGCCCGTTAGCCTGCCACGATAGTCATGCCCAGGGAAGTTAAAAAGCCCATATCTCACTCTTCAAGGAGCGCGTGTCACATGGACTTGGGGGACATGAAGAGGTCCGATATGTCAAAAGGCTAAAGATTCGGCCCGTTATGATAGACCTTGGCCCAGTCCAGGATTTGCCTCCTGAAAGGAGAAGCGAAGATAGCCACGTGTCCCTACGATGAAGGGCTTAAAGGCTAGGGCCCATTTACCTAGGATCCAACGGGCCCTACAGGCGGTTAGGATTGTTAGGATCCTTGTGTTATAAATAGTGCAAGTACATTTCCCAAAGAGAATTCTTTTCTTACACATGGTACTACATTCTCATATTAGAATATCACCATTCTTCAACCTCAAATCCACCTACTAATGAAAAGCACATCTGTAATAAAATGAGGTATAAGAAACTTTAAACACGTAAAAGCACGTTTTAATGATATAGGTAAGATATTTTGTAATATAGAATAGATTATTTTGCAACAATAATTTTGTTTTATTTATTATTATCTATATCCCAATTGTCATATACAATAACAATTAACCTCAAATCCACATACTAATGAAAATGACACTTGTGATAAAATGAGGTAGAAGAAACTTTAAAGTCACGTAAAAACACGTTTTAATGAAATAGTTAAGGTATATTTTGTTATATAAAATAGATTATTTTGTAGCAATAATTCGTTTTGTTTATTGTTAAAACAGTTATTATCGATTTATATAATTTCTTTTAGCTATAAGGGTGAGGGGGTGGTGATAGGAGGCAAAGTAGCACTCCCAATTTGCTTGTATCGTCTTAATTTTTAAAAAAAAAGTAGTAGAATGTTAGTAAATAAAGAGGGTGGTGGTTGAAAACTAGTAGAATATCTATGGCATTTTGATAATTAATATAATGGCATTTTGATAACTTACGGGGAATATTTTTTTTTTGCCACATTCTTGGCTAACAAATTCAAGAAGCAGCAAACTAAACCATGAAGCTGAAGCTAAGGGGTTGGGGTGGTAGCTGCATCGAAGAATCGGAAGTAGAGCAAGCAGGAGGGTGAAACCAAGCCTCACCCGCTCATCCCTAAAGGCTTATTTTTTGTCCTGGCACAAGGCATCCGAAATCTTAAAGATAGCCATGTTATTTTATATGGATTATATAATCATGACAAAATAACATATATATCGCTAACGATATTGATACTTTTAGTAAATTATATTAAATTTTAGTGATATATAAACTATGACCTGTTTATTGATAATATATAATATATACTATTATTTTGGCCATTAATAATCTCAACTTTCATACTCGTTGTTAAAGGCAATTCGAGTGACGTAATTATTATACATTTACACTCGACTTTCATTTATTTTTTCTTTTATGTTTTCTCATTTCGTTACTAGTCATAATTATAAGCCAAAAGTTAAGTGTAAATATAAGATGATTACCATTATTCAGATTGTTCATGATAATAAATCTGAAAATTGAGATTATTAATGACCAAACTAATATTATTGATTAGTATCGACCTATGAGTAATAGTTTGAATTATTGAAATTCAATTTGCCTATTTTTAATTATAATGAATCACTTAGGTGTCGTTATTACTTCATAAACTACAAATATATGTTTTGTAGTTTGATAAATAAAATAGCAAAACATTTACAATTCTCCTATAAAACAAAGATAATTTGATTATGAATAGTGTCTTTTTGGCAACATGGCATGACACATTTTGTCCACGCGATGACACATGTTGTTGCCATCATGAATAAAATAAAAAAAATAGTTTCTTATTCAATCGCAACTAATTTAATACGTCATTTGATGGTCTAATAGGTATAGTTGTATTAGTTTATAAAAGTAGTTGGTGTTGAGTTTGTGATGTAATAGGTACGGTTGTATAACATAGATGTTCTTTACTTTTTTTTTATTTCTTGGTAGTAGGCTCAATACTTTAAGCGTTTTGGTCGTACACAGTTTATGTTATTTTGTTTTTTTTACGTAGCGTTATGCAGTGAAACTATTTTATGTGTCTGTGTTATTCCTGCGACAATATGCGGGTAGTAAAATTTAATAGATATATATTAGTGTACCTTTCCTATTTATCACTAGAAAATAGAGTCGAACCTGGGTTAATTGGTTAAATGGACCAGGTTATTTTCAGCGCATTAAAAGGGGTTTTTTTTCTTTTTTTTTCACAGAAGTCCAACCCAAACATTTTAGTTAAAAAGTCCAGTCCTATAAGGCTATTAGTATTATTGCAAATTGCAACTAAAAAACTGAAGGCCCATTTGGCCGTTGGGGGTCCATAAAAGGGAAGCACTCGTACAAAATAATCACTTAACAATACATATGCACAAATAACCGGTTAGTAACCGAAAATGATTATGTATCCGGTTAAGTTAGATAATCACTGGTAAGCACTTAGAACAATAAATGATTAGTAATCGATCGTAATCGACAATTAGTTACCGGTTAGAGTTTTAAGAGGAGGAATCGGTTCCTGAATATCTATTATTATAGCTAGTTAGTAACCAGTTATTACACTAATATACTTACGTATACACTAGTACATATACACTAGTTAATGTTGGGCAATTTCTGCTATAAGGCCTGGGCCACTATGGAGAAAGTCATATTGGGCTGAAGTGTGGTGTCCATGAAGAGCCCAAATCAAAATCAAATTGTGTATGCAACAAGTTGGTTGTGAACTAATTGTATATATCTCAATTAGGATATCTTATTTTATGTATTTTTCTAATCAATTGTAGTTATTAACAGAAGGTTATCGATGGCTATATAGTGAACCAAGTAGAGCTTAGAAATTCAAGAATTATTTTCTAGGTTATTTGAGTTAGTTTTTCCTAATGATCAATAAAGTGTTTGGAGAGTTATTCTATATTTTTCGGGTTTATTGTTCTTGTGTTTCTCTGGTGTCAATTCTTTCAATTGGTATCAGAGCTTCAAGATCATAAGCTGTGAAGATGAACAAGGAGCAATCGACGGTGAAGTGAAGAACGGGTAGAAGACTCGACATCATTCTTGATTCAAGAACCATAATCAAGATCCACAAGTGATTACTCGCAACGGAAGTAATAGAAAACAAATATGTTTACACCATCAGCGAGCCAAGAGGCTAGGGAGGGTGGCATTATCTCTTTAAAGTGTCCAATCTTAAAGGACGTGACTACACGGTTTGGTCCATGCACATGAAGACAATCTTTAATGATCATGGGGTGTGGGAAGCAATCGACCCGAGTACCCGAACGGACACTAAGAAGATGAACATGGCCACAACATTCCTTTTCGAATCTCTAGCCAAAGAACAAATACCGCTAGTAGGCAATCTAAAAGCCACTAAAGAGATGTGGGATGTGGTGAAGTCAAGAAACGTTGGATTTCAAGCCAAACTTTATTTGTTTTAAATCCGGTATGTAGATCTAGTTTTAAAAAATCATCAGGTAAAAGCGGGTTTGGATTAGAAAATTGTTTATCAACAAGATGTTAACATGCACTTTTCCGTGTAAATTCAACACTCTCGTTTCATATTATGTGTGAACCTATTTTTTAAAATTATGTGTGAACCTATTTTTAAAAAACCCGGATGAAAACTTAAACAATGATAGATAATAATAAACAGAATGTTAGCGAAATAAAAACCTAAAAGTAAAAATCAACGAAGAAATATAACAAAAGTGAAACATAATACTGACAAAAACAAAAAGAGACCTAAAACTTAATACATTTGTGTTCCGTGTGGGGCATATTTTGAAAAAACTCACAATGGTAAAGAAATGAGATCTAAAACAAAATAATAAAGAACATATAAACAAAATAACAATAAAAATAAATAAAAATAATGAACCAATTGAAGAAGAAAAAAAGGTACTAGTTATATGCGGATCTTTTTGGTTTCAAATAGATTCATCCAAACTGATTTCAATTTTTGGGTTGATTTCAGATCCAACTTTGGATTAGGACCCATTTAGAATGGGCCTAATAATAAATGGGTTATGCCCCCCCCCCCCCCAAAACTTGTTAGGCTTTATATTTTTTGTAAT
>JBCNJP010000027.1:3530040-3550768 GCA_039602395.1 Deinandra increscens subsp. villosa | reverse complement strand
ATTGATAATTGAATTTGGTTTTGACATGTGGCAGTGTTGATGTGGACACCTTAAAAAGAAGACATGTGGAAACATTTTTATTGCTTTATTAGGATTAAGATAAGATAAACATATATGTAATTATTCATATTTTATAAGCGCTTGTTATACATAAGTGTAATATATTTTGGATGTATATGATAAATTATTCATCCAAGAACCTGAACCCTAAAATTACACACACATATATAATTATTCATATTACATATTACATATGTGAGAAAACAAATATGAAATTGCTAATCAAAAAACTCAAAACGTAAAAATTAAGTAGATTCTTTTTATATACAACAAGTCTAATTTAAATCCAATCAATGATGTTAGAGGTGACTGATATGAAAGTAAAAAAGATTATAACATAGTTGGTGGGTTAACGTTGGGAGATAAATTAGTTAGTTTTAATTAAGGTAGTGGACATGAAACATGATCTAGTTGGATACCATAATAAAAAGGGATGTCATAAGTAAAAGTCTATATAATTATATTATTTTACAAGATGTATTACTGGTCAACATTTTGAATTTAATTATATAACTGTTAATTAGATGATTTAATTGGTTTTTATTTTAGAGAATAAATAAATAATGGATTGTGGGTAGAAATATCCAAATTTGAACGGGTGAAATAAAAGAAGGAAAGGTTTAAGTTAAAGAATGTGATGCATGTGATTGTTGTAGTGTTGTTGAACTATATATCAAGTGAGTGATTGATTTCAAAACTGTACAAGTTTCATGCTGTTCAACTTACTGTCTTACTACTACTTCTCAAAAGTTAGTTGGTCACTGATTTGGTTATAGTTCTTTAACCTTTTCAAATCCGGTTTCTTTTCGCAATCTAGAATGACCAGTTTAGTTTTCGAACCAGTTTGGTTTGATCTGGTTTAAAACTTTAGAGGTTTTTTTATAACTTGTCCCGGTATTTGTGATTACGACGACCTGGAGGGTGTTTGGGATTGCCTTTTTAAACTTACATGTGTTTTTGAGCAAAAATGCTTATTAAAATATTGCTTTTCAATAAATATTTGGTTTAGCTTTTGTGGTGGCAAAAACAAATAAGTCAGTAAGTTTTTTTTCAAAGAATGTGCAATTTAGCTTTTATATGTAAAATGATCAAAAATGGATTATGTGAGTACGATGTTAGGTGGGGTATAAAGTTAAATGATGGTATTATGATAATTATACATCAAAAAGCCAAAAACACTACCAAAAGACATAATATTGTGTTTTTAATAGTTTTTAACTATTTAAAAAAAAACTAAATGAATAACAGTTTTTAGTTAGTTACTGAAATATTATTTCTAACTTATTGGCTTTTAAATAGCTAATAAGTTAACAAGTCATTCCTAAACTCAATTCCAAACATTTTATCAGTCAATAGTTGTTTGGGTTAACAATAAATGGTTATGTGGTAACAAAAATTATTTAATTTGTGACTTGATTAGGAAAAACGTACCCCTTCGTTAATGTATTATAAAAATGAGCAAGACAATACCTCCAATCTAGGCTGTGTTTGGCGCACTAGCTGAAAAGCTAGCTGCTAGCTGATAAGCTAGCTGCTAGCTGATAAGCCAGCTGATAAGCTAGCTGCTAGCTGATAAGCTAGCTGCTAGCTGATAAACTATAAGCTAGCTGATAAAAAGTAACGTTTGGTAAAAACTAGCTGATAAGCTAGCTGAAAAATATAAAATGACATAAAAGTACATGTATATAAATAAATTAAAATTTAAAAACAAAATATTAAGGAAGGGTAAAACTGGAAATATTATAAAAGCTAGTTGAAAAGCTACTCCAACTAGCTTTTCAAAAGCTAGCTTATAAGCTAGCTTATAAGCTAGCTTTTTGATGTTACCAAACGGGGCTTTTAAAAAAAGCTAGTTTTTTTAAAAGAAACGAGAGATGTAAGTAAGGAAAGAGTTAAAATAGAGCGTCGGTCGAACTTAATAAGTCTTAAAATGGAGCCCATGTTTCACCATCATATCCATCTTCGTATCTACATGTTTACCTAATAATTATTAATAATACTTGCTCTAGATGATTTCGACCCGATCTAGACTTATTTAACATTTAAAAGAACGATATATATGAATTATTAAGCGTTAATACAGAACCCTAGGAATATAAATGGAATGAATGTTTAATAAATCATTTGATCAGAAATTTTTATGCTCATTTAATTAATAAATGAATAATCATCAATTATTTTTAATTTATTTGTTTAAGAAGATTTTTTTTTATTCGGTCATTTACGTTTGTCTATTTACATATTTATGACGTATAATATTTCTTTAAAACAATAGCGTATAAATTTATTAAAGTTTAAAAATATAAGGAACTATAAAAAAAAAAGTCAACAAAATTAGATGAGTGGCTAATATCACTTGTTATATTTTTCACCAAAGGGGCTTTCACCTAGTATCATCTTGGTGTTTAATAAGTGTTTGTCTTTACAAATGGTAATGGTTTGATCCTTGAGATAAAAAAAATTGCCGTTAAAGAAACTATGTTATATTTCTCAATCTTAATACATTTTGTATTTGATGATATTTAAGATTTGAGGATACAATTTGATTTTACCATTGCCCTCTTGGTTCAATGACATGAAAAATAATGATTAGAAGTAAGAGTTTCTTGAGGTTAAAGAGTAATGTGTTAGAAACTTAGAATAAGTAATGCGTTAGAAACTTAGAATGGGGGTTCTATACTGACTTCGAAAGTTTTTTCTACAATGATTGATTTCTTCTATCACAATAAAATAAAGTTAATGTGACTGATATACAAGTTTTCAGTTTTTTTTCAAAAACGTACCAATTAATCGAGTCTTACTAATAAAAAAAATATAGGGATATATCCACATTTAAATTGATAGGATGATACAACTAGAAGCATGTGTGGGTATGCCAAGTATGGAAAGATGTAAGAGATACATAGGTTGCGTTTGGTTGTGGAAAACGTTTTCCAGTTTTCCATTTTCAGTTTTCTAGAAAATGAAATGGGTTTTCCATTTCTAGAAAACACTTGGAAAATTTTGAAAACGCGATCTAACCAAAAGATGTGTTTTCCATTTTCTGGAAAATAGAAAACGGAAATTGGAAAACAATGCAAAACTATTTTCCAAATTTAGTTAAAAGAATGGAAAACTGTATTTTCTGTTTTCTAGGAAATTTTTTTCAGAAAACTATCACTAGAACGCGTTTTCTGTTTTCCATGTTTTCTTAGAAAACAGAAATGGAAAACACCCTATGTTTTCCACAACCAAACGCGCCCATAGTATTTGGATTGGTTGGGTTATGTTCAGGTGGTGTTGGACCCACATTACATGAAATGTAAGTTTTGGTTTGCGTGATTGACGTTGAGATGTAGGAGGGATGGAATTTAATAAGGTTTGCCAAAATCTCCCGAATCTTACTCCAACATCACACACTTTATATTTCCCTTTTATTTTTGGTTATGCATCAATCAAACAAGAAAAAACTACTTCAAAGACTTCACTAAAACTCCAAACATGACCCACCTTTGCTCCCTCCTCTCCTTTCCTTTTTCAAACTTTATTTTTGCAAATGAAATTCATATAGTTATTAGAGCACTCATTATCCTTATTTGTTTATGTTAATCTTATAATTTAACTACAATTTTTATAGAGAAAGTAGGTTAGAGCATGAGGCCTCCTGAAGTCATAATTTTCATCGTGATTCTGGATGGTTTTCAATAGTGATGGGTTTTTCTCCTGGATTAGTGAAATATTGATGGTGTGGTTGATGTACGAGCTTTCGTTGATCGAAAACGTGCTAGCCAATCGGCTTTAGCCGTTTGAAAGAATTAAATAATACTTATTTATTTCCTTTTTTTATTATTTTTTTCTTTCTACCACTTACTTCCACTCTTAATAATTTAAAATATACTAAATTACAAAAATCATCCTTTATGTTTACTGATAATTTCAGGTATCATCATTTATGTTTAAAAAGAGCCAATATCATCCTTTATGTAAATGGTATTGTATTTTTCATCACTTAGCCTAACTTTTGTTTATTATTTCTATTAAGTCTAAATCACAAGGACTATTAGTGTATATTATTATAAAGATTTAGCCTACTTTGTAATATAATCCTTATGTTTAGTTTATATGTTTATTTAAATTAAAAAAATAAAATAAAAATAATAATCGTGCAGCGACAAGATGGAGGTTATCATTTATGGTTGGTTAGGGAGGAAGAAGTGGTAGAATTTTGAAATAGAATAAGTTGGGGATTAACCAATTGGAGTGTACCACGCAGGAGAATAGTGAGGATTATAAAGAATTCTAGGTTAATATATTTTAATGTTTTTATTTATTTGTTTTTGTAATTTATATACTAAAACACAATAATTTTTTTATAAAACACCACATTTATTAATAAATATTTGATTTTATTAACCACCTAACCTAAATAATAATACATACATACAAAAGACAATAAATTGTCTTTTTATTTTCAAACCCTCCACACACACAGTTAGTGTGTCGAGAGAGAGAGCAGAAAGGAAGAAAAAAAAGGTGATCAATTCCGACTAGGGCGGCGGCGGTGGGGCTTGTGAGCTCCGACGAACCTCTCGTCTTTCCCTCTCTTCTCTACAACAACAGCAACAGCGCCAGCCGACTCACCCTTTCTGTTTAAACCTGCCGGCGACCTCGAGCCATGAACGCCGGTAGGGGTGTGCAAACGGGTTTTACCCGTCATACCCGTACCCGACCCGTACCAAACCCATACCCGTTTAAGCCAATAGAGTGAACTCATACCCGTACTTTTATTTACAGGGTTTAAGCGGGTCTAGACCCACAGGATTTGCGGGTATTCGGGTCTTGACCCGTACCCGTTAGATAAGATTCGTTTTAACTCGGTACGAGTATGTCATCACACATCCACGGGATAAAATGATGAACTTACTATGTTACGATTCACGGGTGAACAAACGAACTGAATAGTGATGAATCGGGATGAATGCAAGTATGTTACTTCAAATATTGAACCATCAAAATATGAATGAGGGTTAGAAGCTAAAAATTGTGATCGTAATTGACTTGTCGTTAATTGAAGAATTTGTTTGATTCAGTGATTCGTAGATAACTAAATTGTAGATTTTGAAATTACTGATTACTAAGAATATGTAAACAACATATTTTTCAAAATCACAGATTATCAATTTGATTTATAAATCATTAAGAATATATTTTTTCATATATTTATAATTTAAATGCATATTCAATTCTAAAATTTTTTAAACTTACGTAACAAACAACACGTAAAGCAAGTTTTTTATTTACTTACTATTTAATTCTACTTTATTTTATTCAAATGAACGGACCTACATATTGATTCATATATCAAACACACAAAACGGGTTTTACCCGTCAAAACCCGTACCCGACCCGTACCCGATTAACATTATTTTCAAAACCCGGGACCTGTAACAACCCGTAAGTATCCAAGGACTTAAAACGATAATATATACTTATGTGTTAACTGCGTTACGTAACTGCTTACTTGCAACGTGCCAATTTTATCATAATTACATTCATTTACAATAGGAATATAGCCTTGACGTAGCCTTAGTTCATGTTGTAAACAATAATTAAACATGATGACTTCTTTGCACGAAATGGTCGCTGGAATTTCAATAATAATAAAGCGACTAACCGAACCCATTTATCAAACTTACCAAACTATGTGGTAAACGTTAAACATGATCCCATCATCTTGTGGATTTATCAATATTTTCATTATCATTTTACGTTCATCAAACTTTAATTCACTTTTATCAACCTTCGTCAATCGTCATTTTATGACACACATTTTATATACGTAACCTATGTAAACAATTTCATAACCAAGTAACAATGTGTTTAGACGACGACAACGAAACGAGACGAGACTTGTGATCCATTCCTCACGTAAACCTCAATGTATTTTTACGTCCAAAACGATTCATTAAACTTTAATAACGTTCACGACACTTGTATTTTTACATGCATGCTATATATATGTACATGCAACGTAATAATTTCATGTTATTAATCTCTGAGTAATTTCAATTCAAACCAAGTTATTTCTATTTATTTTGAAACGTCGTGGATAACTATTTTTATAAAACATTCTTTACACTCGATTCGATTAATCTTTCATTCGTTCCTTCACGTTTAAACCAACCATCACCTTGCCCCCTCTCCCTCGTTTCTCCTCCTTGCGACCCGGTCACCTCACGGAATCGAACCCGTGATCCCTTGCCCCCCTTTTCGGCCGAAATCAACAACCAACCACCACCATTCACTTTTAATTCTCTAGTTACTTGAATTGTACCTCTAGTTGACCTCCTTTTGCCTTGTTCCATCACTCCCAACATCATGTGCACCCTATGAAAGTGTAGGTTGATCTTGTCTCCACCAAGACCAAATCTATTACCCAATGTATAATGTTTTCCCTCCCATTTGATCATCCATTTCCCTCTATTAGTTGCAGCCATGTTCCACCTAATTGACACACACTTATCACAAGACTAAACCCCCTTTAACCTCCCTTGGACCCTACGAGCCGACCACAAGAGAAGCTCGAACCCGAGCCCTCTTTCTCTCCTCTTTTCGGTTCCAAACAATCACACACATACACAAACACTTAGCTTTATTAACCCACTTCACTTTACTTGATATTTATCAAACAAACAAGACACAAACACCCTCAATCTCTCCATCTCTCACCCCTCTCGTCACTCTCTCTCTCTCTCGGTTCTAGTTGGACCGAAACCCACCCCCACACAAACTAAACACTTCCTTTTTCTCATTTAACTCTCATACTTATTCACCTTTTAGATAACCTAGCTTCATTTATCACATTCATCACTCAAGAACTTTTCTC
Source organism: Deinandra increscens subsp. villosa (assembly GCA_039602395.1). Lineage (NCBI taxonomy): Eukaryota > Viridiplantae > Streptophyta > Magnoliopsida > Asterales > Asteraceae > Deinandra > Deinandra increscens. Next base: position 3,543,843 of record JBCNJP010000027.1, on the reverse strand, counting down.
TTTGCTCCTCCCTCTCTCTAAAACCGTAAGCTCTCTCTCTCTACTCTCTCTCTAGATTTTCTACTCAATCTCTTATATTCTTGATGATCCATGATGCTAGGAAGCAAGAACACTCAAGTGTAACCATCATCATCATCATTTTCGGCCACCATCACCCTCCAACAAGGTTTCATCTTCATTTCTTCTAGTTAGATCTTGTCCTAACAAGTATTCTTAGTTCTTTTATTTAACTAGAACACTCCATTAGCAAGTCTTGACTCACATAGTTGTCTAAACACCATTTTGAACTATAAAAGTCTACTTACTTGTATTTAACTTCATGTTTCACCATAGATCTTGCCAATAGAAACTCATGATAGTATTTACTTACATTATTATGTTCAAGATTTAGTTTGGTTAGACTTTTACACAAGTATTTGCTTAGGTTGCCATTGTTAGACTATAACTTTGTATTTATCATGTGTTATGTGTAGATCTTGTAACTTTGGACCCCTACATGCCTATGACACGTTTTTAAACCTTTAATATAGTCAAAATATGATATCTTGGACTTTAGGAAGATTACTAGTGCTTAAACTCACCATAGCAAACTTTTACATGCAAAAGTACACTTTAAAAACCCTAGAAATTGCTTTTCACTAAAGATCCGTTAGACCAGAAACTTTAGACTTTTAAACAGTAGGTTGTCATGGTTAAGGTGAACCTAAGACATGGCCAAAAGATTCCTTTATAAATTACTTGAATTTGGGCACAAACCGGGACTAAAACCGACACCCGACGGGCCCGGAAACACCATTTTTATAAAGAAACTCAAATCTGGTCCAAATGAACTCATATGGTTATTTTAATAATGAAAACATGTTTACAAATGCTTATGGTGAATTTAGGAACCTAACGGTGTCATTTAACGGGCAAACGAGACCAAAACGGCAAAACCGACACTAAATACACAAAACCGGCAAACTAATGCAAACCGACACTTAAAATATTTATCCACCCTTTTTGGACAGAAAGTAATCATATTTTGTTTAACTTGATTGATCTCTAACTTAAACGGATAAATATCGTGTAATCGGCGGTTACCGCGAAATCGCCCGATTTTTGACTAACTAGTCAAAATAACCAATTTTCATATGAAAAACCCTCTTTTTAACTAAATATTTATTTCTATAAATATTTACCATCTTTAAATATTATTTGGGAATTTTTATATATTTTATTTAATTAAAAATATATATTTTACATTACTTTCAAATAAATACATAACCGGATACACTTACTTTGGTTTTCAAATCACTTAACCTTAAGGCTACCATGACGTCAAGACTTGACCTACCTAATTGGAGTGACATTAATGTCAACCCAATTACTTATCATATTGCATGTCTTATAATTATCTAGGCTTGCATTTTCATTGATCGTGCTACCGATTTCCATAACTGAATCATGTGAGTTTTCACGGCCCCTTTTTCCTTTAACTATTTTATCTTTGGGGGAGAATTCATTCATACATTTTTTTTTCCATGTTAGACAATCAGACCTTGTTATCATAATTGTTTCATGTGCTTTTCCATTGTCCACACTTGTTATCTCATGTTCATTCATGCTATAACCCAAACCCCACTATTAACTGAATCCGATTAATTATCATTTGCAAACGGTAACGTTTGAATAGATCTATTGGGTTAACGCCCCTGCTCTGATTGGTCGCTCCAATCGTGACTCCGTCTTTTGTCAAAGAGTACAAATTGTTATGTCATATCTATGCGGTACCAACCGGACAATAGGTACCAAGAGTGGGTAAACAGTCAGTTTCGGTATTCAGGGTACATGGTAACATTATCAACTAGTCTTATCAAATATTGTCAATTATTAACATGAACTACTTCCGATTACTATTTTCATTTAACCTTTAACTACTAGCACTTTAAACCTGTGAAATTCACCAACAATTATTTGTTGACCGTTTTCTCGTATGAATTCTCAGGTACTTAAACTTAATTGTTGTGCATGCATCGGACCTGCTTGCTTGTTTCCTGCCTTTGCATATTAGGACTTTTCATTTGTTTCTGGAGTATGGTTTGGCTTTTGGAGATTTTCCTGACATAACATCTAACGGTGTCATGTCCTAAAAATCTTTTGAAACTTATGTGCTGTAAACTTAAAACTATTTACTTTTCTCATTACAATTAATCCGTTGCGTAATGATATTGGAAAAACTCCTATTTACTCCAACAATTTAACATTTTCCAAAACGACTCTAGTTGTTGAACCATCCAGAGTACGTTCGTAACCTTGACTGTGATAACCTTTTTCGCATCCCGACACAAATCTTACAGGGTGTGACAGGACCCGACCCGTTTACTAAAAACAAGGTCTTTACAGGGTCGGGTATGTCGGGTTTATCGGGTCTACAGGGTAAAACTCGTTTCCTGCTCACCCCTAAACGCCGGCGAAGCCCCTTCCAATTGTTTTATCGTGTTAATAAATATATATTTTTTTTAATATGAAAGAGCCGTTCAACGGCTATAAACCATGGACCCCCCCCCCCCTCTTTCCACTGGGGAAAACTAGCAGCAACAATGGATTTTTTGCCGGCGCCAGGCGACCGGCGACGGTGTTGCCAGAGAAGCCGCCGGCTCCGCGACAAACTTATCCCCTACTCCGCCCTTATAACTACACACATTTCAGTTATAACTATCTTTGATGACTGAACTGTCACATACCGATTATACCCTTTAAAAAATTACAACTACACATAATAATCTTATATAAAAAAATAAACTAACTTTTGAGATCTTTAAAAAACCCAATGTTGTAGAAATCGCGATTAATCGCTTGGCGGTCTCCCACCGTCTACGATTAATGGTTTAACGGTCAGTTGGTTAATGACGGTCAACATCGGTCCTTGGCGGTCTTGGCGGCCTTGACGGTTAGCCAATTTTTTTAATTAAAAAAATTAAAAACTTAAAAAATTGTAGTTTTTTACTTTAATATTGTAGTTTTGACTTAAATGTGTTTTTTTTTTTTGGGATTATTAAACGTATTCGACTTTATTATTATAGCTTTTGACTTAAATGTTTATATAAGTACTAGTTTATTTCTTTTTAAGGTTATTTACTTATTTACTTATTAATTATACTAAGATATTGTTATGTTGGAATATGTACATGTGTGTGTGTATATATATATATACTGAGAGATAAAAGGTAAAATTCAAATCAAAGTTTGACAACCAAAATATATTATATAGGTATTTTACTAAAATACTCAGGTTTTCCAATATTTAGGAGGATACTTTTGTAATAATTTAGGGTCTCCGATTAATTGCTAATTAATCACAATTAATCCGATTAATCGTTTAACACCAGTCGACCGTCGAGCTACCGCCAAGCGATTTCTGCAACCTTGAAAAAACCAAATCAAATTTTTTTTTTTAAATTTCTTGTGGTGTGACGGGTGTCTTTCATGGAATCATGGTTCCTTTCCACTACAACTTCATCTTGATTAATTGTAGTGAAACTAGTGGCCTAGTGGGTATTAAACCTCACGCGTTGTGACATGTGATAACATTTAATTTGAAACGTAAGTAAAAACACACATAAAATTTACCAATTCTTACAAGCTTGTGTCAGTGGGGGCCCTGAGCACGTGCGAGAAGTGCGACAGAACATGACCCATCATTTTAGGGGGCCTATATTTTTAAAATTTTCTCTATATATATTATAAACTATGAAAACTTGATCAATCAATTTGCTATCAAAAAGCTAAGAGATCTGCAAGATTTGTCGGTAACTACTTAGAATGTCATTTTAAAATCATAATTTCTTATGTCTATTGTTATAACTTATTTTTTGTCTTATTTAAGAACATTTTCTATTTACAATTTTATTTTTAAATGGGGCCCATTTTTTTAAGCTCGAACATGGCCCATAAATTCTTAGGACCGGCCCTGGCTTGTGTTCATTCATTTGTTTTCATGACGTCCGGTAAAGTGTTCATTAAAATTTACCATTTCTAACTTGTGCATTGTTTTGGAAAATTATTTTTATAATTTTCATATCAAGTGATTAAATATATATATATATATATATATATATATATATATATATATATATATATTAAGATGATTATGACCGTTTAGAATTAAGAATGTTGATTAGGGCTTTGTTTTGGAAAATTATGAGTATAGCTTTTTAAAAGATTTAGTTGCGACATCCAAAAAGGTCTAGCGGCACAGTTTGTTGCCCGTATACCTTGTATCGAATTTTCTTGAATAAAAATGATTTTAGCATATGTTCGTTTGCGTACGTGAACAAGTTCAACTACTTAACAAACGAATAAGAACACGAGAACACGAATTTCCGTTCGTTATGTGTTTGTGAACACATTTAACACTTAACAAACGAAACTGAACAAAACTACGTTCGGTTTGTTTACAACCCTATATATCTATACATGTAAAAAATAGTAACTAGAGAGGACATGTCACTCTTACGGCCACCATCCCCTTAACCTTTTTCGTATTTCTCTCCTATTAAATAATAAGATTAAATATCATTGAAAAAAAGAGTAAATAATATTTATTACTTTCTCTCTTCTGTTAAATAATTTTTTTTTATTAAACTATATTTTTAAATAATTAATATAGATTTAATTTTATTAGAATATCATTAACTATATGAACATGATATAAAGTTAATTATTGATACTTATAACTTTTAACGTTTGTTATTAAATTGCATGTATCATCAATCGTTACTATATCATTATATTATTTTTATGTTTTAATCAACTCCATTTTTTTAACGCCTAACACACACTCTCTAATATACTTCTAAATTACACTAGAAACATCACTGTCAGGGATTTAACTCATGACCTCCAGATATGGCTAAACCTTACCACTTCCCCATTGACCACTAGGACAAGAGCTAGGTTGATTAATTATCCATTTGAATTTTTATATACACACTTTAAATTTAAAACTTGTTTACTATCAATAAAATTGTTCCATCATATTTTTAAAAATTCTGTGAACCAAAAACAATTTTGTAGCTAGATAGGGTTTGATTAAAACATCTTCAATCATACATTTTACATTTTTAAGATATTATATTTGTTATGATTTGTTAAGTTTCATAGTGATTTTTTATATATCATTATAGCCAAAAGTATATTTATTAATTAAATTTATGTGATTCAGAACTCGTAAGTTTCGTAATGGTCTTTTCATTTTTATTTATCTTTTAATGTTTTTTTTTTTTGGCACTTGAGGCTTTCCTTTGACTTATTTTAGCTTTTGCATACAATATAATTTTTTTCCATTTATGCCTTCACAAAAACTGATGTATGCTGAAAGATATAACAATTATATACAAAATTATTAATTATACTATTTTTATTTTATTTATTTCAATATAAACAAATGCTAGTATGTGTGTATATATATATATACTTAAATATTTATTTATTAAATATATAATATACTTAAATATTTAATTATTAATAGAATTAAATATTTATTTAGTTTAAGGGTAAATAAAAATAAAATAATATAAAAAGACATATGTAATTATTAAATGATTGATACATTTAATAAAACATTAAAAACTATTGCAAGAAAATTTGATCAACATCTTAGGTCTGATGAAGGGATCGACCCCGGTTTTCGGAGTTGCATTCGTGTCCGCAGGTCGTGCGTACGGGAAGGCAATTTTATCAAATTTGCACCCCCCTGCGCGCGCGTAGATACCGGAGTAAAACACAACATAAGAACTTAACATTTCATGTAGGTTTTCATATATAAGCTAACCATGATTTTGTTCCCACATCAATATGGGATAAACTAAAGGAAAGAAAAAAAATATAGTTTTTATTCCCATACCAATATGGGACAAGGTAGATGAAATAAAAAATAGTTTTTTTTTTTATTATTATTATACAGTCATTCAAATGTCCAAACAAACAGCACATTATGATTCAGCATCTTATTAATTCAGCACTTCTTTACCATACAGACAGCTTATTCATTTAGCATCAAATGAAAAAGACGAACCAAACGGCCCCTTGGTATAGTAGCACCCAACTAAAAATCGTACTGAATAATATTCTTGTTATTGGAAATTTTCATTAGTAGGTTTGACAAGAGATGGTTTGTGGGACCTAGTAATTAGCACAAATGGTGAAAAGTTGAGTTCCCTAGCATGGCTCCTAGGTGACCTGAAATCATGGAAGTAGATTTGAAGACTTAAATTAGGATTCTTCATAACATTAATTAAAACCTAATTATCACCCTTCTTCAACTTTTGCATTATTATTATTATACATACATGTGATGGTTTGTGTTTATTGATCAACCAACCACATAAATGTGAAAAGGGATCGCGAATGATCCCTAGTCTAAGTGATTTAAGTTAGACACCCAAAGATATTAAAACGAGAAGCTTTTGGGTTTAAGTTTCATATGTGATAAAAAATAGGAGTTCAAGGTTGGATTAGGGGGTTTTCTCACTTATGGTGGGTTTCTTTCTGATTATGCTCTTCGGGTCTTGTACACGAGAAATGGAAATAATCGGGTGGGTCAGTGCCCATCAGTGATCCAAATTATCCATTAAAAATGACCTTAATTAGGGTTTTAATGAAATTTAGTGTTAGGGAAAGGAAGTTGACACGGCAGGCCGGGCGGGGCACGACACGACAAGGCTAGCATGGCTAATATGATATTGTGGTGAACAATGTCTCACCCAACGAAGTGATGTTGCAACAAAGACATGAGAGTGAGAGTGATGCGCCTGAATTGATTCTTCAAATTCTTGATGTGATCTACAATATAAAAAAATATTTCATTTGATTAATCAACCTATAAATATATTCACAATTTACATATTTCTTACAACAAAATAATTCAAATCTCTACATACTCTTCTTCAGTTTCTTCACACTTTTATTCTAAAAATGAAATCTTCATCCAACCGTTGACACGGATAAAAAGCAAGATTGAGTCGTGTAAAAGAGAAAATAATGCTCACAACACGACTTGTCATCCATTTAAGCCCTGATGCGAAAACCGTTTGCACTGATGCTCACAACTGCGTTTGAGGCTCGAAAAACAAAAAATAATTTCTTATGGTTAGTAAGACGTAGCAAATTCGTAGCAGTTTCTTACACAATTCATACACATTTCCTATGACAGAAAATTATTAATCCATTCTGGAGCCCCAGACGTTGCTTTTCACACTCCATCTATTGTCTAACTTCGCTATATGTGAAATACTTATATATATTTCACCAACTTACACATATTAAACTGATACATATATATGTGTGTGCATCATTAGAGTTATAATCATGGACCTATAATATTTTGTTGTAGTTTAGCGAGTTATGAGAGTACACATGTATGTGGGTACATGTATGTGGGTATATGTAGTATATGTATAAGTTGGTGAAATGAAATATTTCAAATATAATGAAGTTGTATAAAAGATAGATTGAATAAAAAAACGTCGTTTGAGGCTCGAGAAACACAAAATAATTTCTAATGGTTGGTAAGTCATTGCAAATTCGTAGAAGTATCTTACCCATTTCCTACGCATCCTATGACCAAAAATTATTCCGGAGACCCAATCGTTCTTTTTTATATTTCAATTTAATTTCTTCTCTTGTCCAACTTCATTATACGTGAAATAATTATTTAACTAACTTATACATTTTTACATAGCAAGTGCATGTGGACCATTAGAGCTACACTTCAATAATTACAAGTAATGCAACTGGATCATACACACATACGCGATACGTACACAAAGTGAATAAACTGTATATCTTTGGGAAATAATGTTATTACACCCACATGAAAGTTTTTTATAAAAAAATGAATTAAACATGCAATTTAAACCAATGAATGGAAAAAAAAATATGGTGGCAGTAAAGTCGTTGTAAATGTGTCAGAAATTGCTACACCTTTCCTACGCATTCTTATATGGAATCATTTAAATCTACTGTGTGTCGTAAATGTGTCGGAAATTGCAACCGTTTTGCGACGCATTCATAAACAAACTAAGATATATTATCATTTGTGTCACAAGTGTGTCGCAATATTACCATTATTCGTACTTAGCGTACGTATACATATAATTTAAACATTTTCTCACTTAATACAACAAACGAAAAAAAATATAATTTATGCTACACATTTCCTACGCATACTTACATGGGATAGTTTAAATCTACTACGTGTCGAAAATGTGTCGGAAATTGCGACCCTTTTGCGACACATTCATAAATAAACCTTATCAATAGTGTCACAATTGTGTCACAACATTACCATTATTCGTATTTAGCGTACGTATACACATAATTTAAACACTTTCTCATTTAATATAACATAGGAAGAAAAAAAATATATAAGTTATGCTAACATTTCCTACGTACGCACTTACATGGGATAGTTTAAATCTACTATGTGTCACAATTGTGTCGGAAATTGTGACCCTTTTGCGACACATAGATAAACAAACTAAGATATATTATCACTTGTGTCACAATTGTGTCGCAACATTACTATTATTCGTATTTAGCATAAGTATACATATAATTTATCACTTTCTCATTTGATATAACAAACGAAGGAAAAAAATATAAGTTATGCTACACATTTCCTACGCATAATTACATTGGATAATTTAAGTCTACTTTGTGTCGCAAATGTGTCGGACAATGCGCACTACAAGAAAAAAAGTTTTTAGTGGGGAAGGCTAAGGTGGGGACTAAGTCCCCACTAAAGGTAAGGTTTCAGTGGGGACTTTTCGCCACCAAAGGGTTCCAGTAAAAAAATTGAATTTTTGAGCTCTAGTGGGGATAAGTCGCACTTAAGGGTTAGGCGGGAAACATCCCGCATAGTGAAAATCTATGGTGGGGAACTTTCGCCACCAAAGGCTTAATTAAATTAATTTATGTTTTATTTTATTCCTTCACATAATAAAGAAAACAATTTATTTTTTAAGTTACTCTATGGTGGGGACTTTTCGCCACCTAATATTATCTGAAAACTACTCCGTAAAGACTTATGTGAGGACATTTCGCCATGGAAGACTTACTTAAAAAAAATGAAAAAGTATCTATGGTAAGGACTTTTCGCCACTGAAAGTTTTTAAAAAAAATACAAGTTTAAGTCTATGGTGGGGACTAATCGCCACCATAGGGTTTCATGACCTAACTTACACAGCGCCCCTCTCTTCATTCGTTCATTCACAGAAGAAAAAGAAAAGCGCTACGGCGCCGGCGATCTCCATCCTTCGTCACTGCCAACCACCATACGAGCACCACCACCCTCGTCGTCGTCCCGCCACCAAGCATTACCATCCTTCGTCGGCCCTAATCGACCTGCATCTACGACCACCGAACACCGCCCTTCACAACTGGTTCTCGTCCTCCATAGCCGACTACCCCTGTCTCTCGACCTCCACAGCCGTAAATCACCACCGACTCTCTCAATTTCGCTTCGTTCTTGCTTAAGTTTTGGTTTGAAATCACCTTCAGTGATACCATCTCTTACTTATCTTATTTATCAATGTTGTAGCTTAAGGATCTTCAACTTCAGCTTCAAGATATCTAACTTCATCCCTTTTAAGGTCAGTTTCTTTTCTCTGTTAATGGAACTCTTTCCTTTGTCTCTAACCCCTAAATTTGTTCCTGATTTTGTGTTTGTTTGTTGTTTATGTTACACAAATGCATTTCCATTTCGATTTCGATTGTGTTTGTTTGTTTGTTGTTTCTTTTCCCTGGTTTGTTTGTTGATTTTAAGGTCAGTCTCTAACGCCACACAATTTGGTGTACTAATGTTTTAATTGTTTAAAAGGTAATTTCATTTTGACTGTCCTAATGTTTTAATTGTTCTTTTTTTATGTAGTCGGTGTACTGCTGCAAGGATTTCGTTTACAGGTATACTTTAGCTTCATACATAATCAAACTTTAATTTGTATGGAGAAAGTAGTATTTGTTGATGAAAATGATAACCTCTTGAGATGGTTACAACAATATGCATGATTGATAAACATTCACTTGTTGGCAACCACAAGAGAGATAGAGGATACACAAGTTGTTCTAATCAAGTGTTATTATCACTTGTAATTCACCTTTATATATGATCATTAGTTTTGTTGTTTTTAACAGAGCATTAGCGAAGGTTATCCGGTTACCCTACTACCACCGAGCAAAGGTTATGATCTTTTTCTTAATTTCTTTAAGATTTACACTTAATTTCTCAATTTTTTGTTAAATTTCGGTTGTGTAAGTATTTGTGTGTTGTATATTATTGTCGAACACTTTATACACCTATATGCTTGGTTTTTATGGATTTAATTACTTCCCGGTTGTGTAAAAATTGGTAATATGTGTAGGTTAGTTATTATGTTTTCAAGAACTGTTTGTTTAAATGTCAATTTGGCATTTTAGCTTTGTTCTTAATTTCATGTACAGATTGATGCCTTTATTTATAATGTGTCACCTCTTGGTTGTGACAAACTTACATAGGCTTCTTTGGCATGGCACCTTATATGTGATTAGCAAGACTTTTTGTTTATAAAAAAAATCCCAATTCTATAACTCCTAGGCTTCTTATGCAGAGTTTTTGTTTCAAATTAAATACCAAAGAGGATAAGGCCTAATAGGATTACGACTAAAAGCTTAGGTAGTCATGCTAGTTTTTACGTTTTATATATAAAGTACTGTGTTTTGTTGCATACTAGTTGTAGTGCTCGTCATGGGATATAGCAATCCCAAAATGAGGCTTTCTTCTTAAAATGTTCCGTTTATTGGGATATATGACCTTCTGATTTTTTTCTCTTTGCATGCAGGCATCGGTGTTTCTACGCATTTTATTTTTTGTTTCTGAAGATTTATAATTATTACATCTTGCCACTTGATTGACACTTTATTTCTCAGATATTATAAGTGGATTCTGGAACACAATTTTCATGACTTGAACAAAGGTGTACGTGGAAATCAGGTTAGCATTTATGCTACTCATATATTTATAAATGTTTTGGTTACATGCACTGTAAGACTGGATTCTATGCTTTGTGCCTATTTTGATGTCTATTTTCAAATCTTTAATTTGTGTGTTCTAATCCTTTACATGCTAGAGGAAAACACGGTTACATACATGGCTGCTAAAATTTGAAGGTGATTTTGTCATTGTAAAAGTTGTCAGAACTTGTTTATGATAAAGCCTTTCATTCTAATTTCATGTACTGGAAAGAGGCTCAATTTTGGTACTAGTTCATAATGATCAAGGTTTGAACCACATATTTCTTGTCTGACTATTCAATCTACAAAGATTTATTCATGAGTGAAAAATTTTTGTTACTATTTACTTACAACAAAAATGCTTTAACTTAAGCACTTGAAGTTTATCTGTTTATGTTAGACAGAAAAACACAACAATCGGCTGCATTAATGAATTTGTTGACCCCGGAAATGCAACAACGATAGCGAAACCTACCACAACAACGTCAAGATGATGATTATGATTAGATACTATATTGTTTGAAACTTTTTTAGTTTGATTTATGAAAATGTTTAACACCGCATGTTTATGGTTATTGTAGTTTGTTTTCTGAAATGTTATTGATTTGAGTGAATTGTTATAATTGTTTTTTTTTTGTTTAAAAATCTGGAAAAAAATAAAAAATATTTTTTTTTATTAATGCAATACCTATGGTGGCGAAATGTCCTCACCATAGCCACTGTAACATTATTTTTTCAAAGTTATGGAGGGGAAATCTCATCACCATAGGTTTGGACTAGAAAACAAATTAACGCTATGGTGGGGACATTTCGCCACTAGAGGTAATATTTTAAAACTTAATAAAAGCTATGGTGGGGACATTTCGCCACCATAGGGAGTACTTCAAATTTAATAAAGGCTACGGTGGGGACATTTCGCCACCGAAGGTTCATTTAAAAAAATTTAAGTATTTTTTTTTATCCATAAAATCTAACCTGGTGACATTTCGATGGCGACTTTTCGCCACGAAAGGCCTACCTATGGTGGGGAACCTTTAGGTGGCGACTTTTTAGAGCTATGGCGACGAAGTTCAGGCGGCAAGGTCTATGGTGGCGATTTTTTCCCACCTAAACCTGTGGTGGCGACTTGTCCCCACCAAAAGGGGTGAGATTTTTGCCACCAAAGGGTCATTTTCTTGTAGTGGCGGCGCTTTTGTGACTAATTTTGATTTTTTTCCGTGTCGTATTTGTGTCAAAAACGTTGTTACAAAGTTAAGGTTTATGTTTCTGTTACAAATATGTCGGAATTGGGTCTTTTTTTTCCGACACAAAAAATGCCAAGTATGACATGAAACTCATCCCACATTGGTTGGGGAATGAAACCAAAAGTGGTTTATAAGGTGAGAACCTTACCAACTATTGTTTCCTTTAGTTGGACACATCCCTTGGACTCGCACACGCACGCGCGCGCGTGTGATGTGGGCGTATGAGGCGCAATGTGGCGCTTTGATGGCGCATTTTGCACTTCGCATCGCCGCGAGCCGCTTGAGAGCCGTCTTATTGTTTTTGAGTTCAACCGGAAGTTGGTCCGGTTGGAGACCAGGCAGAGAAGTTCAGTCGGAACTGAGTTCAACCGGAAAATCTTCCGGTTGAAGTTCAAACGGAACGAGTGAGAGCTGTGATTCGGTTGAAGTTCAGCCGGAAGGTTCAAGCTGAACAGTTGAACCGGAAACGGTTCAGGCGGAACCTGTGTGGTTCAGCCGGAAGGTTCAAGCGGACCTGCGTGGCTCCGTTGTTCGAGCAAAACGCGTGTTCCTCCGGATTGACAGCTGGAAACGCGTTTTTGAGCTAATTAAGGTAATTCTGCGTTAATTAGAAATCAATTTGCATTAAAGACGTTTAATGCAAAGTTTGACTACGAATTATTATAGAGTGCTCTCCAAGACTCCCACCACTATATATATAGCCTCATTAGTTGAGGCTAAACACACCAGAATTCACAAAGAATTCTTTATCTCCTCTCTGCTCTCTCTTCTTCCAATATTCATCATGTTCGTCAGGATCTTCAAGAACTTAAAGGTAAACTTCAAGCTTAGAGTTATCATGGCCGTACAATACGATTTAGGCGATTGTACCCTGGGAAACAAAACGGATCTTCGGTAGACCCGGAATTTGTTTTAAGGGATCCGGGTTTTGACCCGAAGCCTTTGGTAAGGTTCCTTGGAACCTTCTTCTTTCTTAAACTAATTTCAACAAATTTCTCAAAAAAATTTCCATAACCTCTTATCAAGCTGTTTAATAATTGTTTCTCAAAACCATTATCAAAACCTTCTGTTCATCTTTCTCAATTAAATATTGATTACATGTTTATTTCCTTTGTTTTTCTCTTACAAGTATTATTTCATTTCATTTGTAATCGTACTGTTAGTTATTTTCTTTTATTTCCTTGTATTGTAATCATTTTATTTTCCCTGTAATTGTAATAGGAGTAGAATTTCCTTTCCTTGTATTGTAATAGACTAGATTTTCTTTTTGTTGTAATCGTACTTAAATAAAATTATTTATTTTATTTAAATTTACGAACGGTTTTCCTACAAGGTTTGTTTTAAAATGTGTTAAAAATTAGAAAAAAAATCATCATTCTTATATAGGTAGGGATCCGACACAACAAACGTTTGCAACTCTTTATGAAAGAGTATGACAGTTGACGATTATAACCATTGAGGTTGAACGATTATATATATGAGAAACCATCAGTAGAAATTCTAACATCATAACGCAGTTGTTGATAAT